>BFEA01000127.1:189001-202803 GCA_003427395.1 Chara braunii
TACTAAGTCAGATATGAACTCGAACAACAGCTCGAGCCCAGCTTTTAGACTGAATTTAACTATCTCCTTAATTTTGTAGAAATTTCGGCAGCACTCCCTCTAAAAGAGTGCTATTCCAAAATTTATACAAGGCTAAGTTCAAATTTTGAAAGTAACTTTGGCTTCCCAAAGCTCAATTTTTGTCTAACTCCCTGAATTAGCAAAAATTTGGGCATCACTCCCTTTAGAAAAAGAGACTTCCCAGATTTTAACTAAACAAGATAAATGAAAAAGACAAGTTGAACTATGACATGTCAAAAGTTGACTAACTTCTCGGATTTGTAGAAATTTCGGCAGCGCTTCCCGTAGGAAAAGTAGCTTGCCAAGATCTATACAAAGGCCAGTATAAGAAAAGATCTAAGWAAATGCAGGAATTGACCCTAGTAAAAAAAAAAGGTTATTACAGAAAATGCAGGAATTGACACTAGCTCCTATGGCTCTAGCACGTGGCGAGCAACTAAAGCAAACTACCTATAGTACTGAAACTTAAACAAACTAGCCATCCCATCCAGTCACGTGCAAACCAAACCACCAATGTAAGTACTCTCACCACCCCAAGTTTATTTCATATAGATAGTTCATGAATCTTCAAGTCCTTACATCCTTATACCCTTCTTACATAAGACATAAAGCTGGACCATTCACCATGGAAACAATGCCCAACTTGTCTTTATGATATACACGAACAAGTTTCACAACTACTTCTCTCTTCCTTTGGGCAGATGACTAGGCCATTCGCCATGGAAACAATGCCTAGCCGCCCTGTGCTGTTTAATATCCAAAATTTTTAGTATTTCTCTGACTTTGTTTTCAAAAGAAAAGCAAATATGGGCAGGGGACTGAACCATTCACAGTAGAAACAATGTTCAACTTGCCCACACTATTTCCATTTATACTTAGTATTTTCATTTTTCTCTTCTTAATGATATAGCTTAACGCTGGACCATTCACAGTAGAAACAATGGCCAACTGCCAGTTCACATGCAAATATACATAAAATACTCTCCTTTGTACTTAGTTTAAATTATGTGCGTGGTTTTCAAGCTAAACCATTCACCATGGAAACAATACTTAGCCTTAGACCAAAAAAAATCCTCCCTCAAAATAAATAAGAATTTAAACCCCTTCAATCAGACAAACCCTCAGAGTTAACTAAGGTAACCAGGCCATTCACAGTAGAAACAATGCCTGGTTCCCCCAGAAACAATCAAATAAACACAGCGACCAGGCTATTCACAGTAGAAACAATGCCTGGTCCTTTAGAAAAACAGCCAAATAAACATAGCCCTGAGCCATTCACAGTAGAAACAATGCTCAGGCTTTGGTTGACCCGGTCAAGCACATGCAGTCCACCTTCCTCCCACCTTCCCCCCAATTCATCCTTAGTCTGCTTTCAATCAGAACAAAGTAGAAACTTAGGCTTCACTCTCACACATTTTTTTTTTTCTAGTTAGTCTAATTAGGTCCTGAAGAGAAAGCAAAAACCATAGGGACAATCGCATGCATACAATAATCATACTACAGGGAGATAGGCAAACATGGGTAATAGTGGGGTTTATACAGATAAAGATGATTTACCTGACGATTCTCTGCCTCCAGAACTCCTCCTGAGTTCCGGCAGAGCTCCCGCAATCGGAGGGTGGACTCCCCACAGAGTCTTGACGCGGACCTACAGGTTGCAATCCCGCCTGCCGCCTTCCTCTCGTAACTAGACTAGACTTAGACTAAGAAGGGCAGAAAAGAGAAAGTTTGAGTCGCTCAGATACAAGGATGGTCCTCTCAGACTCGCAAGAGAGGGCCTCGTAATCTTGAATCGCCTGAGGGCCCCGCAATGGTGGCTGAACGACACAATAGTTTGGTCAGCACCCAGTTAAACCGCTGAGCCCAACTTCCCTGACGAGCTTTCAGATCGCAGCAATGACTCCCTTTCACATCTCCCTGGCCAACCCCGCTGTACAGTCTAGGAAGGCTGTTGACGCATACAACAACCGTGCTCAACTACCTCCCCCAATCAACGCAACTGCGCACAGACGTCACACACTTCTTGACTTAGCAGCGCGTTCAATGGTGCTATGGAATATTGAGCTAGATCACGCATACACACCCGTCCTCAATTCACCAGTACTCCAGCCTCTAAACCATGCCACCCGCACTAACGGACAAACTCCCAAGTGTCGCACCCTAACGCTCCTACGGAAAGCAACAACAACCCTCTAATGCACAGCGATGGCCTGGCCCGGGAAAGCCAATCACGGCTGAGAAGATTAGTGGCAGACTCGCCAAAGAAGCCGCTGTAGTATAGGCCCACAACAAAACGACGGACCCGTAGGGAGCCCACAACCGCAGCTTCAAAAAGTACCTGCCTGTCGTTGGGCAGGCCAACGGGGTAAGTGCCACACTGATAAGTAGTCGGATCTGGCACCCTTGCTGCTGGTCTTCGATCGACGTGCTCCTTAGGAGCCAACAGCAGCCCCAATTACTGACAGTGTTGCCTCCGCAGACTTAGCAATGCCTTGCTGTGCTACGAGACTCGACCTCAAGCCCAGCCGTAGGCCGTATTGGGTCAGCGCGCAGTTTAACACAACCTGAGGGCACAGTCGGCACAGCCCCGATCGGCATGGCACGGGCGCTCCTCACTACCCGACCCAGCCCGCCGTTCCTGCTCGACTAGCCGTAGACAACTCCCTCCTTCAGCCTCATTCTCGAAGCGAATCGAGCGTGACTCCATCCCCCCACCCGATCGTCTCAACCGGACAGGTAAGCATCCTTCTTTGCTTCACCCGCGAGAACACCTCGATCAAAAGGTCAGATCTCTACCGCGCGGCCAACCTCGCCCCACTTCCATCGTAAGGCTGAGCAGGGAAAAGGTAAGGATGAATCTTCCGCTAGAAGCGGGAAGATTCATTAGTTTTTGGGAGCTGCCCCTGGGCGCAACTCTTTATAGTTATATCACCAAACATGCCACTTCCTTTTCAAGGCAGACGTCGCCAGTTAGCTAGCAGTGCCCAAAAACCTCGGTACCGGCTTTTTCCCCACCCGACCCCGTCGGAGATCGGCTGAAGTCTTTGTCTTCTGCTCTCACCATCTTCTACCTCCGCGCACCTCCTCTCTTTCTCACCTCACTTTCTACTCGCTTTCTCGTCATACTGACTGCATCAACGAATTTGCCCTGGGCTAGAACCTCGAATTAGCCCTTTCCCATACTCGATTCCGTCAGGAATCGAGCGAGGTAAGTATCCTCTATCCTAGCCTTTTCTGTCTTCCGCCATGGCTCGTCGCACCCTCTTCCTCTACTAACACCTAATCTACTAACTTTCTACTGAAATTAACTATACCATTGGATTCGCCCGAGGCCAAAACCCCGGGATCGGCCCTTCAATCGCCCGTTTTCGCTGAGAAACGGGCGCGCTATCCTTCTGTTTCCACCGTCTATCTCCTTTCCTTTCTCGTCTGCGTGCGCGAATGGATCTGACCCGACTTTGCGTCCGGGTGCATTCACCTTCCCCCCCCTTCTTCCCGGCTACTCTGCGCACCGGTTTTCTCACTAACACCTCCCTACACTAACTCTTCCACTAATCTAATGCTTCTAACAGGTTCGCCACCTTTTAAAACCCCCACATAGGCTCTTTGATCGCTTGTTTCCGTTAAGTATCGGGCAAGAACAACAATCCTCCTCCCCACTTCTTCGTCACTCCCCATAGCTCCGGCGCACAAATTTCTCATACTAGCTCCAAATCTATCTACTAACCTTCAAACCCAAGCCCGCCATTGGATTCGCAGCCCCCTAA
Source organism: Chara braunii (assembly GCA_003427395.1). Taxonomy (NCBI): domain Eukaryota; kingdom Viridiplantae; phylum Streptophyta; class Charophyceae; order Charales; family Characeae; genus Chara; species Chara braunii. The sequence goes on from BFEA01000127.1 coordinate 192,829, forward strand.
ACCCTCCAAAACACGTCTCCAGTTACCCGATTTCATCAAGAATCGGGTGAGTTTTGCACTTTCCCGCTTGTCTTTCTCCTTCGTTCCTCCGTCATAGCTTTAGCGCACCAATCCCGCTATTCTACTAATCCTTACTCAAACTAACTTCACCATCTACCTCGCCTACACCGATAACCCCCGCCTATACCATTTCCCTATCCAATCTCACCGAGCGACATCTCTCTCTCCCTCTCACAACCCCCGTCATGCCTGTTTTCCTGGCCCACACTTTTCGCATGTATCCGGCACAACCTTCCGTCCGGATCCACTCGCCTCTCCGTCTGCTCGTCACTGGCTCCGCCTTCCACCACTTTTCCCTGCACTTTATCGCCCGCTTGCCTGTTGCGCCCAGTTTTTCAGGCCGCCTCTCTCCGCTCGTTCCCACTACCACCTGTCCGACAACTCCCGTCGCCGTGGCCACCCCGACACTCTCACCGCCTTCCGCCCGCCCTCCTGCTGTTGCTCGGAGCAGCGCTGTCTCAGCGCTCGGCCCGTCGAGTGATCGTAGGAGGAAGTTCGGGAAAGCCAACTACTACACGGTTCGATTTGTCTTTCGCCCCTAAACTCCCGACCGACGAGCGCTGCCTTCGGTAGGGGCGCTGTGCACCCAACCCGGTGCTTCTAACCGCGGCGCTCGAGAGCAGCGAAGAGGGAGGGGGCAAACCTCAAGGCGCTCGGCCCCCTTTTCCATATGCATGCGGCACCGATACCCGTCCGGGTTCGGTCTCGTCAACAGTGCCCTGTTCTCACCCCCGTGTCAAGCTATCCGCTAGCACATGCGCCTCTCGATCAATACGGGCAGTGAAACGGTGGTCACGGGGCTCAAAAATCGCAACAAGGTAATAACTCTATTCAACGCGCCAAGCAGTCCGGGGTTGTACTCACTGAGCCAGGCTCTCGGGTGCCTGCCACACCCACGGCGCCGCGCCCAGGCAAAACGACGTCGGGCGCGGCTCCGGCGTAGTTTCGAAAACAGTTTGTAATTGCACTTCAAGCAACCCCGCAAATACAACACACCCCCACGCGCTCCTACCGCAGTCCCGCATCCCAAAACGGGACGCGGTTGCAAAGGGACCAGAACAATACCCGAAAAGGGAACTAAAATAAAATAACGGTAACGTCGGGGAACAACAGGATCGTTGGCACCCTGCCAGCCCCGCGGATCGGGCCCGCCGCCGCACCCATAAGCAAAATCGAGGGGGATAGCCCCACAGGGCACTCAACCCCTCAGGCTTTCGCTCCTCGCTACTCGGCTGCCGCCGCGCCGACGCCTGCTGGCCTCGATCCCCGAACCTCCATAGTAACAGCCTGCTGTCGTAACCTATAGGGCTATGCCCAAGCCTGAGATTAGTGCCCGCAGAGTACCATACGAGACGGTGCGGCACGACGCTTTGGGCCAACAAAACGGCTGCGCGGCCCCCAATGCCCGCGCCGGCTTGTTTCTACCATGCCATAATTGCCCCGCGCGCCATCCTACGACACCCCGCTCATCGCACGTAGTCGCGCTGTCGTTGCCGACGTCGCCGTCGGGGTCGTTTCTCCGCACGTGCACTCTTCTCGGTCAAACGTAATCATCGAAAGAAAATATCCTTAATCTTTACTTAATAAATAAATAATAATATTACCAAGCGAAACGACCGAGGTCCGGGCCGGCTTTACGGTCAATAACTGCCATGAATCACGCCCACCTTAAACCTGCGCGCCCACACACTCGCTATCGTGGTCAACCACCTAGTCCACGCAACTACTGACTCAGCCGCGCTTAGCGCGGCATACTTAAACTCTAAACCAAACTATTTTCTGTCACTTACAAAAACCAGGGCGGATACCCTTGTAAGGGTATTCGCACCGACACCGTAATCACCGATTACTATCTGTAATGTACTCAAATTTTCATATCAAAATTTCACATCAGCCCCATGATATACTCGAACCATGGTATGGTGGCATGGCGACTCATGTCACCATCAATATGCGGAAAAAGCCAGTCCAGGCTTTGGGGGTGCATGCCCCAATATTATCCAACAATACCCAGCCTCTCTTGGTCCATCCTTCCATAAGTTCCGACTGTATGTCGTACGTCTGCAATTGGGTCCGATAAAATTATTTAGTGCCGAGATGATAGGTTGTATCAAGACTGTACTTGGGCGGGCATTCCCAATTCAGTAGATGGAAGGACATGTCCTACGCTGGTGTGCCACTTTCTCCTTCCAAGAGATGCACTTCTTCGGGTCTCCCTCTTGGCGGAGAAGCAGCATGACTTACGGGTGAATGACCGGTATGTTCATTGCACCGAATGATGTCCTTGCTGCCTCCCGGCCTCCGAAAGCTTAGTCGGATTCTACGTGCCTCTACCCGCATCACTAGGGTGTAGTAAACCGAGTGTTCCCTCCCTTCGGTGGGATTATCATTAGAGACTGATAGTTGCCTACAAGCGTTGGACCTAGGCCCTGGACCTAGGCTATTTCCAGCCTATGTTCAAACCCTGAACCATCATTATTTGTAGGTAAGCGAGTAGACCTTTCCTGACCCTACCAAATTACTGGAAAATCTCCACCAAGGTCCCTAGACAATTGTACTTATGTCCCTGGGTGCTGACTACCCTCTACAGGCAGCATATGTAACCATTAATTTTTGGTAGTGCCTCCAACTATCTTTCTTTCCCTACCTTGTTCCTATCCACGACACAACCACACACACATGACCAATAAAGTTAGTACACAGACCTTGACTTGGACTCATATATGCACCTTAGTAGTAGGTCACACACACATTCAGGAAACTGAGCAAATCCCAGCAGAACAAACTGAGACTCAGACTTTTTAGACAACAGATCATAAGGACGATGTAGGGCTTGGAAAAATAAAAATAAAAAAATGGCAGCTCAACGCCACTAGCACGAATGACGCTACGATACCAACTCGAGAAACTACGCTCACAGGAGGAACAACAATAACTCGATGATTAGGAAAAACAACTCTTAGAATGCATTCAATCCTTAGAGAACCAGCTTATAATGTTATCAGAAAGAAGGTGGCAGGGAACTCGCATATGTGAAAAATTGCACCAACACAAAATGAAAGTGAAAATGGATACGAGTTGTTTTTTTCACTATGGCTAAAGTAAGGGCGATACGCTCCACTGTCGATGCATTAACTAGATATCAGACAACAATAGCAACCACAACACCACAATGTGTGCACATAACCCGAACATTTTTCCAGAATTTCTTTTAATCCTAGTGCTCTCATTATCTGCACGAACAACGGAGCCACGACATAGATGAGTTCCTTCAGCCCCTTCAACAACATCTCAAGCCTAACGGATCACCAACATGAACTTGAAAAATTGCCCCTAACAGAAGAGGAGATCTGAACTTCTTTGATGTCGACGGAGGAGGAAAAGACCCCAGTGATAGATGGGCTCCCAAAAGAATTATGAGAATCTTATTGGAGCCACCTCATAGAATCTGATGAATTCCTATCATGTGGATTGGATCACGAGACAAATGGGGGAATTTGTGACGCTTGCATAACCGCGCAATGTCATTCATTAAACATGCGTTTCACGCTTAGAAACTGAACGCGTTGAACGCAACTAAACTCGTTTGTGGATCGAGGCACTACAATTCGGGCAGGTGTACGATTGGCAACTGGGGGTCGTGGGGGGTTATGGGGGGTCGGGAAGGGGCCAAATCCGTTGTACACTCGAAAAAGCGTGATGGTGCCAAATCGTTTCGACGAACTTTCACCAACTCACCATGAGGAGAAACCCTGTCGGTGTGACAATGATGCATTTGACTGATGGATAAGGACTCACTACATCGCCCAGAGACGCTGGCCCGATGGGGGGGGTGCGTCGCATTTTTTCCAATCAGGTGCCGTGTGGGGCGTTTGAACTGCTTTGAACCCCCACTAACATAATTTAAAGGCGCACGTTTGAACGTGAACATGTGTTCGCCGTGTTCAGACAATTACATAGCGTGGGGCAAGGGGTGATAACACTACTATACAAAAAGGAGAGAAAACTAACATCCGAAACTACTGCCCCATAACACTTCTGACAGTAGTGTTAAAAATGGTAGCAAAGATCCTTGTCAATAAGACAATCACAGTGATGGAGGACTTAATCCACCCATTTCAAACGAGGTTCATTACGAGGCAGAAAATCCAGGACAATGTTCTTGTTAGAAACGTGATTAACAAACTTTCTAGAATGTATATTAGGCATATGTAACCATTATATTCATAATTCAAGAAAACATCATATGATTCAGTGCCGGTCCTGTGAACGTGACCGGTCGGTCACGGGGCCCAAAATCTGTGAACGACCGTTCACGGCGGCCGTTCACGTGGTTTCCGCCCACGTGGAGGCCAGACGGTCGGGATTGGGGCGGGAGGGGGGGGGGGGGGGGGCCTTCTACACCCCTGTGCCTTCAAAAAATAAAAAATAAAAAAAAAATGGGGTTGTGTGTGAAATGAAAAAAAATGAAATAAAATGTTTTGGGGGGTCGAGGTGGGTGGGGGTTGGCGCAGGCCCACAGGGTCCCGGCAGACCCCTCCCCTCTCTCCACACCCTCACTAAACATGGCTCGTTGCCATCCGATCTGAAAATCTCACGGTCTCCTTGCAACCCACCATGTTCAAACGAACACGAAACTTTGACCCAAAAAAGAGGCCCTTTTTTTTTTTTTTTTCAAAAATTAGAAAAAAAAATATTTCGATCTAAATATATACATATATATATATATATATATATATGGGCAGGTGCCCCTTTACAGTCCCCACATGTCTACGAAAAAAAAAAGTGCCACCACCAGGCAAAAAATATAAAAAAACGGAGTTCCCGCTCTGCGTGAACTCCGTGAACTACCCGCGTTCACGTTTTCGGTGAACGATGGCCGGTCCGCGTTCACCGGCCCGCGTTCACCGACCCTGTGAACGGTGAATGGGGGTACGACACTGATATGATCACGTGAACGAACTTTTTTTTCTTGACAAATGTCTGAAAAAACTTAATTTTGGACCTTATTTCCGTAGACTGGTGGAAATCTTGCATCAAAACGCCACCACCCGGGTTCAAGTAAATGGAACATCAGCCACAGAGATCCATCCCGAAAGATCAGTGAGGCAAGGAGACCCAAGTGCCCCCGTCCATTTTGTAATAGTGTTGAAGGCACTGACAACCAACCTAAGAACACACGAAAAATACAAAAAAATAGAGTTTCCTAAATCTTGGAGGAGGCGATCCCCACTTGTTCCCTGTTCGCAGACGACCTTTCATTGATGGTGGAGGCATCCTTTCACACCCCGATAAAAATCCAACTTGAAGCATCGATGAACCGATTCTGCAACCTCTCAAATGTGAATGTCAACTGGGGTAAAAAGACGCGGACTGGCTGGTCCACTACGAAGGAGGAAGACCTGCAGGGACCCCACAGATTAAATGGATGCGCTTGGAGGCCCCGATCAGGGTTCTGGGAATATCCATATGAGCAGAAGGCAAACCAACAACTAATGATGAATGCATCATCCACCTGGTCATCGAAAAGTTGGCCAATTGGAAGGACAGACACACCTGGCTGTTTGGTCGCTCCTTAGTCATCAACAACGTTATCATGGCGCGGCAATCGGTAATTCAGCCAAAGCCCAAAGGACGGTTGGGCATTATCGACCCAAGCACCCAGGTGATGTCTCTAGCCATACACTGGGTGAAAACTCTCCTCTTGTACCCACAAGCTCTATGACCAACCTTGGGACTAGAACAAATTACTCGACTTCCCTCTATAGTCCCGGAGCCACGGATCCTACCTTGTGGATTGAAGACTGCTATTGGACTATCCCGCGGTACTCCACCCAGTCCCAGCGCTCAGACTGGCAGATGGCGAGGGGATTTTTGAAAAATGACCCTGTTTGGGTCAACCTGCTGAAAACCTGGTGCAAGCTCCCCTCCTCGGAAAAAATCCCCTCCACAATGTGGGAAGAACTGTATAGACAACCACTCTTCAGCAACAGATGACTCACTAACTTTCATGGGGGTGTCTGCCTCTGCATAGAGCACCCATAGCAAGGGTGGGCAAAAAACGGGGCTCTGAGAGTAGGGGACACTTGGGACAAGGAACAGTAAGACTGGATCACATCAACCAACCTTAGAAACAAACTGAGGTATTGTCACAACCCGACAGAGGCATTTGAAATAATCACTAATGTGGCCTCCGTGGATTGGGTCCGCATACTGCGCAAGGGGCCAAAGCTTACGACCGAGGACTGGGTCGCACTCCGGAAGCGCAAGGACACCATTGGCAATATAGTAGACCCCCATCGTGATGGAGAAATACTGGTCAGCTGCTTTTAACGGCAAAGCAATCATCACCTAACCAGGATTGTCCCGGCTGGGGACCAGTGGCTACCACCAATGAAAGCCTTCCTGGTATGGGTTCTGAAAGAGAAGGAAGGACGGATTGCCTACCAGCCAAACACCCTATCTCCCAATTAGCTTGCGACCCGGATACACTGGCCTACCCAATCCATGTAGAAGCGCATAGCAAAACCACCTGCACTCCCTGATGGTTAAAGCCACTTACCGAGTGCTACAGCCAAAACTCGACCTGCGGGACAAAGTTGAATTTACGGTGGCAAAAGAGGCCCTGAAGGGAATACATGTGACGCTCAACCTCACGCCCTACGCTGTTTTCCGGTCGGAGCATTTTGGTACGCGGAACGGTCCGGGAAGAACAACAAAGATGGGGTGTTGCCAAGGACTTTTGGGAAAATTGAGTGTGGGGAAACAAACAAAACTGAGATCCCCCGTGTTGGTCCGACTTCAGTGAAAGGGGTCCGTTGCCGCCCGGGTTGAGGAAAGAAAAAGGCCTGCGCGGGGCTCACGGTGATGGGAAATTCGATCCAAAAAGTATCGTTGTACTTCCCAACGAGCTGTTTGCCTATGTTTCGAATGAAAGGGGGAGGGTACACACGTAGTATCCCGTTTTCGGATGAGGTCCCGTCAACATTCACTACACAACTCCGAATCCGACGTGGAGGGCCTCTATCGAGTACCTCTCTCTCTTTGTGTTCGTCCTCGCCACGTGTGCGGTAATGGAATCCCTTGGCTCGGTGACGCTTAGTATGGCAACAGTCGCTGCACAGAGTGTTAGGCCAATGAGGCGCCACTGCCAACCACGGGATGATCAACTCATTAAACGGCAACAATAACGAATAAGGCGGAAAGTATGTATCGACAATGACGAATCCCGCACCGACGAATCCGGAGCACTGGGTCTCGGGTGGAAAGTAATAACGCCCATTGATCTTAGCGACGGCTTCTTGTTTGTCCCACTCGCATACCTGCGTCCTTTCCTCGTTGTATGTGAAAGGTCGCGGCGGGGGCACGGGAAGTCGGCGCCCAATCGGTTTGGGGCAGTCGATCCACATGGCGAAAGGGAAAAGCGCAAAATCCTTCCTAATCATACATCATTCATTCAACGCACTACTCAATCCAATCCCTCGTTTCATCAGGTCAACCAATCAACATCCCCATCATGCTTGCACAAGTTTTCAAGCACAATCCACTTCATGCACATATCAAGGTGAGAGGAGAGAAAACACCATAGTCCATCCCTTATAGCAGAAACATAACGGAAAGAAGGTATGAGGGAGGAGAGACGTAGATCAGAAGATAGAAGAGAGCAGGAGACAATTACACAAGAAAGTCCGGTGATCTTTGACGGGAAATTCCGGCTTAAATGCCATGTGAACGGAACTCACGCTCGAAGACTACGCTTGAGACAAAAAAGGGCCATCCGCCATGAAATTTCACTATGGCCCCAGGTCATATATTCACTCAACCTCCGATTACGATCCTCACACAGGCACTGACGATCCCTGTCGTCACGTGCTACTCCCCGCATAGCGATCACCAGCCCACTGACTTAGTCTCTGCACGGTTTTGCCCGGATCCCACAGTCCGTGGGGCGATCCAGCGCACAACCGACAAGACTACAGTTAGCCCGTCAAGACTTTTCGATTCGCACCTTCACGCGTACCATCTGGCCACTGCTTCCTAGAAGCTGGCCAGTAAGTTGAGAGAGAGAGACTTTTTCGGACGCGCTTACGAAATTTATAGTTGCGAAAAAGGAAATAGATGCTAGGAAGGATTAAGACCGAGGTGGGGAGGGGTAAGGGAAAGCTCGGGGATAATCGCTCGAGGAAAGCCATGTCGATCCTTCGCAGCCCAGTCGTAGCCAATCAGAATCGTCGTGTAATAGGGATTTCCTTCTTACACGGCGCATCTCCTTGGCTAGAGGGGAGGAGGAGGAAATCGACGTATTCCGACGCAAGGATTAGAGCGGGGAGAAGAAGGGCGCGAAGGATAGCGAGAAACGGGACCAAGATTCAGACGATCAAGAAAGAGAAAAGGCGCGCGAGGCAAGGGAGAGATAAAAAACGGTTATTGAGAGAGAAGGAGCGTGAGCGCGAAGAAGAGAGTGTCAAAGGTAGCGAGGGAAGCGGGAAGTGGGGAAGTTCGCATGCATGGCGCCGACGCGGAGGCAAAAAGGGCATTGAAACAGTTACAACTCGTTCAGAGTCCTCGCTAATTCAAAATTGAAAAACACCATATTCGCGCGTAGAGTGAGCGCGGGAAAAAGTCCTATGCCTATTCAGATTCACACGAAAATTCCCAGAGTTTTCCAAGACGACGTCGAGAACATTCATTCACAAGAAAGGACACGTCAGGTCCTGCTTATTCCGGAATTCCTAACCGTCGAACCAAATTCCTAGTGCGCTCACTAAGGCGCACGTATTTCCCATGTATTTCCCGAATTGCAAAAAGGATGGAACTCCAAAAAGCGGCCCAAAATGACGAAGGTCCTTAGAGGGACGGGCCTCTCCGGTCACAAACAATGCGCATTAATCCATGGAAACACAAAAAGGGGCCTCTTCGGCCTGTTTGTAAAAGACAACAAAAATTCGAAGAGAAGGGGGGGGGTTAGAAGATGACGTAGGTCCGGAAGCTGGCGCGTCACATACACTGGTTCAAACATAGAAAAATCAAACTAGCCAAGCTGGCAGCTCTTTAGTGACGGATAGAGAATATTAGGTGTTTGCCAACCAATGATTGGTAGATTGACCACACCCATCTTGAACAGAAGGGGCTTATCATACCTTGGTGCAAACTCTGCATCACTGCCTACCCATCATGGAAATGCCTAGAGACCATTGAGCATATCTTTCTTCAGTGCCCAGGTTTGGTGTGGCTCTGGAGGTGGTGGGGTCGGGTCTGGCGCCAGCTGGGCACCTCCACACAATGACCTTGGGTCTGGAAAGTTCTACTCAGTGAGACCTGACACCCAAATCAACTGAGTGATTATGAACTCGATAAGTTGGGAGAAGAGCAGTCCCTGTGGGCCATGTGGTGGCGCCACTACACACTAGAAATGAAGGGATATTGGCTGGATGGGCCGGAGTTTATAGACTTTATCAGTCAGCACATTCAGACCAAGATAACAATCCAATGGGACTTAACAAAAGACAAACTGACATTTCTCAATTCCAAAACGGAAATACAAACAATCATTAAAAATTTCAGCAAAGACTGGCTAAGGGTGGGGGGGAGAAGGAGGCAGAATGGCAACAGTGGTCTGGAAAGGGGGGAATGGGGAGGAACAGGAAATTTTGGTTGGGGATTACACCTCTTTTCATGATTGGGCATCCTCAGACCTGGTCACCCCAATGAGACCCCTTTCAAACTTCCCAGACCTTTTCCCCCCCACTGAGCTCTCATGGTATGGGGGGCAGTGCAAATGAGAGAAAAAGTAAGAGAAAAGGTACGAATGCAATGAACCCAAGTCGTGAATACAATGTCGACACTGAAAGCCAAGATTATCGAACCAATGATAGATCTTCAACGACAATAGTATCCAGTAAGAAAGTGGGGGGG
>BFEA01000127.1:217119-234938 GCA_003427395.1 Chara braunii
CTCTCTCTCTCTCTCTCTCTCTCTCTCTCTCTCTCTCTCTCTCTCTCTCTCTCTCTCTCTCTCTCTCTCTCTCTTTCTCTCTACCGAACGCGCGTGGCCTGCACGAGCGCTCGCCGAAGAATCGCTAGCGTGTTCCGAGCGTCTTCGAACGCGATCTCGTCCCCGTGCGCCTAACCCTTCCCCCCCTCAGCCTCTCTCCACGTCTCCTTTTATACCTTTCTCCCTTCGCCTCTTATCCCGATTCGTCAAAATTTTCGTGAAAAAAGTTCCCTTTTCTTCCCGCCTCTTATCCTTGCTTCCGCTCCTTCTTCATCGCATTCCCTCATCCGCCTTCTCTTCCCCTCCTCCAATCCGAACTCCCGCTGGCTCGCTCTTCGGATCGGCAGTGGCTTACATCCGCTCCAAGGTTCGTCCTAATTTCCGTGAAAAAAAAATTATTCCCGCCTCTTACCCTTGTTCCCGTTCCCTTCCCATCGCATCCCCTCATCTGTCTTTTCTTCCCCTCCTCCAATCAGAACTCCCCCTGGCTCGCTCTTTGGATCGGAAGTTGTTCACATCCGCTCCAAGGTTCGTCTAAATTTTCGTAAAAACATTTTTTTTCCCGCCTCTTATCCCGGTTTCCGTTCCCTTCCCATCGCATCCCCTCATCCGTCTTTTCTTCCCCTCCTCCAATCAGAACTCCCCGTGGCTCGCTCTTCGGAGCAGCAACGGTTATCACCTGCTCCTTTCTCCCTTCTCGCTTTCAAGAAGTAGCGTGCGTTTTTCCTCTTCGCTTCCCGCTTCTTTTTGTTATCTCATCTCGTGGCAGGGTCAATCCTTTCCCCCCCTCCTAGCCTTGGCCTCCCCCTAGGCGCTTACCTGTCGAGACTGTCGTCCGTCAGCCATTCTTCCCAGCCAATTGCGCAGCATGATTAGATAACTGCCCATCGTTTCATCTTCTTCCTTGAACACGGTAACCGCTAGGAAGGTAGGCGATGCTCCTCAAGTATATCGTGGGCGTGCTTGTTCGTATTTCGTCTTTCAGCCGGATGGGGTCCTACTTCTCTGGCCAGCCCCAAAGCACATCATGGCTTTCTAACCGCTGACTCCCATTTTCTGCCACAAATTTTCTTTTTCGAGCCTTGCTTCAACCTGTCGGTCCCCCTTCTTGTCAATTTTTGTGCCACGCTTAATATTGGCGCAACCGCCGATCTGTTTGGTTATTCACTTGCCATCCAAGCTAGTCGAGTATCAAGGTCCTTTCTTCATCATATTAGATCGAATCCGGCGGCTACCAGACTTAGCCATACCTGCTGGGTTGGGCCGGTCAGATCGTGCGGACCGGTCCATTTGCCTCCTTCCTGCCGGGAAGGGTTAGGCTTCGAGGTTGGTGGGTCACAGACCTCCAACAAAAACTCATCGGCGCGGCCTCGTCATCCCTCCAGGTATCCGTAGGCCGCAAACCCCTGACACGGGACCCAAGGGGACGGGTCTCACCTGATTCCAGCAAGGTACCACCCCCAGTGTGGCCATAAGTCCCTCACGAGCCCCCCACCGATCTCCCCCGAAGTCAAGTCGCGCGGGGCCGGAGTCGGCTTCTCGTAGTCGACCTTCGAGTCATCCCAGGCGCCGTCATTCCGAGTTTTCCTTGGCCTGTCCAAAGTCTGGTCGTGATCCTTGACTTCTTGCCCATGGCGTCGAACCTTCGACTTTTCAGGGATCTGCGCGAGCCTGCTTGCGACCAGAGTTCGGACCGTTTCTTCCAGCCAATCGAAGGGTTAGTATGAAGGTCCGAATGCCCGAGGATATTCAAAACAATCATACCCACATGCATGCATTTGTCAAAACCACGCAAAAACATCAAAAGGAAAAAAAAAAATGTTTCCCTTTTTAAAGAAAAAGCCATCGGCTGGTACGCAGCCGCCCGACAACCAGCCCACACCCCAATTCTCGCCGTCCCCGGCGAGCTTCTCTCATAACCTTTCCTTTTAACCGTTGCCCCCTACCCAATGTTTATCTTTGAAGTGTATTTCTCGTTTCATCCCATTCGCTTGGTTAGATTAACCCCCGCTGTCTAGTTACAGTGCCATTCTTTCCTTTTACCCTCCTTTGAACTATGATACACGACCCTCCGCACATTCCTCTTTTTGGATCTATAGGCCCCTTACGACCCCGGTCGCCTTAACGATGATACAGTTTTTTTTTCTCTACTATGGTACAATTTCTCTTATCATTCTTCTAGGAACATGCCTTTCTAACTATGGTACAATATTCCCCAAACGACTCTATGTCGTCCTCGTCTCCTCATCCTCTCCTTGCGCCTCTCCCTCTTTCGTTTTCTCTCTTCTCTCTCCCGTTTGATTCTCAAGGCTTTCCTCGAGGCGCCCCTTTTCTCCTTTTGCCTGCATTTCCCCGACCGGTCGGTGTCACCGTCATCATCTCTAGGCCGTTTCTTCTTTCTAGGGGTCTTTGGTAGGGGAGTATACCCCTTCTTGGATGGTCTAGAAGAGCCCCCTTGTTTGGAGGTTTCCCCTTTTTCGTGGGTTACGGTCACCTTTGTGTCAACCACCTCCTTACTTCCCCGTTTAGGCTCCTCCCTAAGGGTCCCTCTTGATCTGAAGATTTTTAGACGAGCCCCCGTGATAGGGTCTCGTAGGACACTCCCATTTAATTCCGCGAGCATGTACGCCCCCCCATCCAATCTCTTCAGGACCTTATACGGTCCCATCCATCGGTTTGCCAATTTCCGGCTCCAGGTTTTTTCTAGCGACAAATCGTACATCAACACCAGGTCGTTAACCCCTATTGGCGCCTTCCGGACCCGCAGATTCTTGTCCCACCTATCTTTACCTTTCAGCCTCTCTCGTCCGACGTTCTCACTGGCCGCGGTTACCCCGGTATCCAAGTTTTCGGCCATTTGCTGTATCCTTGCCTCCAACAGTTCACCCCGAGACATGTTGGTTTTCCACGAGACACTCGTCCAAGTGTCAATGTGGAATTCGATGGGTAGGGGACAATGCCTACCAAACCAAAGGGTGTAAGGAGGGTACCCCGTATTGGATTTGACTGTGATATTATCGGCCCAAACCGCGTACCGCAAATATCTCGGTCACTGTTCCGGGCGGCCTTTGCACCATTTCGCTAGAGCGTCCACAAGCGTTTGGTGGCCCCTTTCTACCGGTGCATTGCTTTGGGGCCAACAACCCTTTGACCCTCTGACTCAAGAACTTTGCTCCCCTATTCATGACTATCCTCCCGACACACCCGTACCGTGCGATATATTCAAGGAGAAATTCACTTACCTTCTCTGCCATCTTCTTTTTAATGACCTTTGCTTCTACGAATCTCGTGAGGTCATCCCCGGCATTTATTATATACCGTAGCCCGCCGACCCCTTTTGGCATGGTTACCAAATCTACGTGAACCTTCTCACCCGGAACCGTGGGAAGCGATGGAACTAAGGGTTCTTTGTAGCGAACCGTCGCCCTCTTCTGGCAAGCCTCACATGTTGAGCAGTACTTTTCCACTTCCGTGTATTGCCCGTCCCACCATTAAAGCCTACGGACCTTATCTAAAGTACCCTTCACCCCCCTGTGACCTCCAACGACCCCATCGTGTAACTCCTCTATGACCGCCCTTCTCTCCTCCGGATCTCACAACACCCTTATGGGTATCGCAAACTTGGTGGGCCTTTTGAAGAGATGGCCTCCCCGCAGGCAATACCCCAGCGCCTCTTGCTGGTTTTATTTTAGTCCCTGTTTCCCTACCGGCCAAGTACAGTCCTATGTCTCGGTACTTCCCGTCGTAGAGATTTGCGAGAAAAGTCATTGGCCCCCCTTCTTCCCCTTGGCTGTTCCCCGCTACTTGTGTCCTATTAGCGGCGACTTTCATTATCTCCTCTTTGGCCATTGTTACTTTCTCCTCCTTAAGCCTACGTAGGTCCTCCTCACTAATGGGAAGCCGGGACAATCCGTCTGCTACCTGATTCTTGGTCCCTGATATCCTCTCGACCCTATAGTCGTAAAGCCTAATATGAATCATCCAGCGTGCGATGGTCGGATCGGTCAGCGAGAAATCTTTTTGGAGGACAGCGCCCACTGCTGTCGGGTCCACCCTTAGGAGAAATCGTCGCCCGTATAGGTAATGACAGAAGGCCTTTAGGCAGTGCAGTACCCCTAACACCTCCTTTTTGAATTGGCTATAATTTCTCTCGGCGAGGTTCAAGGTCCGGCTTTCGAATCGCAATGGCCTCCCTTTCCCCTCTCCATCCTTTTGTGACAGGAGGCCTCCCACTGAATGAGGTCCAGCGTCCGTGGACACTATGAATGGGCGACTCTCCTCGTCTTCGAAGAGCGGGACTCCTAGGACCTCTCCACCTTCGCGGAACTCCCCCTTCAAAGCTTCCATGACCGCGGCTTGTTCTTCTCCCTAAACCCATCATTCTCATTTCCTGAGGAGTCTTCTTAGGGGTTCTGCTTTCTCTCCATAAGCTTTTATGAAGATCCTCCAGTAGCCCACAACCCCTGGAAACTACCGGACCTCCGTTATGGATTTGAGTGGCGATGACCAAGTCATCAACTTTACTAATTTCTCGGGATCGGGCCTCCGCCCCTCCTTATCGCAAATGAACCCTAATATCTTGATGGAGGATACGCCCCACCGACCCGCTTACCGTGAGGTTGACATCATCTAGTTTGTCAAGGACGTTCCTGACATCTCTCATGTGGTCAGCCACAAATTTTCTAACCCCCGGGAAAACCTCCGTCTCATCCCGCTCGACCGGCCCTTTTATCGGGAAGTCATCCAGGAAGACCTCCACCTTCTCCGGTATGAACTCCTTGAGCACCGCGATCATGGTCCTTTGGAATACTGCTACCCCATTCGTCCAACCCATCGGTACAACCATCATTTGAACCAGCCCTAAAGGCGTATGCATGGCGGTCATGTGCCTGTCCCGGTAATCTAAGGGAATTTCGTCATACCCTGAGAAGAGGTCGCAGATAGAGTATATTGAGCGACCTGCCGATCCTTCCGCTAGCAAGTCGGCCTCAGGTATAGACCCCATGTCTCTTATGGTGACCGCATTGGTCCTCTGGAGGTTTTGGATCCATCTTAGTTTATTGCTACCCCCCTTCCTCAGAAAGAACCACTTATTGGAGTAGGCACTCTCACAAGGTTCCGCCACGAACGTCCTGGTATTTTCCTTGATGAAGGTCACTATCTCCTCTTTCTCCTTTTGAGCGTACTTCCACTGAGGCCTATCCTTCCAAGGCACGTGCGGGACCGTGTGGATCCGTGTCAGCTTAGCATACCTTGGGTCGATTCTCCCTCTCTCCGAATCATCAAAGGCAATGACCTTATCGCATCCCCTTAGGGTCATTGCTATGAACCCCTTATCTTCCTCCGTGAGGTTCCCATCTCCTATATCCATTTTGGCCAATCTATCGGTCGTTATCCTTTGCCCCTCAGTCTCTTTCCTTCTCCTGATGATATCGGTGATCTCCTCCTCCGATATTGTAGCTTCCCCCGTTCGGTCCCGGCTGACTGCGGCGGGTTTAACTTTCTCCGCTACGGTTTTGTACTTTTTAACTCCGCCGGCTAGGGGGATACCTCCAAAAAAGACATACTCACGCATCCACCAAACTCCTCCTCCTCGTCCTCCTTCTCGTACCCCATACCGTTAATCACAATCCTATCCCCCACGTCCTCGACCTCCAATTGGTCCCCCTTGGGTCCCCTATTCGCCAAGGGCAGCTCCTCTAGACGGACTCGGCACACCTTCGACTGGTTCCCCTTGTGTCTAGCAAGGCTGGTCCGGTTACGTTCATTTGTGCGTCCACGGTCTTTAGGACCACTCGGATTCCATCAGGACTTTGGATCGAGAGGGTCTGACTTCCATCCGGCAAATCAACTATGGTTGCGTTTACCGCGCTCAGCGAGGTCCTTCTGAGGATCAATTCGGAGGAGCACTCTTTTACTGAAAAGATCGGGACCGTGGCCTCTACGCCAGCGACTTCAATCACGGGGTTATGACACACTCCTTCCGCTGGTTACAGCTTGTTATCGACCACTACCATGGACATCGATACCCCCCGATCTATCTCCAATCCCAGCTCCCGCGCGATGGAGTCCCTGCACACCGTAGATTCGGACCCGTCGTCCACTAGGGCCCTCATTTTCTTCCCACTCACTACTGCCTGGAGCTGGCCGCTCCCTAACACGTAGAATTTCTTGGCTTCCTCCAGAGATGAGCATTTTTTTTTGGAAATCCCACTTCACCCAACCCACCCAAAATTTTCGTAGTACATGCAACCCTTAAAAAAAAAGAAAAAGAAAGGTTTGAAGTTGATCCAACCCACCCAAGCATTTTTTTGAATTTTTCCGCCCACGCCCAACCCACCCGCCACCCGTAAAAAAGGTTCACCCAGACCCACCCGCACCCGCAAGAAAATCATTGTCCGCCCGCACCTGGGATGTAGTATCTTTTCACCCGCATCCGGTCGTGCTCGCTATTGTCTATCCCTTCGAACATTTACAGACAATAGGACATTATGACGTGACATGACAAAATCAAACACGCTCCGAGAGAGAGAGAGAGCTCTCGCAGGAATCGCCCACGTCTCTATCTCTGTCTCTCTCACAGGAATCGCCCACATCATGGCCTTGTCTCTCTCTCTCTCTCTCTCTCTCTCTCCCTCTCTCTCTCTCTCTCTCTCTCTCTCTCTCTCTCTCTCTCTCTCTTGCGCGCGCGCGTGCGCATTCTCGACTGCTGCTCACTCTTAGCAGCGTTGTTGCTCCCCAGGCCGTCAGTGCGTGGCTCCCCAGGCCGTTAGTGCGTGGCTCGCAGCCGCGCTGTTGCTCCCCAGGTCGTCGGTGCGTTGCCCCCCTCCTCACCGCCCCACCACCTCCTCCCTGTTGTTGAACCATGCACAAGTTGTGTCATAGCTGGATGACGGCGCCAAAATTCAAAGCGCTCCAGTAGTTCAAAAGTGGGGAGCGAACCTGGCCACCTGTTGTGGCTAGGTTCGCCCCCTGTTGTTTTAATGGGAGCGAAACTCAGCATCCCGTTTGAAAGCGGTAACTTATCTAAACGTGGGCCGTGGTGCAGCCACCAAGAGACAAGACCAGCATGGGAAAATTTTGATAGAAGGTTCCTGCTTTGTTTTTTCATAAGGACCTCAACCTTTTGTTTTTTTTTTTGAGGCAGGCCGACGACGGGACTTCACATTTCGTGCAGGGATTTGGGAGGCGGGGGGGGGTCCTCATGGGTTTAGCTGGGTCTGTGGGTCGGGTGACCCAGGCCTAGCACTCACCCACCTGTCACCCATCCACTCGGGTGACCCAGGCCTAATGTTGACCCACCTGTCACCCACCCAGGCTGCCTGGCCTTGACCCACCCTCATCCCACCTAGGTCACCTTATCAAGACCCGCACCTAACCCAATGTCCTCGTGGGTGGGGTGGGTGCGGGTCTGGGTACCCGGTGCTCATCTCTTTCTTTCTCTCCCGAAAAGAAGTTGGCAGGTAGTTCCTCCATGGTAATGAGGGAGGCCTGCAGTTCTTCTTTGGTTGGACCCTCCACTGGCACCGTGGGCCCCCCTGCGAGCGGGACTCTTACCTTCCTCATGATGCTCAGGAGTTCTTCCCTGGCGCTTTTGCTGGCGGCTAGATATTCCAAAAGTGTGCACTGCATAGGCTGCATCAGGGTCCTCCTAAGGGGTGCTACCGTGTCTATCTCATCTAGAGTGCACTTCATTTCGAACTTTTTGGGCCCCCTTTTCTTAGGTGATTTTGGCGAGGTGGGCTCTTCCTTCTTTTCCTCCACCACTTTCGCATCGGCTATTGGCTGGTTATTGTCGCCACTTCTTACCTCCGTACCTTCCGTCACGCTCGCTTGGTTCTCGGACGTCTCGGTCCCGACCTGCGTCCTTACCCTTAGGCAGGACCTCTCTTCCTCGGCTGAGAATCTATGAACTTGATGCTTGACACTTGGGGTTCCCTAATGGACAACCCTCCAGGTGACTCCACCATTTGGATGTGAGCAGTGTTGGAGGGGCTCCCGACTTCCGATTTCTTCCCCAGTCTAGCCTCCTGAAGGGTCACCCTTTTGTCCACGTTCACCTTCATTGATGGGTAAAAGGAGACCGCCTCTCCGCTATCTCCCCACACAACCCATTTGTTCTCATTAAGCTTGACCACCCCCAACCTTAAGGCCTCTGTGAGATAGGGGCAGTCCCTTTTGATGTGATTTTCTTCATTGCAGTAGACACACCCACTTCGAGCTTGGGGATTTCTGGGGCGCGGACCCCCTTGTGTGGCCGCCGCTATAGGTGCAGGCAGAGCCGGCGGTGGCAGTGCCGGTGGTGGTGGCGTCCTAACCTCCGGTCGCGGCCCAGTGACCCTTGCTTGAGGGGCATCTTCCCACCTTCCATCCCTAGCATCCTTCCAATGGGAACTCCCCCAATCTGAACCACGATTGCCCCCTATTTCCTGGTCGTTTCTCCAACCTCCTTGGCTACTTGATTCGTTTCTCCATCTGGTCGGTCGTTCTCCCCACCGGGGAACAGGGGGACCAGGCGGCGGTCTATTGCTCCCCCTTGGACCATCGTTCTGTGTCCCTCGCATGTTGCAGAGTGCCATGTCTAAGGTCACCTCCATGTACTCCCTCACGTCTACTCTTCCTCCTGTGAAAACCACCTCTGCGACTTTTTCTAAATTGGCGGAATCCCTCGGGGCCTTTTCAAGGAACTCTTTCCGTTTCTCTTCGGGTAGGTGCAGCATGAACATCCCGCACCTATCCACTTCAGACAGCATCCCCCTATTCACTAGGGCTTGTGACAGGCGTTTGAACCTACGGGTGAAGGCCACCAAGCTTTCCCGTTCCCCCTTTGTAATTCGTCGCAAGCCTTCCACGGTCGGGATCAGGTCATCACAGACGAAATTTTGCAATAGGCTCGCCCTGAAGGTCCTCCACTGCCCGTCTGAGGGGTAGATAGCTCGGATCGAGGTGTCTAACTCGAGGTCCAAGTGCTGGATGAAATAGTCGATCCACTCCCTTTCGAAGAATCTCTTCCGGTAAGCGTAACTTCCCATTTCTCCACGAACCTAGTCACATCTCATCCGTCGAAGAAAAGTGCCTCCAGACCCAGGTTGACGTCATAGTAAGGGACTCGTCTGTCGTCGTATCGGCGAGAATAGGGACCCTCCATTGGCCCATCGATTGTCGGGTCGTACGGCTTGTACCACGAGGGATCCGACTCTTCTATCCGGCCTTGAGGTCTCGGCGGTTCCCAGGGGTCTTCCCCGTAGCGGCCCCTCTCACTCGGCCAATCCGCCTCCCACCAAGCGTGGTCCAGCCCTCTAAAGCTTCTCCAGGCCTCCACCCCCTGACTCCTGCCCGTTATCTCGCCGGGAGCCCATGCAGCATCTGCTTCCCTTACAGCCCATCTCCGCGGCCCACTACCAGCCTCGGCCGGCCTCTCGTCTCTAAGGCCCTTTCTACTCGGTCCCCTTTCCTCTTCTCTTCGGGGTGGCCGGTACCCCCCCTATCTCGTGGAAATTATAGACCTTCCCCCATTATTGCATCCGGTAAATCCGCCCACCGAGACTCTACCGGAAGGCCCCTTGACCCCTCGATCGCCCCTTCTCGTGCAGACATTCGCATTTCCACACCTGATCTCGGCCCCACTAAGGCCTGCCTTTCATCGGTGATGGCCTCCGGAACCCTTTCGACCCATCTTTGTGGCCTGCCGCCAGCCTCTGCTGACTTCCCCTCTCTTAAGTCTCTCCTGTCCTGACACTCCTCTTCCTCTCTCTTAAGTGGTCGATACCCCTGTCTATCTCTAGGAAATTCCTGCGCTTCTTCTAACCTTGCTTCCGCATCCATCAGGTCCGCCCACCGGGACTCCACCGGAACACCTCTCGCGGCTTCGGTGACCCCTTCATTTACCGGCACCCGCGGCCCCACATCCCTGTACACTCGCACTTCCGTGCCAGCCCTTTGCCCCTCCGAGGCTTGTCTTTCCCCCGAAGCCATTTCCGGACCGCCCTCGGCCCTATCTAGCGTCTCCGCCCACTCTATCATTTCTTCCACTACCCTACTTAGACTGGCCCCCAACTCGGGACTCTTCACTATCCCCCTTCTTTCAGTGGTTTCCGGTGGATTAGAGAGACCAGCCTCCACTTCACTCTCCATACACCCTTATTGGCAATTTCTAGTCGCTTCCTTCACTATCGTCGGCGTTACCTTTCGGCTCGCCCCTTTCACTACTCTCTATGTTTTCTTCTGAGCTTTCTTCTTCCTTCGATCCCCCCTTCTCTTCACTAGAGTCCTCGTTAGCACTTTCTCCCTCCAACTCCTCGCTGGTTACGGTCCACCAAGAATCTCTCAGTTTCTTCTCCTCGCTAGCGGCCAATGCAAGATTTGCGATCTCCAGGTCCGAGATACCCCTAATCCCTTCTTGCGCACACATCCGAATCAAGTCCCTGTCCACATCACCTGGCTGTTCGGAGAATAGAGGTTTGATGAACTGTCCAACGCGTGCCCACCACTCGAAGTCGGTGTCCTCTCTCGACTCCCAGCACTAAGTGAATAGTTCGTGGCCTCCTTCTTCACCCAGAGGGAATTTTTCTATCACTTGACCCCTCAATCGGACTCTCCTCACGGTCTCGTCGTCAGCATAGAGTAGTTGATATGCCCAGGTTGGGATGGTCCAAGTTCTTCCGTGGGATGCCCTTGGGACTTCCGTCCTCCCTCGGTATTCTACCTTATCAATCACGGGGTTCCCGGTGCCAACCTTTCTCAATCTCTGTACTCGTTCTAGGGCTCTTTCGGCAATGCCTAGAGGATTTTTCCCTTCTGCTAATTCAGTTGCGAAGATTAGCCGAGCGTCAGGGGACAAAAAAAAATTCCGCTTTTCTCGCGCAACTGTTCCCCTCGGATGCTACTGAGAATCTGACCATTGACTCCTGCTCGTAGATTTCGAAAAACTCGGTACTTACCTCTCCTTGTCCTCTAACTTTCAGGAGAGTCACTCTATATCTCCCTCCCCATGTTAAAACCCTATCCAATGTACCGTAAGGGTCCTCCCTTTCGTATCTAATCATAGGAGCCTCACCTCACGCCTGTCAACCTCGCGGCGGCCTCGACCAACGAGTCCTCGCACTTAGCAAAACCGGTCTCTCTGTCCCCTCTCAGAGTTTGGCGCAAAGCCTCCTCGTACTCTCCCGTTCTATCCCAAAATCGGGTCTCCACGAGGTGTGTCCTAGATGTCAGTGACATACCCAGATACCTAGAGTCCTCTTCGAACTTCCTTTCTACTTCCAACAAGGGATCCCTCAAAGTCCTCGAGAATCCCATGCCACTAGCGTCTCTAATGTGGACTGAAAAGGTAGCTAGCGTGGTCCAGCTTCTTTTTTTCTACAAGGCCAGCCGTCGGACTTCCACTAGAAATTCTGTCTCGGCGCGGACTACGCGGTCCTCTCCCAATTCCGGGTTAAGCTCGGCACCCCCCTCGATCCTAACCTCGCTACCGTCCTCATAGGTCTCTAATTCCCAACGAATCATATTGGAGACAAACGAGGCTCTCATCCCCTCACCGAGAAAGAAGACTTATCGTGACTTTGTCGAGGATAGCGATTGTGGCCGCCTCAAGTAGCTTGATCCTGGTTAAGGACCCAGGCCTAGCCCTCCTTTCTTCTTCCCAGCACAGAGCAAGGATCCGGTGAACTTCTTCCCTTACTCTATCCGACCCCACAACCTCCTCAAGGTCAGGCTCGGTCATCCCCTAACTTCCGTCGACGACACGCAATTGTTGTCTGAATTAAGTCGGAGGGGTCCAATCCCGTTAGCTCTCCCTCGCAGATCTTACCTTAGTATCTCCACGATATTTTAGACTCCCTCGCGTGTCGACCCCACCCTTCAAAGGCGTAACCCAGGTCCTCTAGAGTCGACCAATCGTCTCTACAGGGGTCCCGGAAACACCAAGTTAACAAGGTGTGAAGCTCCGATCCCGTGAACCTGAACTGACTTAAGATGGAAACCCGTCTTCCTACCGCCCTTTTGACAGCCTCGAATGGGTAGACCCGCTCAAAAATGAAACAAGGGACCTCCACAGGCTCGCTGGAGAGGAACCCCGGTATCTCTTCCCACCCCCCGTAGGTCACAAAATATTCCTCGTCGCACCCTTCGTGAGGCCTCAATTCCTCCACTAATTCTCCTAGACGGCCTCTCACGGCTCGAACGTCCCAGAGAGGGTCCTGTCCAATTCGTAAGCTACGCGCTATCTCTACAAAGCCCTCCTTCGAAAGGAATATTCGGGCTTCTCCAACTACGGCCTCCCCCTTGCGACTCACCGCAAATCGTATGAACGCCTTACTGTGCCGGATCCCCCATTGTTTTCGCAGGAGAGTCCTAGTTGGTTCAGCCAACCGGGCCATAGGCAGAGTGATTCTAATAACCTTTCTGGTATCCTCTATGGGCTTTATGGGCGCCCAGAGAGTTCTCGGGATCCTCCTTTTCATCGGCCCTCGAAACCCCTCTGGTTAGTCACTTGCTCTTCTCCAAAGAGGCGGGCGTACGGAACATCCGCGACGAGGGATCGGAGTCCCTCAAACTCTCTCAATCTCCCGAAGATGGTGGATAACTCACTTCTTGCGGGAACTCCCGCGTCCACGTACCGAGTATAAAGCCAGAACAAACCCCTAGCCCGCACCCCGGATTCTCGAGCCGCCCTAAGCACCGCTACTACGCTCTCCTCCGGGTCTCTTAGGAACGAACTGGCCACGAACTGGGGCAGGTTAGCGTGGAGGACCCCGGACGCACGAGGGACCTCTCCGGGCTCGGCGAAGGACACTAGCGACCAGGATTCGAAAGTCCCTTCCTCGTTGTCGGCTAACACCAGGTTGTTCGCCAGCACCCTCGCGGATTTTCGGTACTCAAAATGCGTTAGTTGCCCTGTTACGAAGCCTCTCCATACTTCGGTCCACACCTCCTCGTTAAAAACAATAGTAGCCCGAATCTCCAGGAAACGTCCGAGGTCGGGTGGACCTCCTCTCTCCACACCCTCCTTTCAGGTGAGCCTTCGAGCTCGAACCCACACGTAGGCCCTCTCTCTGATCAATCCCCCCTTCTCAACGCTCATCCAATAAGGAGTCACTTGAGGGTCTTCCGAAACTAAAACCTTATCGGCAGTACTGACCTCTATCGATTCTACCACCCCATTTTCACTGAGCACGAACTTCATCATCTGCTGTCGTCACTCTAAAGACACACTTGAGATATTTGTCTGGAGTGAGAGTAAAGGGTTTTTCTAGAGAACCTTGTCTTCGGAAAATCCCCCAGAGTTTCCTGCGCAGCAGAATACCCTGATCGATGCAGTGCGTATACAGTATCCACAGGGCCCTGAAGGTAAGACCCAAACTCCTACCTCTCTCTAGAAGACAAACTATCTTTCCCTCGTTTGCGCTAGGGAATAGGTAAGACGGCACCCTCACAGTTAACGGGTAACTTGACCTTGGAAGCTCTCTCTCCCTCGCAAATCTCTCCCTTTCCACGGACACGAATGCAAATCGCTCTCTAACCCTACTTATCCACTCCCCTCTCACCCCCCTCACCTCTCGCACCAATTTTTCCGGCCCACCCCCTTGTCCCAGAATCAAGGGTACTACGAGCTTCGCCCAAGCCTCAGGTGCTATGAAAATAACCACGGTTACTTTAAGACTCCGCCCAAGACCTTAGCCTTCTACCTCTTTGGACTCTACCCATACGAATTCCCCACTAACCGTGGACCTCCCTTCTTCTATCCTTTCCCAATCAGGGACTTCCCCGTTGCTAGGGATCAGCCTAAGGGTCTCGCGGTCTTCTAAAGAGGACTCTAAGAAGCACCCCTGCTCTCTATCATGGAACACCATTCATTTATAAAATCTTTTGTGGCACCCCAAAGACTCTTCGGTATCCGTAGTCCCTTCCCCCCTTGAGGTCCTGGGTGGACTCCCTAAAGATCCCGACACGAATCCTACAAGCCTTGATCCCATATGGCACCAGGTTATCCATGCAATAGGTGTAGTACCAATGGAGCGACCTAACAAAGAGTTGCCACCCCCTTTCTCGCACTATGGACCGCACAACCCTGTCGTACAGCTCCTCCTTCCCGCTCACCCTTCGGAAAACGAATAATGGGAATATGGCCCTGACGCACCTTGTGGCGCGGGGGTACTCTTCGTCTCGCGCGCAGGTCACTCTCACCTCAACGAGGGGGTAGGCCTGTCCCCACTATTCCGGACGCTTTCCTGAACGGGTCGGACGATTGGAGGGCGCTGGTTCAAATCATAGAAGAGATAGTCCAAGGGGATGGTTAGGATCGTTGAGGGTACTGAGGAAGGAGGGATTCAGATAAAGAAGGCAGATTTAAGCAAAGACAAAGAGTGCTTCAATGTCCCCTTAGACCACCTCACGGAGAGCTATCTAGCCGGTCGCGAGAGGGGGTTAGAGCTAGAACGAGGGGTTTTTCTTTGGGCTTGTTTCGCGGTAGGAACTTGGAAGGGGGACAGATGGTCCCGGAACAGGCCCCAGAACGGGAAGAGACCCAGGCGAACGGTGATCCGTGCGGAAGGAACTATCCACTTAAGTAAGGAGGCCTGGATCAATTACGTCACTCACTTGGTCCTGGGTTGGTACCGTGCGGATCATTGGGAGGCACGAGCGGGTCCGATTTCGTCCTACACCCCAACGAGTAGAAGTAGTTAATCTCGTAAGCCCCCAGCAGTTGCCTCTCGAGCTGTGCGTGACCGATCGTTTCCTCCTAGCTATCCAAATATCTTGCATCCCTATCTACATCCTCTTCTATGTACAAGGCTATGTTGAACTGGCCGGTCCACCAGTAGAAGGTATAGCACCACACGTTTACCCTGCCTCGATCCCCTACACGAATTCCTGCGGGTTCAAACTCCAAAGGCCTCAAGCTCATGTATTCGCCGCTCTCACCACTCTCTCCACAATCCCTACTAGCACTTTCCATTCATCCGACCCATCGAGATAAGCGTCCGGAATTACCAGCGCCGGGCGACCACCTCTGGGGTAGGTTCGATATCCTGGAGAGTAGAAATACTTGTACCCATAACCCCTCAATTCCGCCCGTGAACAGCGGGAGTGGCCTATTGCCTCTTCCCACTCACGAAGGAAGTCCTCTCCTTGATCTTGTCCCTCCTCTGCGTAGACAACTACATCAAAGTCCCCCGTCCACACACGTCAACACCTCCGTACGTACACACACTAATCCATTATGGAACGACTTCTAGGCTCATGCAGTCTAATCAAGGGAAAATTCCCCAAGTTCCTATTTCCTTTTGGCCACTCGAGAGACCACCTCTATCCCACAAGGAGAAGAAGCCTGTGAGCTCAGAAGGATCAAATGGACCAGAGAAGGAACGCCGTCTCACTCGGCTATTTTCCTGTCCTCCCCCGCTGAAAGACCCCTCCCCACTCCCGGCCTAGAGACTAGCCGCGGACACAGGTTATCCCCGAGGAAGGGTGACAACCCCCTCCCCGGAGTCGGACCGAAGTCACACACCCGGGTCCTATGTCCCCTACTGAACCGACCTCTAGTCCTAAGTTAGCCTATCCGGCACCACGCCTCTACTCGGCCCACCTCAAGCGTGGAATTACCTGGGTCCCAGGACAAGATCCACCTATGTATCAGAAATCACTAGCCTATCTACTCCCCCCCCTTCTCCTCATCGTGAACTCTTCGCACTTCGTTCCCTTCTTCCTCCTGCTGCCTCTTTTCTCTCTTGGAATCTCTGGAAGATCGGGAAATTAGAAAAAAAACGGGGTGGGAAGAGCGGAGCTTTAGAAAGAGGCTCTCAGGTTAGGTTGATAAATATACGTACCTTGAGTCTTCAATATTCGTTTTCATAGTCCCAATACTCCCCCAGTTCCGAGTCCGAGAAATCGGCTAGACACCGGCCCACCCAGGATTCGGCCTCCGATCCCTCATCCAAGGTCCTCCAAGTACCCCCTTCTTCTCTAACGCCCTCGCTAAGACGGGTAGGTGTGTCTCTCTCTCCCCCTCGCCCTGGTGCCCGTAACACCACTCTCCTCTCCCCCAAGTCCCGAACCGTTACCGTTTGAGAGTCCCTCCTCCTTGCGGGAATTGGAACTGTCGTCAGTCCTCGCGGGTCGAGAACCGAAGACCCTAGCCCCTCTCTAGACGCCCCCTCTCGTGCGGGACTTGGCCCCTGGGTAGGTGCCCTCCACAACCCGTGTGGATCAAGAACACTTGGCGACCCCCTTGGGTCCCAAATAGGCACGCCCGGATCCTCTCGGACCCCTCTCCCCTCTCTCTCTCTTTCCCTTTCTCTCTCTCCCCCTCGAGCAAACCCCCTCACACTATTTTCCTGGACCGTTCTTCTCCCTCCCCTTTCGTTGTTCTTCACCCTCATTTAGAACCCTCAGGCAAACTGTGCACCCCCTTAATTTTTCAAGTTTTTAGAAATAAACAGGCGCAAAAACCAAGCACACAAAAAGGAACTGACCTGCTTTACCCCTCGAAGGCCGAAAGTGGGAGTCGAGATTGCAAGCGGACCGGAGCGGACCTGCAAAAAGAACCAAAGAGACAAGCCCCAATGCCCGAATCCCCTCGCACCCGACAAGCCCAACAACAACCCCTCACCCCAATAAAAGTCTCGCCGATGCCGCTTGAGAAGAATTGCGTAGAACCCGATAAAGACCACCTCGAAGCTATGTGTCGAAGGACTTGATGCCGAAAAAATGCAGAATGCCCCTGACTCTCACTACCGCTGCCTGTCACATTGGTCCTCCCCTTACACCGAGTCCCTTGAGCCGGCCGCAGTCGCTGGAGAAAGGCTCATCCCCTGCAACGGCGCCACTTTGTCAGGCCAGCCCCTTGACCTTTCACCTTACCTCTTTTTTCCCTCCCGAGCCCCTTTTGTTTATATACCAACCAAGCCCTACTTCGGTCGAGGAAGATGATAATCCCTTAAGAGCGCTCAAGGTCGGGCGCTGCCCCGGTCGAGTGGTTAACCGGTCCCCTTAAACGGAACACCGAAAACAATAAACCGCCCGAGCTGGTCAAATTCAATTAAGCCTTGGAACAGGCAGTTACCTCCGTACGCGAGACCACCCACGGGAACCAGAATTTTGACTGTGGCCAAGGACGAAAGGTCAGACGAACTTGTTTTTGAGTTCAGGGGCCCAGCGGCTAGTAATAGCAGGCATGTGAACCCGAAACCCGTGGGCTCAGAGCACCAGAGACCAACGAAGATTCTTGACTAACAACCGCAAGTATGAGGGTCCGAAACCGGTGGACTCATGACATGTAGACAATGGCCTGTACCAGATGGTACGAGTAATCCTTCAAAAGATAGGGAGATGCGAAACTCAGAGCTGGCAGGACGTTGCGTTCACCAATGGCTCCACAGAAAAAAGGAAGGAAAACGGCATGCGGCAGAGTTCTTGAGCACGCCTGGACAACCAGAGCGGATATTGAAAGGTACAAACAAATGTACTAAAACCGCGAACTTTCGAGCTCATAACAGTTGCCCAGGGACCGAGCACAAACCTGTTCGGGTAGTCCTATGAGAAAACAAGTCGAGAGGTTAAGCCCGGAACAGAAAGTAGGTCATCATAATTTTTTTGCGAAAACAAGATGAGTAGTTGAGCCCGGAATCAAGCGCGGACCAAGTCAAGTAGACGAGCCCTGAGCAAAAACGGTGCCTCTTCCTTCCTTCTCCCTCTCTCTTTCTCTCTCTCTCTCTCTCTCTCTCTCTCTCTCTCTCTCTCTCTCTCTCTCTCTCTCTCTCTCTCTCTCTCTCTCTCTCTCT
>BFEA01000127.1:265012-275086 GCA_003427395.1 Chara braunii
CACAACACAACACAACACACACACACACACACACACACACACGAAGACGTACACACACACACACACACACACACACACACACACACACACACACACATGCACATACAGCAGAATTTCGAAAAGGTGCTCATTCGTATTGAAGGAGTTCTTTCTCTGGCAAGAGTTCCCCTAGACAGCTGAATGAGATGCTTCACCCCCCTAGTGACGCTGTCCCGGTATTGAAAAAAAAAAAAAAAAAAAAAAAAAAAGATGGTGAATGTGCCTTGTTGGAAGTCGATCCAAGCCCAAAAGCTAACCTCGTGCATGTGACCGTCATCACGGCCACATTTAGTTGCTGTCTTCAGAGTCCTCCTTGAGGTGAAGGCTGATTATGCCGTGATAGGCTGATATCGACTGGCCCACTGCTACTACAGTAGTAGTGCTTCCTCCTTCATGTTTGAGGGAGGAGATACAACGCACCAGGTCCTCGCGAAGACTTTCCCAACTGAATCTGGCCGTAGTTGCGGTGAAGGACATACACCATGATACAGGAAAGCCATTGAGAGGATTCCCTCGGGTTGATCTTTCACCCAATACCCGAACTTGAAGTTGATCCTCGAGGCTCACGCCATCCACCTCATTTCCACACCCTTAGATACAGTGCATCTAGTCAACTAAGAAGAAAATGTAAGCCACTCCGCACACTTGTCTTTGTTTTTTGGGGAAACTGCGCGGCGTTCACAGAAAGAGTTTGTCAAATACACTTCGGGCAAAAACCAGGTTCAATTTCCACTTTAGGGAATGTGTGCAAGCTGAGTAGTTTTCCGGTCAGGTAGGTAGGGTTACGTGGGCTACGTGGGGGTGTGTTGTGTTCGGGGGAATGCCATAAGTGTATTTTCAAACTGTCTTTGTGACTGTACTGGAACTGGCGGAGTGGGGAAGGAGAGCTGGGCCAGGTGGGGAGGGGAGAGGCGGGTTGCAGGGGGGGGGGGGGGGGGGGGTTTGCGGAGATCGGGCCTCGCCACACCACTCTTGAAACGGGGAAATTTTTCAAGAGCTGTCAGACGTTCTCAAGAGTTGGGCCTTCAAGAGTTTTCGGCCCCTCGCCACACAGCACTCTCCAAAGGGCAATGGTGTTAGACAGAGGATGAAAAACGACAGTCATACAGCTTTGTTTTTTTCGAATGGAGTCAGGATAACGGCCTGACAACTCTTGAAAATCGAAAGTCCCTCAAGGGTTCGGGCAAGGAGGCTTGCAGCCTGGGGTTTCCCATCTTTCAAGAGCTGCTCTTGAAACGGTTTCAAGAGCCACTCTGACAGCTCTTGACTGCCCCACGTGTCAAGAGGCTGTGTGGCGATGCAGCAACTCTTGAAAAAGAGTTTTCAAGAGTGGTGTGGCTAGGCCCATAGGAGGTGAGGAATAGGGGGCGTCAGGGAGGTAGGAGGGGGCGTGTAAGTTCTACCTATTAATTACACATGGCGAATAACGTGATTAGGTCAAATCCAAAAACGCCAGAGTGTCAAAAAAAAACAAAACCAAAAAAAAAAACCGAGGTGTCATTGAGAGAGGACGAGTACTCCCCGTAGTCCTTGAGCAGTGAGCTCTGCGAAGCAAATCTCAATCCCAATCCCAATCCCAATCCCAATCTCAATCCCGAAAGGACCCGAAGTGGTGAATTCTGCTGAGTGTGGGGTTGCCTATCCCCGTTACGGTAATAGATCAGACGAGAGATGGGGATTTTTGTCTTCATAACCTGGCACCAAAAAAAAAAAAGAGAGGAAAGAAACATGTCATTGACTCTTCCCAGCGGAAGACTCGTAGAAGTTTCGGACTTGAATGCTCAAATCAATAATCTGCATTTCTTTAGGGGACCCTTAGGATAGAGACACAGGCTAGTTTCTCAAAGTTTAAAAGGGGCGTGCCCGTACAGACCGCTGCAATTCCCATCTGGTCTTTACAGGGCTGGAGTGATTGTTGCTCCAATCACAGGGGACAACCAACTACACCTCCCAACTCCAACAGAAAAATGGGTAATGGGTACCGCATCAGCTTGCATGAGCAATGAACACATGCACTGTCATCAAGACACGTGGTGCACTCCGTAAAGCATACCACCTCCTTCCCCTCCTCCACCTATCCTCCTCTCCCCTTTTGCTCCTAGCGCTCTCTCTCTCTCTCTCTCTCTCTCTCTCTCTCTCTCTCTCTCTCTCTCTCTAGATGCGTGCAAGTATTCATGGGCATGTGTCAGGAGGCATGACTCTCAACCTAGGAGGTTCAATCTGTTGTCCTACGCTCCTTTTCAAACACGATTGTGCACCCTCTCCCCTGTCCTGCTCACCTTTGTCATATCCTCTTCCTGTCCTGCTCACCTTTGTCATATCCTCTTCCCTGTCGTACTCAGATTTGTCATGTCCTCTTCGATCTGAACAAAGTTGATGACAAGCAGGCAGCAGGTGCTGCATACAGATTGGAGTTTCAAGGTCCTAGGCTGGGACAGTGACAACGGCAATATGGGTGGCTTTGTTTTTTTCTAATCAATGCAGCTGACAGGCTTTGGTAGTGTGAGTAACCCACCTTTCGGACCTGGCCTTCTGATATGAAAGATATCATAACAAAAGACAAAACCATAAAGACTCAGTATCCAACACTATAATAAGAGACTACCTTCATGATTCGACCAAGTTCCAGAAACTTTATAAAATAATGGTAGAAGAAGAAGAAGAAGAAGAAGAAGAAGAAGAAGAAGAAGGATAAGGATGGACGAAGAAGAAGAAGGATGGAGGAGGAAAAAGGGGATGGAGGAGGAAGAAGGAGGATCCAAACTCCATCAAGAGGAAACAATGTAGCCCACCCTTCACCCTGATCTCATGAGCTCTTACAGGGCGGTGTGGGACACAGGGGAGATTGTGGGGAAGGTTGGGCAGGGGGGGCTGTCTCTTCTATACAAAAAAGGAGACAAAATGAGGACGCGCAATTATAGGCCCATTTCCTCCTAACGGTGGTGTATAAAATGTTGGCTAAGGCAATGGGCAATAGAATGATTGGGGTCATGCAGGACATCATTCATCCTGCCCATACCAGGTTCATGCATAACAGGAATATCCAGGAGAACATTCCACTAGTCAATGAGATGATCACACTGACACGCAAGTCGAACAGAATGCAACATTCATCTTCATTGACTTCGGGAAGGCATATGATCATGTGCCTTCCTGGACAGATGTTTAGCTTACATGAATTATGGTTCCAAATTTTGCCGTTGGCTGCAAATTCTGCACCAAAACGTCACTACTGGTGTGCAAATTAACGGCTCCGTGACCCTGGAAACTCAACTCCAGCGCTTAGTGAGACAGGGCAAGCCTATTGCTCCCCTCCTCTTGGCTACGATCATGGAGGCCCTATACGTTAATCTGTGGCACAACAGGGATTTCAAAAGAATTTCAATTTCCCGGATGATCCCAAAGGGGGCTATCCCCATGTACTCGTAGGTCGTGGACGACTTGACCATAATGGTGGAGGCCATCCCCCAAAACATGAAGGAAGCCAATCAGATAATGGACTTGCTCTGCATACTATCGGGTAATGCTGTCAACTAGGACTACAAAACCTTACGATGGTGGTTAGACCACCAAGGAGATCTCCCCCTAGATGCCCTGCTTGTAACATGACTACCCTTAGAAGCCCTAGTTCGGGTCTTAGGTGTGTCCATAACAGCAAAGGGCATACGTCGCACCAATGATGACTGAGTCACGACTTCTGCCTTAGCTAAGCTCATCAGCTGGAATAACAAGGACACATCCACTTTTGGGCTGGCCTTAGTGATTAACAATGTGGTCCTGACCACCATATGGTACAAAGTCCGTCTTATGGCTGTTGAGCGAGTCAGGCCTCAAATCCCTCTGGAAACAGGTTGCTGCTTTTCTATGGCGAGGAGATAGGAATAATACCCATGTCATTAGTCGGGTCACCTGGAGCTCATTTATGTAGCCCAAAGCGAGAGGGGGGCTGGGTATTCTCAACCCTCTCACCCAAGTCCAGGCCTTGATCCTGCAGTTGTGACGCCCAACCTCACGCCCAGCACGACTTCCTGATCGGAGTGGGTAGCGGGTCTGGAAGTGGCGAGAAAGGGGGTGTGCCAAGGATTTTACGAAAAAGGGGGTGGAGTCCCAGGCTAGAACTGGGATCTCCGGTGTCAGGGTTCTAAGGATGGGGATGCAAGATGCTCAAACAAAGGAGGGGCTTCCCAAATTCTCGGCGCAGCAGGTCCAAGTCGGTGCCTAGGGCAGGTCCCAGGGTGGTACTTCTGTCGTTCGCCTCGGCATAACCTTGGCGGTCGGTACATGGAATTGCGATCGAGAACAGATGTCGAATTTCTATGCTACTGGTCTCAGGGTCCATGTTGTTCTTGTCGTTCCTTTCCATACAGACCGATGCTTGCGGGCCAGGTGGGGGAGTTTTGCGAGCCTGTGTATACGTGACGGGCCATGTTGTCAGTGAGTCGTAGCGCATGCACGAGCTCGTATAAGTTCCCTTCATCATGCAATAAACAAAATGACCACCTTCATTGTTTCCCATCAATTTCAGCGAACTGATCACAAGCATGCACCCATGCTCTCCAATCATCATTTGGAAGTGGGTATGCAAAAGTAGAAACAACCAATGTCACAATCACCATATCCAACATCATTCATAAAGGAAAGACATGTGAGAGGCACTCCGAAGAAAGAAAAGGATTTACACAATCAGATACCCATCTGTAATTACAAAAACGGGAACGACAAAAGTCGCAATTCCGAAATCAAAAGTTTCGAGAGGGCCAGGAAAGAAGGTCCCACACACCCCAACACCCAACTCGCAATTCCGAAATCAAAAGTTTCGAGAGGACCAGGAGAGAAGGTCCCACACACCCCAGCACCCCACACTCTCTCACTACTTCACCATCCCCCTTCTTGTTTCGATGCAGGTGGTTCGTCGCCCCGCACCTACCGGCACTCAGAGTCGTCACCTCGCTTAGTTCGAGTACGCACGCCGGGTTCGCCCGTGCTCCATAGTCCATTGTGGCCGCACGTCAACCCCGCACACTCGCAACCATCTCATTTGATCGCCCAACTCCGAACTCACCTCTTCGTGGGCTCCTACTTGTTAGCCGGTCCTCTGACCGCGCTAACCTTCCCAAGTTTGATTAGAGAGGGATTTAGTCGTGCTTGCAAAATTTATAGCGACTAGCATCCACTCGAGAGTCGGGATTACGCTGAGGCAGGGGGAGAGAAGAAAGAAGGAAGTGCCTGCAGTCGGCATGCCTGGGCTGCGGCGTGGGGGACGTAACCACTCTCCATGCATCGATCCAGTCATGCTCTGTTACAGTAAATGAGATGAAGGGAAAGAAGCCGCGAGTTTCGGTGGGATGAGAAGCTAAGAACGAGAAGATTATAGTTACACCTGTACTCGACAAGGAAGGAATAAGAAGAGATTACAATTGAGATTAGAATTAAGGTGCGGCGGGAGTAGAGCGCGGGACAGAGCACAGCAGAGAGCGCGCGAGTAAGGAGCACCGCGGAGTTACGAAACAAATACGACACCCCCGAAATCCTAGCCTAATTAGAGTCTTAATTTCAATCGCTCCTATGACCTCCCGTATTCTTTCCACAACGTTCAGAAGTTCAAAAAGATTTCCCGCGCGATGACCTCACCGAAGTTCTCTGCCCCATTCCCAAAAGAAAAAAGAAAAAGCCACGTCAATCGTTATTTTTGCGCTCGCTAAGGCGCGTCCTATCTACCAACCGCCATGGGAACCAAGTTTTCACAAAACAGAGAGGAAAAGAAGAAAAGAATAGGGGGGCACTTGTGCAATTTGATCATGCCCTTCCACCCAACCCCCAAAGTGCAATTGCGCCGAATGTCACACTTATCATAAGATAGATCGTTACACAGTGACTTAAGCCATCAATACATGACCCCAACCAAGTTGAGACTTGTGATTGAGCCTATCCTAAATTTTCAGAGGCTTGGCATAGGGTGTCTGAAAGACAGTGAAAGTTAAGTAGAAAAAAAATATATTTTCCTGTGATGTGGGGTGGCACTAGGCTCAACCCTAAAAAAAAAAAAAACTTATGTCCGCCCGTAGGCGGGTCCTGTCTCGAGTCCCCTAACATTTCGGAGAGGCTCCTTCGAATTCTCCTGATGTATTTCATCTTCGACACTCATTTCGCTTGGCAACCCCTCGCCCTTGCTCAAATCTCCTGCCTCGCATCGGAATACCCCCCTTCCCCTCTTCCCCGCCCCCACCAAATCGACCCCTTGACATGGTTGGAGGATCGGACTTGGAAAATCCCCGCAAAGCATGAGGGGTGATCAAAACCAAATCAGATATCCGACGGGGTCTGGCATATAATGACTTTTGGCCTCAACTCCTCAAGGTCTGGAGGAAGTTTCCCCTCTCAAACTGGAACTTGCCAGATCAATGGGAGAAGGTTGCATGCATCCCTCATTCGGCAATCACTGCATAACCACCGCACACGGTCAGGTCATGTGCATCTCATATTCACCATGGAAGGGCTGGGTCAAATAGGAGATCCTACAAGTGGGGTACTTGTAGGACCAAAACACCTCTGATTGGAAGGCATCAAAATATCTTCACATGAGTCTTTTTCACTGCCATCAGGTAGACGAAGTGCTGAACAAAATACTACCGACCCTTCGAGTATAACGGTACCTCATTCTTCGTAAGGACCTTCACCTAAGGAGGTTGAGTAGATACTAGTAGCACTAACAAGCGACTCGCCTAGGGTGAGACCTGTACAGATGATGCAGTCAGGTGATGTGTTGGTTGAGCACTTTGCAATGAGACCGAGAGGCCAACTACTTGGCAGTGGCATCCCCTTCGAGTAGCTGAGAGATGGTTAATGAAAGGCCAAAAATTCGGTGTTTTTCGGCGCACCACCACAAGCAATGTCATCAAAAATTTCGCAAACAAAAAATTTTAAAAATCCGTCGAAAATAACACCACCTATTAACCATATGTGGAGTAGCTGGATAAAGACAAGGTTTTCCGAATTAGAGACCTTGAAGACAGGGACGACCGATGGACCCTCTGCCCGCACGCTTTGATTTTAGAGTCGGCCTTTGACCCGCTTGAGTGGTAATGAAAAGACCCTCCTTGCCAGAGGACTGCCAACCAAAAGCCCAAACCGCTGATGAAGCTCACCATGAAGGCAACATACAGAATGCTGAGGGTCTAGAGGAACCTATCAGATGTAGTTAACGGCAGTCTCGACAGATAGTAATTATATCTCAACGTAGACCGCCACCTCTTTCAACCTATTAGATCGTTGCAAGACTCGGGAGACAAAATGTAAGCCTGCTACGATCACTTCCTTGCAGTGACAGATAGTGACAGACTGACAGTCAACGAATTCAACCTTTTTATGATTGAAAGAAAATGGTTGGACGATGATATAGTTAATTTTTATCTTAACCTCATCCAGCTAGAGAATGAGTGTCGTGTGAATCATTTAGAATGCGACTCCAAGAACGACATTGTGGATAGGACGGGAAGGAGTCGCATCCCAACAACAAGAATTCTAAACTCATTCTTCTTCGTTAGACTTTTCGATAACAACATGAAGTTTCATACGATAAAGTTCGTAAATGGTTCACGGACGTTGTGATTAGCTACACAGACTTAATTATCGCGCCTTTCCATGTGTCAAACAAAGTCAACATTGGACGCTCGTAGTGGTTGTCTTGAGGCGTAGCAAATTTGAGTACCTCGACTCGATGCTACCGGATGTGGAACTTGCAAAAAAGGTGATGGGGGGATTTGCAAAGTTCTTGTACATGAGATCAATTGAACAAGGTAAAGAGATTGACACCAAACTGTTCGACCATACATGGGTAGTGGAAGGCATCCCGAAGCAGCATGACTTCAACGAGTGCGGTGTGTTTATGCTCACATATGCATCGCTGTTGGCTGGAGGTTTTCTGCCGCCATTCACCTTCACATAAAATGGTATTAAGAAAATACGATGCCGGATAACTTTCGATACAACTGTTGTCGAGTAGACATACGGGTATGCTACAATAGCCATCCGAACACATGAGACCACCATATTGTGACCACACGTGAAGGAAATATGTCATTAGTTGTACAAGATTATAACTCTGAAAGATGCATCGCAAAAAATAAATGCAAAAGTTGAAGTACTGAAGGAATGACTTTGTAATGCAAGAAACGACTAAATCCCTTACCAAAAGAGGTCTTCAATTGTTTTGTAGCAATTCTTCCATTTTTTGCATTGCCCCCCTACACCCCTCCTCCCCCCCCAATGACAATCCCATTACCCCCTTAACCTCACCCCTAGTCCCTTATCCCATTACACCTCACCCCTCACCCCTCACGCCTCACCCATTACCCCTTACCCCTTACCCCTTACCGCCTTACCCCATAACCCCTTACCCCTGAGCCTTACCCCTTACTCCTTACCCCTTACCCCTTACCCCTTACCCACTGCCTCCCTTGACCCCTTACCCTGTCACAAATTATTCGTAAACCACGACAAATGTGAAAAAAAATGGAGTTTCAGTTTCCTTCAAAAAATAAAAAATGTCCGTTTTGACGAAATCATTGTTAGTCCACCAATGCTTTGCCACAAATGATTGGCTACCTTGAGCAACAGGGTAGAGTCTATGCCTCGTGCCTCTAGCTGCCCTGGCCTACAACTCTAAAAGATGCATCACAAAAAATAAACGCAAAAGTTGGAGTAGTGAAGGAATGATTTCGCAATGCAAGAAACGACTAAATCCCTTACGAAAAGAGGTCCTCAATTGTTTTGTAGCAATTCTTCCATTTTTTGCATTGCCCCCCTAAGGTATTTCAGCGTTGCAGGACCTAGAAATAGAGAGAGGAGATGTTTGCAGCAGTGGAGTTTAAGGAGACCTACCTGGGCACCACAGCTTGGCCTTCCCAAGGGCCTGGGGCTGACCTGCATCAGCTCAAGACACCATCTTTCACTGGTCAGTATCTGTTGACATCATCATCATCATCATCAGAGTGGGAGAGAGGAGAGGAGACATTTGTCTTCTTCTTCGTCTTCTTCGTCTTCTTCGTCTTCTTCGTCTTCTTCTTCTTCTTCTTCTCAGCAGCTGTTCCTCTCATCCTCCATATTGTCTCCAACATCTACTGTAACAGTCTTCCCCCGCATACAACGTACGGTCATTATAGGTGAATTTGGGGTATCTTTCGGTCCAAATACAGCTACGATGCCCGTACGTTGTATTGGGAGGAAGAAGGTAGGATATTTTGGTGGGAGACTATTTGGCAGCTACTTTGAGATAGTCTTCTATCTTCTCCTCTTCTTCTTTCTCCCCTTCGTCTATTTCCCCCGCCTCCGTCACCTATTTCCCCCACCTCCATCACCTATAGTCACCCTCCTTGCATCCTGACGTCTGTGATGATGTATGTGTGTGCAGAGTCGTAAATCTGATTGAGCCGGATTGTTAGCTTTAGTCTTCCAGTGCTTCACATCATGATTGCTTTCCATTTTGATCTACATTGCTTTCCATTATTTTCCCTAGTGGCAAAGGTACTAGTGGGTTAAAGTTCATTTTAGTCGCCTTGCCATATCTTTGAGCCCTTTCTAAACCTTCATCATAATGTCGGTGATCATCTTGTTCTGTGAGCTGCCTACTATCCCCCTAATGTACGCATATTACATCAGTATGCGACATGTGACCCCCTAATGTAACACTGCTAAATTCAATGCGCAGTATGAAAGTGCAAAACCCCAATTTAAACAAAAGCACTCGAAATTTAATTAACCGTCGTTGGTCAATATTCATGCAATTAAAATTATATTAAATATTTTGTTTAACCTCAACAAAATGGCAGTTCTTTGAATTTTGTCCTCCAACTGTCTGCTTACGCAGCTTTCTGTTTCCGACTCTTTTAAGAGGGGTGGGCAAAAAGGGTGGGGGGAAACAATTCAATGGCGAGTACACGGCTTCCAGGTTGCACAGCTTTCTACCAACCGGCCTTTCTCTCTTTTCTTTTCTTTTCTTTTCTTTTCTTTTCTTTTTTTTTTTTTTTTTTTTTTTTT
>BFEA01000127.1:312163-322833 GCA_003427395.1 Chara braunii
ATCAACGGGCCCAGTGCCCAAGGCTGATATTACCAATATGAAGATTGAGGCCGGGGTCCTCACAGTCTACCCGGAGTGACCAAACCGAACTTGCTGAGAACCGAGCTCAGCGTCCCGGATATAATGATAATGATAATGATAATGATAATGATAATGATAATGAACTTCTGCTGATTCTATGTAAAATGTGAGATAATCATACTAATGATGATGATGCGTAGTATGTAAAAAATATAGAAGATTATGTTGTATCAGCAATTATGGCCTCCTAATCGTAGAACAACTCCTGGCCCTCCTTGTACCGGCCTACCAGGACATTACAACTCAGAGACAATGCCATCCTAACCAACCTCAACCATAGCTGACCTGTTCTCGCCAGCTAGACTATTCCCGGACCCATAGGTTGTCAAGGCAGCCCCCCCCAGTTCGCCACTGGATTGCCTTCCTCCCTCAGCAAAACCCCATATCTCTCTACAAGGCCTCTCACTCCTGCCATTCGCAGGTTACAGGGCAATGCCCCAGCTCCGGCCAGCGTCGTTCTGGCATCGGCAAACCAGAGGCACAGAACAAAGCAACTCTGCAGATATCAATCCAGATTCGACCATCTCTGAAATCCTATATCCCGAATGAGGAAGAAGGCCAGA
Organism: Chara braunii; assembly: GCA_003427395.1. Classification (NCBI taxonomy): domain Eukaryota; kingdom Viridiplantae; phylum Streptophyta; class Charophyceae; order Charales; family Characeae; genus Chara; species Chara braunii. The sequence continues at coordinate 312,808 of BFEA01000127.1, forward strand.
TGCTGCCAAGAATTGCAGAACACCAGCAAGCTTGATATATAAGATAATGGAAAACTATCTTTTTTTTTTTTTTTTTTAATCAGCAAAACCCGGCCTCACACTCTATGCTCAACTTCTAGCTTCTCCCCTCTACCAAACGCAACACTCCAAGACAGTATCATCCCCTCCAATACCCACCATAGCTGAAGTGTTCTCACTGCTTAGACGAAACCCGACCCCTGAGGTTGCCACAACAGCACCCCCCGGTTCACCACTGGATTGCCTTCCTTCCTTGACTAATCCCCAGATCTCTCTACCAGGCCTCAAGTTCCTGCTGCCGCAGGTCACAGGGCTATACCCCAGCACCAGCCAGCGTCGTTCTAGCATCAGCAAACTGAGCGCACAAAACACCAACACTTGGTAAGACATCAGATAGGATTCTACCATCTGTAAAAATCCTACATTGGATATCAGAAGAAAACCAGATGTCGCCTCGGAATCTAGGTCGACCAGATAAGCATGACATAACCCCTTTTTTTGATGATGATGACGATGATGATAATGATGATAACGATGATGATGATGTGTTACTCTTGTCCTGGATCTTTAAAGACAGTTGTCCTGGATCTTTAAAGACAGTTGTCTGTCTCAGTCTAACTTTTGGGTTAAGTTCAGATTCGCGCCTCTCTCTGTGCAAGGACCGATCCTTGCTGATCTTGAGAGTATTGCCTGTATTAAAGGTTTCATTACGGACTACAGTTGAACCATGGGAGTGCGCTAGCGCTACGCGACCCGTGGACGGCAGGGCCCGCCCGCCAGGAAACGCGCAAGACACCTGGGAGATGGCCGCCACAGCAGTCGCCTATCCCGGGTGACAAGAGCATCGGCAGCCCCCGGCCACTGTGCCGGAGTGGATATTTCCACGTGGAGCGTGTCCGGTGTGTTGACGCAGCACAAAATACATGTCAAGGCGACTACAAGTCAGCGACGTCCAGGAGACCGCCGAAGGAGGAGACTGACGAAGGAGACGAGTGGACGAGCGAACACACTCACGAGGAGACTCGTAGCATGACACGACCCGTGGCGGAGGGACCGGAACACTTACCCTGTCACCCCCAAAACATACCTCCCTGTCCCCCCCCGCCCAGGGATTGCCCACCGCCCCCCCAYGTCCTCCCTCCTGTCAAGAGACCGCCCCAATGGGCAGTCAAACTAGCCCGGGCAGACATAGATATCCGCTCAATAAATGTCAATGGCCTCATCCAGGCGTCGACCGACAAAAAACAGGCTATCATGAATATGATCAAATGCCCGACCACGGGGGCTTGGCCAGATGCCGACTGTGTACAAGAGACACACCTTCAGGACACCCCCCCCCACAGTGCAAAAGCAAGATCCATATGGCCATATGAGTCCTACTCTGCGCCGGCCAGAGAAAGGGCATCAGCCGAGGTCACAATCTGGCTCCCCCCTACATCAAGACTTAAATCAATTAGCCTGGGCAAGGACGAGCAGCATGGGCGATGGATATGTCTTAAAGTGGCGTTTGAAGAAGAGGAATTCTACCTAATTAACATTTATGCACCGAATGACCCTGTCGGCAGGGTGGAATTTTGGCTCTCTCTTCACCACCTCTTGCCGGTTGATGCCCCACAGATTCTGGTGGGTGACTTCAACACCGCCCTCGACCCAGCATTGGATCGCAGATCTTCCACCCACACTCAAGAAGACGGCGCATCGCTGCAGAATGGAGTAGGACCTGATGTGCTCATGCTCAGGCAGTTCATGGCGGATCGAGAACTGCAGGATATGTACAGGTTGCTGCACCCCTCCCAGCGCGCCTACACCTGTATGTCATCTAGAGGTGACAGACCCCTGTCCAACTCACGCATAGACCTCACACTGGTGTCGAAGGATATGGTAGGCCTTGTCACAGCGGCAGAAATCACAACTATTAGTCCGTGTAGGTCTTTCGACCATAGAATGATTGCACTTGGTTTGTTCTGGCACGACCACATTCAGAGGGGGCCGGGGTTTTTTAAATTGAATACATCCCTGCTCCCCCTGACAAGATACAAAGAAACCATAACTGACTTCTGGCAATATTGGCAAACCCAGAAGCCAGGATCAGGAGATCGAGTGGAATGGTTCAATGTGGGGGTGGCACAAATGAGAGAAAGGTCCAAAAAGTTCTCTATCCAACATGCGAGGGACCACAAGGCTCTGCTCGAAAAAATGATGAAGGACCTTGAGGAATGGGATGAACAACTTATGGATGACCCGCTGCACCCCCCCACATTTGGCCACCTGCAAGAAGCCAGGGAACACCTCCAAGCCTATATTGAACAACAAGCACAGGCATGGAGGATACAAGCTAGGATAAAACGAAGATCTACGGATGGAACAATGACAAAAGCCTTTTTCAATAAAGCGAGAGCCAGAGCGAGAGCTAACATCGTCCCACACTTAGGCATCCTCTGAATGACACGGCCCGACCCGCCACTGATGCATACTCCATAACTGACTATGCGGCCCAATATTATCAGCACTTGTTTACCTCTCAGACTCCTGCCAAGCCCGCTGAAGACGTCCACCGGGCAAGGGAACAATTGTTGGATTCGGTCCAAACGCGGCTCACAGACGCCCAAAAGAACGGGCTGGACGGACCTCTCACCCAACAAGAGGTCTGGGACGCACTACAGGCTATGGAGGAGGAGAAAACTTCGGGGATCAACTCGTTCCCTAAGGAGTTCTGGATGCAGTTTTGAGACCTCCTTAAAGACGACTTGATGGAATACGTTCTCGCCGTCCAGAAGGAGGGCACTTTTGGCGGTATGATTGGGCAGGGGGTTACCACACTCCTCTATAAAAAAAGGGACAAGGAGAACATCCGAAATTATACACCTATAACCCTCCTCCCTATCCCGTATAAAATGGTGGCGAAGGCGCTGACCAACCGGCTGCTGCCTCACATGAATGTACTGATTCACCCAGACCAATCAGGCTTTATGCCCAATCGCAACATACAGGGCAATGTGCTGCTGGTCAACGAGACTATCAAGTATGCTCGTCAAAGAAAGGTCCAAGCAGCTATCATGTTCATAGACTTTGAGAAGGCATATGATCATGTTGATTGGGATTTTCTTGACATGTGTCTGACCACGATGAATTTTGGCCCGGCCTTTTGCCACTGGGTGCGAATTCTCCATCGAACAGCCACTACCAACATCGTCCTCAATGGTCACCTGTCGCCTCCAATACGCCTCCAAAGATCCATATGACAGGGGGACCCCATCGCACCCCTCCTGTTTGTGATTGTCATGGAAGCCTTGGTTTCAGCCATCAGATCTCACCCCGCGATCAGTAAAGTGCCTATTCCTGAGATCCCGGACCATCTTGTCCCGGTGACATCGTTGTTCGCGGATGATCTTACGGTCCTCATCAAAGCGGATGCTGAGAGCGTGCGAGCACTATCGCATGTCATACAATTGTTCTCGTTGGCAGCAGATATGAAAGTTAACTGGGGATCCAAAACCGAAGGGTGGTGGCTCCACCCCCAAGACGAACCCCCGCCGCAGGACTCGGCAGTGGCCTGGGCACGCAGGGAAGATGCGATAAGAATACTGGGGGTAAGGCTAACTGCACTGGGCCCTTCACTGGATCATGGGGATATGCTAGTCAATATGGCAATTGACCGACTGACACAATGGGAAGGACGGCATACCTCAATTGTGGGAAGAGCCCTGGCAATAAACAATGCTATACTGGTGGCCATCTGGTACAAACTAGCAGTCTGGCCACTTAAAAAACAACAATATGCCAGACTGAAAAAAGCGCTGACAACGTACCTATGGAAAAACAGTGGTAAAAATGAGGGATGCATACCACGGGTGAGTTGGGAGGTCCTTACACAGCCCAGAAGCAAGGGAGGTCTCGGGATATTGGATCCGGAGAGGGAATGCGAAGCAATGTTCTTTAAAGTCATTGTCAGACAGCTGATAGGAAATGACATCCCCTGGGGACAGCTAGCCTGTCTGCAGATCGCCGCCCTGGCTCCGGAAGTGTCACCAACCAACAAAGTGCACCCCTTCCAATGGTTGACAAACAGGAGCTGGACAGTGCCCTCGCCCCCCCAACAAAGGCAGGCTCATGGCCCGCGATAAGCAGCAAAATTAGATTTGGTCTTGGACCCCATGTGGGCATACATGATCAAGCTTTGGAGGAAGCGAGGGCCGCAGCAAAATAAGCCCCCTAATAAATGACACGATATCTGGAGGCAGCCCCTGTTTGGTAATCCCTACATCCTGGATGAAAACGGCGCCCCCTTTAGCCTCACAAACAATTCCCCATGACTCACTTGGGCAAAACGGGGTGTATTTACAGTAGGGGACCTGTGGGATCCGCTAGCGGGGGACTGGACAACAACAGAACAGTTACAACTCAGACTTAAACACGCCAAGAATGTTGGGATTAGGCAGGCAATGTTGATGGATGCCCTCCCCCTCGCATGGCGAATTGCCATCCGGGCTGGTCCCACAGTTGGGCCTGATGACTGGGTGGTTAAATTCACGGACCTATCCAACCCTCTCACAGTGTTCAGAGTCCGCACAAATGACAATGGGCAATGCTCACTACAAGCTTATGATCTTCAGGAGCCGGCGGCCAGGCTCACTAAACTCTCAAGAAACGAGTATTTAGATGGGACCAAAACCTGGGGGGGGCTGATGCAAGTGAGGGTCGTGGGGGACCAACAAGAAGGCCTATTTGTGTTTGAACCCACGACCCCGGTTGCCAAACTGCCATTTGACCCGGCAGAGTGGGAGTGGACGGGCCCAAAGCCCATGCATATATGGGATTACACAGTCAAAGGGGGCTATAGGGCCTCAAGTGCCGCCTCGACAATTGCCCACACATTGTCTGATAGATGGCAGCACGACTCACCCTTGGACGCGGAGATGTTGCGTGACTTGCCTTGGGCTACGTACGCTAAGATTATGCCCACAAACTTGAGAGCCCTCCAATGGCAAATTCTCCATCCCTGCCTGCCCACTCCAGACTGACTGGTGTCTCGAACAGACTTGGAACAAAAAGGCCTGTTGTCGCCCATTTGCGCCTACTGTGGCCGTGCATCGCCGCCTGCCAGGGCAATGTTGGAGCATTGTCTATTGGCCTGCCCTATGGTCACACAGTTATGGCAATGGTGGGATGCAGCCTTCCACTCCCTCACGGGGGAGATCATTCCGTGGGACCTGGGGCTACTGTTGCTGGGCAGAAAGCAGCAACTTCAGACATAATGGTCCCCTTTCGCAACCAATCTCTTCTCGTATATGAGACTGCAGCTCCTCATGCTGGCCTAGAGAGCCAGATGCTCGTTCGAAAGAAGAGACCACCAGTTCGGCCTGCAGCAGGCCCAACAAGTAATGGTAGAGGAAATCAGGTCCCATACACAAGAAGCCTGGAAAGCTTTCGTGCGGGATTACAAGGACGAGAAAGAGCCCGATGTTAAGGAGACCCTAAAGACAGCTTATTTGCTGCTCTGGCAGGACCCGCAACGAAAGTTTTCCAAACTCGATGACACGCTTAACATTCGATGGAAGCAATGGACGTCCACTGAGCCGTTGTGGCAAAGGAGACCCGCCCACTGCTTCCACGTTCCTTTCCTGCGACCTAACTTTGTACTGGTGACATGACATCGCCTCCCCTTGCCCCCTCCCCGCCCGCCCCCCCTCTGCCCCCATGTCCTCTCCCTTTCCCTCCCCCCTCCACCCCTGCCAGGCTAAGAAGGGAGGAAGGGCGGCGAAGCGGTCCAATTGGTATTCAATCCTTTGACATGCAGGGAAAGGAATGATGAGGAAACGCGACGAATGGCCAGGCTTTTCTCAGGTCATTGGCGGCCGTTGACAGGCAGTACACATTTCTGGCCGGTGGACGTCGTGCAAAACAGTTCAGTCACAAAGACAGATGGACGGGGGAAGGGTGCATTCGGAAGGCGCTGCCACGACCCTCTCCTTTATGGCAAGCATTGACAAGGAACGACACAAAGCAGCGCCGGAACTACCACGGGTTCTGCCCTCTCATAACCTGAGGAGGAGAAGCCTGCTGATCGGCGACAGCAAGCGACTCCCCTGCAATAGGCTGGTGGCTTAAGCATCGACAGGTGGCAAAGCATGGCTTACAACCTACCAACAGACGGCGACTCCCTTACCAGGTGCGCCCCTTGGAATGGGTTTGTCTCTTGGTGACAAAACAACGATACGATGGTGTCGGGCCATGGTTTACAACCTACCAACACACGGGGAACCTGCTATACTGTCCCGCTTTGTGAGAAGACACACTCGTTACACATGGCGGGGCCCTTGGTAAAAGACCCTTGTCCCTCTTCACGACTTCCCGGTCGTCAATAAATCTAAGGTTCATTGCTGGGGCGATTATGGGAGTGAAGAGGGTGTGAGGTTTTATGGGTGCAAAGGGTTTTAGAAACAGAGGGCTAGAATAAGGGGGGGTGCAGACATTGAGGATGGGAGCCCAGAGGTGGACTGGAGACATTGATGTACGACGGGCACCATCCTCGGTGGGGCTAGGCCAGCGGGTAGTGGGCGCTCTGCCAATTGGATGGGAGACATAAGCAACCCCTAGGGGAAGATGGGTGCTCAGGGGTAAGAACTGTAATGGCCATAAGTCCGACAAACAGTGTGCTATACAGTTGTATCCAATGGGACGCTGGACCCGATTTCCAGCAGGCGATGCTTCCCACCAATAGACGGAGCCTCCCCGACGGTGTTAGCTGTGTCTGCTCTTATCAGCACACCTAGCATCCCTTCGGGTTGTTTTTAAAAAAAAAAAAAAAAAAAAAAAAAAAAAAAAAAAAAAAGACAGTTGTCTGTCTCCCAGTCACAATCGTAGCATTGTTACTCAGAAGATTGGAAAAGAGGCTCTCCTCCCTCCCCCCTTCTTACCAACCTATCCCAAAGTTGCCTCCAGCGAAATGGTTTACCATCTCGGCCCCAACTTGGGACGGACCCACAATCCCCTCCCCTATCCCTTCAAGGCATACAGTTCCCTCCCAAAGTATGCCTCTACCCACCCTTTACCCTAATCTGCCCCCGCTGTGATGAGTATCCCCATCCCAACCCAGACTAGGGCAACTCCTAATTCTGCCCGCACTCCCTCCAGAGCGTCACTTCCCACCTTGTGTCGCCCTTGGAGAGTGGAGCTCTCCCTTGCTACCATTAGCCTCCAATCATCAGAAAAACATAGAAGCGCAGAGAGGAGAACAAATGATTATAAATAGAAAAAATAATGAAGTGGAAGAGTTGACAGCAGTTGTGAAACTTAAAAGACCAGATTAGATTATGACATTTGATACTAGATACGTTGGAGAAAGTCAATAATCCAATTGTAAGAAAATTAGGTATTAAATAATACCCTCCAAGATAATTAATAGTGAAGATCCAGAGCTTGAGAGTTACGTAACAGTTCTTCCCCTCCATGGAGCCAGTGGGTAAAAAAGGGGGTTACACGTATCAAGGACATATGGGATTCAGGAAAGAAAGATTGGAAAATGGGGGATCAGTTGAGACAACCCCTTCGATATGCTCATCATCTCAATACAAGCTTGGACCAGATAATTTTTTCCATACCCCTAGCCTGCCAGTGGGTATCAGCCCTCAAGAGAGGGCCCATGATTAAGGAGGGTGATTGGGTGGTAGGGGTCCAGACCAATGGACACTAGGTATTAGGATAGGTGGTTCACAAGACCCAGTCGATTGTGAGCACTTGCAAAACAAATAGAGATTTTTTTTTGATTCATTCTCCTTCAGATCCACTCGATTTGTTCCCTTTGACACATTTGTATCGAATCAGGGTCCTTTTAATTTCCTCAATCAAAGGGTGGAGAACTTTTCATCTGGAAATACCCATCCCGGAACTCCCGCTTGATCCAACAGAGTTTTTTTTTTTTTTTTTTTTTTTCTTTGGGAACAAGGGTCCAATCTATTCGTGGGGAGGAACACGTGCTGGGAACCGGGCCCAGCGTCCCATTTGAAAATTTACATACAATTTTGAAAATTTGAGATGCCGGGACCATTACCCGGCTTTGGCTGAGAAAAATTAGAGCTACTTATAAAATAACCACGACAAACTTCAGGATGTGAACAGAATTCAGAAGTACTCAGAAAACCCCCCCATCCATCCACTTTACCTCACTCCAGCAAGACTTACTGCAGCAGAGCCACCATCTCCGCTGCTGCTGTACCTATTCCCATCCTACCAGCGAGCCCCCTCACTAGTAGAACGCGTGATACTTCACCATCTCCTTCCCCACTAACCTCATTCTTTTTTAACTCAAAAAGTTGGAGCTACTTAGGAAATGACTACAACAGGCTTTAAGAATAGGCAGGATTCAAAATCCAACTCAGAAGGAACCCCCCCATCAATCCCCTGTTCCACACTCCGGCAAGACTTACTGCAGCAGAGCCACCATCCCTATTGCTGCTATACCCTATTTCAATCCTACCAGCTAGCCCCCTCACTAGTAGGACGCATGATATTCCCCCATCTCCTTCTCCCACTCACCTCAATTCTTTTCAGAATAGACCTCGTACAAGAAATCTCAAGCTCCCTAACAAGCCCTTCCAGAGTTCCTCAAAGTTGTCTTACTCCCTGCCGAGTTCTTCCAGGCCTCACACCCCCACTTTCAATTGGGTTACAGGACAACACAACTCGCCCCAGCTCCGGCCAGCGTCGTCCCAGCAGCAAACCTTGCTTGATCCAGCAAAGTGGATATGGCAAACTACCAAAAAATGACAACCCAGATCATTACAATCACTAACGGTAAAAGCGGCCTATCGGCTACTGAGGCCAAAAGTGGACATTTCTGCAATCTTTTGGGAAAGATGGGCTCGACACCTCAATCTGCATATAAACCCAATTAAAAAGATAAATTTTTTTAATAAAATCAGACAACGCCCAACCAAATTTTCTTCGCTGCAATGACAAATTGTTCATCGTTGTCTGCCTACTAATGATTGGATCATAGACCACTCCTCATTGGAACAAAAGAGTTTGGCTCTTCCTTGGTGCAAGTCATGTGTATCGAACTTTCCCAGCAAAAGATGTCGGGAAACTATTGAACATATTTTTATGCAATGCGCTGGTTCAGTTCTCTTATGGAGGAGATGGGACTACGTTTGGAGGAAACTCACTGGTTTGGATTGGCCCTGGGACTGGAAAGTTATTCTTGTAGGCCATTGGTTCCCACAAGATATCATACTGACTACTTTTCAATCTAACTTTTTTGAAATTGGTAGGAAAGCGGTCGTTTGGGTCCTATGGTATAAAGTACTATAAACGATGTGTCATGGAAAGAGAAAATGTAGCGCTAGAGGGATCAGAAATTTCTGAATATATTGTTCAATTCATACAAACAGAAATTAGAGCTCATTGGGATGTGCTATGCTCTAAATTATACAAATCGCAAAGGAAAAAGGATATTCAACGTTTAATTCAGGAATTTGTTGTGGACTGGCTGGGGGGTGCACGAGAGAGGAGTTTGGGAGAGATGAAGTGGCCAGGGGGAGAAGGGTTGGAAGTCTCCTTTAAAATAGATTTCCAACTCTGTTTCAAGAACTGATTCTCACTACGACCAGGAGCCTCACTCAGGGACCCCAGAGATTTTGCAGATCCTTTTCCCCCATCACACCTAGCGCTGGTAGAGATATCATAATCAGTTTGATATACAAAGGACTAGTGTGGGATGAGGGGTGGTAACTCTTGTGTAGTGAGGAAGTTTTTTTTTGAGGTAGCTGCTTGGTATGTCATGTTGGATCTGGCGGCGATTAAATGCTGAAGAGGCAGGCATCTTTCTCATTATGGTTTGGACATATTTTTTGGATTCCGGGTCCCTTTGGGTCTCGTAAAAAGCGAATCTGGGTAAGACTCCTAGGAATTGCCGTATCCGGGTAGATTGTGAGGACCCCGGCCTCGATATTGTCATCTGAATATCAGCCTTGGTCACTGGGCCCTTTTCTTAAAAAAAAAAAAAAAAAA
>BFEA01000127.1:371251-381711 GCA_003427395.1 Chara braunii
CACACACACACACACACACACACACACACACACACACACACACACAAACACACACCCCTCCCCGTCACATCGGCCAAGGCAGCAGCACGCCGTCGGATGCTTTGTACATTATAACTACTTTATTGTGGCCGCCGCTGGATTCGAACTCACGTCTGCAATTCAACAGTTTCATTTGTGCATCAGCTGAGCAACCTGCCACTGTGCAAAATGAGAAGGAATCTTCCGCAAGAACATAGGAAGATACTCCGCGATGGACAGATACATTGAAAAGAAATCCTGGTGTGTGTATGGCCTAAGAAGCTGTCAGATGCAAAGGTCGCCCGGTGAGCGTGCGCGCGCGTGAGAGAGAGAGAGAGAGAGAGAGAGAGAGAGAGAGAGAGAGAGAGAGAGAGAGTGCCTCCATGTTTTTTGGTTTTTTTGGGGGGGGGTGTAATTTTCCAAATACCACCATAAGTTGAGATATATGTCAAAATGTCCCTAAAGGATATGGGCAGAGTGGAATGGCCTTTTGGGCTGACATGTTTGCGTTATGCCCCTGTCAGGTGGGTGTGCAAATTCGCTTGGTCTTTTGCAATTGCACCTACAAAAACTTGGCAACTGCCGGGGCATTTTGCAAAATTGGGCAGCATCCGGTAGGGGTACATTGTAATGTGCAGCAACTTGGCAAAAACGGGCAGAGGTGGAAGAGAGCCAGCACAAGCCGCAGAAGGAGCAACAGAAGGCTCCTATTGGGCCCAGCTGCTTAAGCTGTGGAAAGAGATCTTTCCAGCCAGAGTAAGAGAACCACGCACAAGGGAGGAAATGCTGCGCCAGCCCTTGTTTTGCAACCTGGGGATTAGAGACATGCACGGGAAACCCCTCGCCCTAACGACAAAGGGCACGAAGTGGGGAACGTGCGCGGAACACGGAGTTTGGCAGATCAAACATCTTTGGGCGGAAGACAAACGCCAATGGAAGACAGCCAGGGAACTCAGAGCGGAGCTGAAGGGAAGCCATAGACTTCTGGAAAATCTGAATGACATACTCATATCTATCCCGGAGGACTGGTCAAGGATGCTGCGAGAGACTCTCAATGGGACCTGGGCGACTGGGCCACATGGAGACAGGACAAGGAACCACAAGAAGCGTTTCAAATTTGGAGTCAGGAGCCAGCAAGGAAGGAATGGATAAATGCAGATATGTACACCACCGTCAGACCGGGTAATACCACCAATCTCCTAGACCAGGCTACTAAGTGCCTCGCTCCACCACACAACGCTGTACATGCATGTGGATGCTTTAGCGACCAGGTGCATTCGGACGATTCCAACGTTGTGAATGTATCCGGTCAAGAAAACGTCCAAATGCATGGACAATGTTGTCCAGTGGAGCGAGGCACTAAGACACCGATCACCATCCAACTTCAGCCGCTCCGTAAGGTAAGGGTAGTGGAAATGGAGGACTTCACAATCTTAGCCCCTCCACCTCATTGGAGGAACTGGAAGTCGACCCGGCGGAATGGAATCGGAATCTAAGAGGGGGAAGACTGGGGGTAGCCAGAAGAGTTCATATCCTCCGCTACACCACCCGACTCGGCTACCGTCTGAGAAGATGCCCCCACCCCCTGAGGGCGTCGCTGTCCAAGCGCTGGGAAAACAGGATGGGCTGCGCACTATACCATGGACATCAATCAACAGCATACGGATTGGACGGGTTTGAACTTAGAAGCATCCAGTGGCTAATAACCCACGTAGTGCTACCGGTAAATGCCTGGCAAAATGAGTGCAGAAGCCGAGCACAGAGGAGGGAACCCTCGAACGCCAAATGCGTGGTATGCCAGGAAGGCACCCTAGAGACTATGCTACACTGCTTGCCGACATGTCCAGAGGCAGACAGCTTATGGGAACTGGCCAAGTCCCTCTCCAGGGACAAATAACATCGTTGGCCTTTCCAGAGAACAAAGTCGCTCTGCTGCTACCGTCTTCACCCGAATAGAGCGCCCGGTCATTATAACTGTATCTGGGCTGAAAATTGCACCGAATACGGCTAGAACGATCAGCGTTCTCTTCGGGTAAAGACGGTAGGGAACAATCTTCCAAAGGCTTGGAACCGTTTAAAAAAAGGCTATCTTCCAGCTCCTGAGGCAACCATCTTCACCCGAATAGAGCGCCCGGTCATTATAACCGTATCTGGACTGAAAATTGTACCAGATACGGCTATAACGACCGGCGTTCTATTCGGGTTAAGACGGTAGGGACCAATTTTCCAAAGGTTTGGCAACCATTTGAAATGCTATTTTCCAGCCCCTGAGGCAGTACATACTCTGGACAATATGGAAGAGACGCTGACAGATCACCATAGAAAGGAGACCAATGCACAGGCAGGAGGCAAGGGAGATGTACTATGGACTCCTCAAAACCGACCTTCAGGCGCCATGGAGAAGGTTTGGAAAGGAAAATCCGACAGCACCCAGGGCAGGCGCAAGAATTGAGGACCCGATTTCACCAAAAAAGGGGGTTGGGAGGGGGGGGAAATGGCAACCATGCATGGTTCAAGACTCTCATTCAAATGGGGGTTGCTGGGAACTAATTAGAGCTTTAAGAGAAGAGCCTGAAGCGGGGATGGATGAAGAGACAAGAGGAGAGGTGGAACTAGATTTATCGAAGGCCTTAAACCGCAAGTACACGCCCCCAGCCTTGCAGAAAGTTTTTGTTGCCACAAGCAAGACTCGGAGGGGCCGCATGGCGTGGGGCGCCGTTGAAAAAAAAAATCGGCGGCCTCCGAAGTGGTGCGGGTTTCCTGTTGACACCCGCGGGCTGATGTGAGGTGTACTGGTGCTTGAACAGAGTGGGGTAGGGAAGCTTTATTTAAGGATCACATGAGGAAGTAGGAAAGAGAAGTAGAAGTAGGGGCCAAAGTTAGGGTTTAGGGCTTTAGGGTTTTAGGATAGCGTTTATTTAAGCACCTAAGGAGGAAGATGATTAGGTAAGACAGAAAACGGTAGGGACACTAGAACGGGTTTAGGGCTTAACGTGGGGAATAGGGATTTGGTCTTACTGGTCACATAATAAGCGAAACTGGCTAATGCTGCTTTCTAGTAGGGACACTAGAAAGGATAACTCCGGGTTGAATTGTGAGCCCCCCGGCGTCAAAATTCAAGATATTAATGACAAGACACTGCTTTGCTAAACCAAAAAAAAAAAATGATCATAAGATTGCGTTTGCTCCAGAAATAGAACAGAAAGCAGAGTACAACGGATTGAAGGCAAAGGTCAACGTACATTGTCGATCCGGCAGAGAATTTCCGGACTGGAGGCGACGAGGATGCAGCCACGAGCCTGAGGCAGGGAGACAACCCATGACGACGACAAGTACCAAACACAGAAAGGGTAAGCAAGTGTAGAAAATTTCAGACAAAAATTCGTTTCTCCTTTTTCCTAAAGTTTCCAGAGGGTTGGGGGCTGAGGGTTGAGGAGGTTTGAGGTTTGAGGGTTGAGGAGGGTTAAGGAGGGTTAAGGAGGGTTAAGGAGGGTTAAGGAGGGTTGAGGTAGGAGAGGAGAGGGTGGAGATTTAGGGAGGAGGGTTGAGAATTAGAGAGTTGAGGGTTTATCGCAGAGGAGTTGAGGGTTTGGGGTTTACGGTAGAGGAGTTGAGGGTTGAGGATTGAGGGTTTACCGCTGAGGGTTTACCATTGAGGGTTGAGGATTTACCATTGAGGGTTGAGGATTTACCATTGAGGGTTGAGGATTGAGGGTTTACCGCTGAGGGTTTACCATTGAGGGTTGAGGATTTACCATTGAGGGTTGAGGATTGAGGGGTGGGAGTTGAGGGTTTTAGGAATGGCCAAGTTGGGAACTTGTGATGCAACATGTGAGGGCTAGGAGGGATTTTCCTAATCGAGAATCTCTTTTATGTACATCAAGTCAGGACAGAGGACAAGCAAAGTAGCGACATGAGGTTGGGGGAACAACCTGGAAATAGGAGGTATTTTCCTCATTGAGGATCTCTTACATGGCAAGCTGGGGGCATGACCTTGAAAAACCTTTCCCACTTTCTTTCTTGACTGCACATCACATAAACCACCATCATGCTCTAAAGAGGGAAGGAGACACGAAGGCTGTGCAATTGGTGGCATAGATAGGAGAAGTCTGTTAAGAATGGACGGGAAACGATGGGTGATTGGGAGGACGGGCAGGCGGGCAAGCGGTGGGCAGGGATGAGAGAAGACAGGTAATGACTGGCAGCATGAACGGGCAGGAAAGAGGCAAGGGTAGGCGAATATGGACGATTAGAAGGACGAGCAGGCAGGCAAGAGGCAGGGATGGAAGGTGATGCGTGGCTGAGAGGATTACCACGCAGGCACGACTTGCTGCATGGGTCTTGAGAAGATGAGTGTTCGTGGGGACGGACAGGCGGGCAAGTGGAAGGAACGGGTGAAGATGGAAGGTGACGATTGGCAGGACAAGCATGCAGGAAAGAGGCAGGTATGGGAGAAGGTGGGTGATTGGGGGAGTACGGGCAAGCAGGCACCACAGGGGTGGGAGAAGATACGTGATTGGGCGCAGATGGCCAGGCAGACAAGTCGCAGGCATGGGGAGAAGACGGGTAATTTCCTGGCCGGGCAGGCGTGCAGGCGGACAGGGATGAAAAGGAAAGGATCTCTCCTTTTCCTTCATACTTACTTGCATGTATATCATGTATGGGCTTGGATTGACGACGCGCAATGCACGGTATATCTCAAATGGAGTTGCAAACGTTCTCCGCTCAAACCGCTGGCTGAGCACGAGCTGGAAAATATCCCCTGCCAGAATGTGTTCCTTCGATTTTTCCACCGCCTTCACAAACTCCTCCTTGCTCATGTTCGACTCTGCTGCTTGGTTGCCATGCTTAGCCAGCTTCAGGTCAACAAAGCCAACCTGGAATTGTGAACTGCATTTTGCACTTGCGGGGAAAAAAAGGGGAAAAAGAAAACGAACTTTTAAAAAGTGAACATTATCTTATTTTAAACCACCAGTACAGAAAAAAAAAAAGAAAGAACACCAGTAAAACCACCAGTTGGTACACTACTACACACTGATGAACTGTTGAAATGCAGACCTGGGTTCAAATCCTAGTACATCCTGATGAATGGAATAAATCATTCTGAATTACCTAAGGCCGGTTCGACCGACCGATAAAGATATCCCAAGGCCTTCGTTGTTCTTGGGGGGGAAAAAAAGAAAAGAAAAAAAAGCCTCTTTTTCGAAGTTTTTCCTGATCCGGATTGCCTTTTTTTTCTTTTTTTTTTCCCCTCACCTCACATATCTTTTAACTGGCATTCTGCCATGTCATCATGGAATATATCTTTCTCTTCAGAACCTACCGACCTCTACTCCTAAGGCTATACAGGGGACCCCTGCAAGCATAGCTTTCTACCTCTCTTCGGTGAAGGGAGGTTACCTCCCTCTCTCGGTGGAGAGGGGTAACGGCATGTTTGCCCCTTTGGCCTAGAGTTTAGGGTGCAGGGTTGGGGCCGCCGGTGGGGGTGTGGTTAACACAAGGACCGAGCATTTGCCAGTGACTGTGCCTCCCTTTTCATCTTCCCCCACCCCCATCGAGTAACAGCAGTGTCTAAATGATCCGGATTGCTACTGTACGCCAGAAAAGAAAAAAAAAAGTATAACAAACAAACAAACTGGTGCAGGGCCGCAGGCACAATTTTGTTCTTTTTGGCTGGTGCTGCCAGCCATTTTGGTTCAGTAGGCCGCAACCCCTGTCCAACACGGCGGGTAGACCGCCTCGCCGGAACAAAATAGCTCGGAGGCATACGTGCATGGGTCCTGGGGACCATCTCACGCAGATGTGTACATGTCATGCATCATCTTCACACACAGTGATCAATAATCTCAACCATAGACAAAGGTAGAGAAGAAGAGAACCGAGTCTCACAGCTTATATTATCAGAAATATGATTACAAAGTGCTTCAAAGTTCCCCTGAGTCCAGCGCTCATCAGCGCAACACAGATCTCTGCTCAACTCATCAATATGCCTTCCAAGGCATCAGCGCTACCTCCGCAGATTGTCTCCTAGTCATCAATATGGTCACAACGCATCAGCACCAACTCTGCAGTTCACAACCAACTCAGGTAAGTGTCTCCCATAGCCAAACCTTGAATGAACAGTCTTCGTCTCAATCTCTTCCTCCTACGATGCATGCACACACTGTTCTCTCAAGGATCTACTCTGGATACTACTCATAGCTAAGTACTAACCCTTCTACTCTACTTACTAACTCGCTGGGCAGCATGGCTGCATCCCTTCCAGCGCACAGTCTTCTTCTTTCCTCTTAGCGCATCTTCCTTCCTCCAGCGCTACTCCTACTGACTAACGCACAAGTGCACCAGCACTTCCACGCATTCAAGCCAGTGGAGATCTGGCGAGGAATGAGGCTGGCAGCTTTCTTTATAGTGCTGGCCACTCCTCGCTGGGTCTGCATTGGCTCAATTCAGCCTGTCCTTTGTCCCAGACCCTGCATTGCATGTGTCCCAGTGTAGTCCCAATGAGGTTCGACTGCTGCTGAGGCCTCTCGGCCTAGATTTGGATTTCAAAGTCTGGATCTGGACTGACCCCTTGACTTAGACCAGAACTGGGACTGTGCCTATTGACTTTACTTTCGGACAGGCACAACTCTAAACGAACAGACACATTCCTTCACGAACAGGTACACTGTCTGCACGTACAGACACTCTTACCCGAACAGACATGACATACACAGCTCCTGGTGAACAGGTAAGTCCTTTGACAATGCCCTTTGCCTTAGATTTAGATGTGCCTGTTGATAGAGAACTTGACCTTTGGCCTGCTTTCACGTTTCTGAGCCCTGGCGAGATACCTTTTCACAATGCTTTACTTTTTCAAGGCCCGTGCTGCTTTTCTTTTACAAGGCCTGAGGCCTGCATCGGGTAAAGACCCTTTTATACGGGTGGCTTAAAGTTTAAACTTTAGACCACCACTACCTTGCCCACGGAAACTGAAACAGCCAGCCATTTTGCTCCGGTAGGCCGAGCCCCTGTCAAACGTGGGAATCGGAAATGCGACAGTCCAGGTTCTTTGCACAAACAGTGCTACCAGACCAAAAGAAAAGGAAAACGCCACTGTGGCGGATCGTTTTTTAAACTTTTTTTGCGCCCGCAGGGGGAATCTGCCTCGAGAAGAAGAGGCGCGGAGGTAGTTGTGACACAATTTTTTAAGTGAATTTTTAAGTCTTTGAAATTTGAATCTTCCGTGCACAATCTTCATCATACTATCTATCGTTGGCTCAACGGAATTGGTTTTGTATTACATTTGTAATACTCTTGTATTAATTTAAATAATTTTGTTATAATTTTGTATTAAATTCTAGGCTACCAGAGTGGCCCGGGTCCACTTGCCCGTCCGGGCCAAAAAGAAATAAAAAAATAAAAAAATAAAAATTATTTTTTAATTTATTTTTTTATTTTAAATTTGGTAAAGAATTTCGATGTGACCCTGAGGCAGAAGTTGTTTAGTTTATTTTTCTGCATAACATAGTTTTTTTTAACTTATTTTTTGCTGGGACCTTCCCTGGTCCTTGCACGGGCTGGCCACCCGGGACCCGCGCGGCCCGGCTGGTAGCCTAGATTAAATTTGTAATAATTTTGTATTAACTTTGGAATCATGTATGCAACTTAACGCAAGTATGTATGCCACATCATTGGCCCGCATATTTCGTTCAAAACTTCACACTCAACATGATCGAAGTAATCAACTGTGAATGAACTGCCATCAACGGCTGCGAACGTTTGTCTCATGAATGATGATGGTTCGATCAACAGTCAGGCATACTCAGCACAATATGGGGGGACTGACGAGTCCATTTTTTTCACACCCTGAAGCACATGTCAAAACCATCCCCTTTCCCTCACTTTCCTCCCCCCCTTCCATTTTTTTCACACCCTGAAGCACATGTCAAAACCATCCCCTTTTCCCTCACTTTCCTCCCCCCCTTCTGCCTCCTTACCCCAAGCCCCCCTCCTCTCCCCGGCCGCCACAATCGCCTTTCTAATCCAAAAAACTTTAAAAAAGCTGGATCCATGATGCAATCGACTGTGGCATATCGCTGGCAGCGATGGACATTCAGCACCGTCAAGGAGCGAGGGAATTCACGCATTCCCGGACACAGCTGTTTTCCCCGAGCGTAGAGTGAATCAGATGGGGGGTCGTGGGTGGTTGTGGATCCCCCACAAACCCCAAGTTGGTGGGAAGAGGGAGCGGCATTGTCTTCTTTGAAAAAACCTTGCAGTCACCGGAGGGAGGGAAGCAACCCAGAGAAGGGGAGGCATTTTATCGTATCCATGCACCTCCTCTTCTGAGACCTCGTGCCACAGCTCAGGTCCGCGCCCACAGCTGAACAGCCATGAGCACTCTGGCACAGTCAGACGAGGTGTAGCCAGGTAGGAAAAGACCGGAGACAGACGTGAGCAGGAGAGTACATGTTTGAAGGGAGAAGGAGTGGGGAAGGAGAGGGAGGGGAGGAGGAGGGGGAGGGGAGGGCAGGGGCGAGGGCAGGGGGTGCGGAGGTGGCTGGCCTGCACTTGACACAGAGAAAACAATGCAACCGGGAGGCATAGTCCAAGGGGGGGAGAGGGGGATTACACAAGGAGCACGGCGAGGTTTCAAGAAAAGATGGATGACAAAGGGATAACCTACTGTGAGTGTAACCTAGGGTAAGAAGAAAGGGGAGGGAGGGGGGAAATGCACATACATGATATATCTGTGTCTGTTTCTATTTTTAGAAACATATCCTTGGCCTTGTCCTGAGTGCAGAAAAATCCACTTGAGATTCCATTCATTGTAGAAATCACCTCGAGAGCGTTCAAACTCTGGTTGGAAAGTGTGGACGCTTTTTTGAAGATTTTTCTAGATGGTGACAGTGCTGGGTCGGCAACCGGCCAGTTGAGCTACCCCGGTCCAACCGGAGCCGGACCAGCCCAGGGGGGGTCAACCGGGAAACCGGTTTTGAAAAAAAAGTGCCCAAATATCTTCTTTTTTTTTTTTCGGCAGATTCCGACTGTGCTCTTCAAGAGCTGTCAGAATCCGCAATAAAATTTTCAAGGTGCAAGATTTTTCAGGGGGCTTCCAGAGGGGGGCAGGGGGTTATTAATACTTATTATTGACATATTCAGGCAACAATGGCTTCCACGGGAAGGGGTCAAGTAAGCAAGTTCACTTATCCAACCCCCCCGTGGCTGGAGCACTCTGTGGAGTGTGTCATTTGATATTGATACCCCACGAGCTGAACCAGATATGATGAGCGGAGGTCCTTGCCAGAAGTTATAGCTCTTCCAGAGTATAACTCGACAGCAGAAGAGTTTTGGTTCCAGCTTTCAGCTCGTGGAGGCAGAGCGTTTTCTGTTTGTTGGTTTCTACATAAGGTGAGTTATCAGTCCGGAAGTATCTTGCCTGGCAGTCTGTCCAGATACATGTAGTGGAGCAAGGTCCATTCGAGATAGATAGAGAGAAGAATATAGCTTAGGTCCATTCTTGGGCTTGCACCTCGGACGGCTCTGACATCACAATTCCAAAATCCGAACCCATAACTTTTTCCACAGATGGCAGGGACGTCGCAGAAGGATATAATATCAGCAGAGCCTCATCATAAACATAGTGTTCCCCTCGTGGCTGAGGGTGAAAGAGCATCAGATGTTGCCAATGGCAACTGGTCCGTTGGACCACAAGATGACAAATTGGAGAAGGGGCCTACCCGAACCACATCTTAAGAAAAATGTGTGGCGGTTCTCCGCTGCTGATCTGCAAAGATCAGCGTTGGATATCCTCTGCCCGTTTTTCTTAAGAAATAGGGTCCTGGCCGATCTTTGCCGCTGATCTGCGATGATCGGCGGCCAAGATTGGCCACTTTTTGGACTTGAAAAATCCGGGCCTACAGGACCCGTTTTCAAAATTGCGGGGCAGGGCCCACCCCCACAAGGCCTCGGGAACACATACGCGCCGGCAAAAAAAAAAATTCAGGCCCCAGCGAAAATGCACTGGGGGCAACCGGGAGGGAACCGGCCCGGGCCACCGGCCGGTCCAACCGGGAGGACCGCGGATGGGGTAGGGGTCCTCGGTCCATCCGGGGACCAGCCCTGGTTTAAACAACAACACAAAAAAACAAATGTGAAAAAAATAATAATAATAAAACAACAACAACAACAACACAGGTCACCACTGCAAGATGCTGAGACTAACCCGGTTATGCACCCTTCCAATCGTGCGACCATGCCTTCAAGCTTTGCTTGACCATCTTCATATGCACTTTCCACACTAGGATAGTTTTCTAGAGGTACCCACTTCACGACATAAATAATCTGTAACCGAACACACAGACAGACACACACACATTTTGCATGATTTTATGTAGAGTTCTGTATGCTACTGTATAGCGAACATGACAACACACACACACACACACACACACACACAC
>BFEA01000127.1:453044-465852 GCA_003427395.1 Chara braunii
GGACCTTGGCCAATATAGTTAGTTCGTTGCTATGCAGCAACGATATTGGTCACCAGACACCTCTAATGTGGGGTTGTGGGGAGGGAACGAAATTGGCGATAGTGCTCGGTGCTCGGTTTTCGCGGCGGCAATGCCTGCCCATCCCCCATCACTGTGATGAGGCGCTGGTATAGCCTTCGAGTTGCTCTCGCACCACCACTGCGGTGCAAACCTACTTGGGGGGCTGGGGAGAGATCCAGGTTAGTTGGTGTCCCCCCTTACTGTACACAGAGTAGCGAGAGGATGAGGTAGATGAGGAAAAATGTACGTAGACGCGTCGCAGAGAGATTGAGAGAATAATATAGACAAGTTTTTCTAAAAAAAAAAGAAAAATATATCAGGGGATCGGACCCACTAGCCAAGTTTTATAACTTTTTTTTTTTTTTTTTTGCCAAAATTCAATCTTGAGGCAGAGGACCTCACAATTATACCCGGTTCTGGGAGCATTACCCAGTGTTAGCTTTTAACAGGACCTCGTGAGACCCGAGTTCGATCAGTTGGAGCTTAATCTCTTTGTAGTTCCCCTATCTCTACTGTGTAGCATGTTCTAGTGTTGGCACGAATACCTAATTGCTGCTATTCCTCCACTGTTACCTATCTTATGTCTGAGCTTATCTGTATTCTATCAATCCGAGCGAAGTTGAAACTTCATCACCGCCAACACGCCTCAATAGCAAAAGCATCTAATTGCCTGACGTTATCTTCTCATCGAACTTGATTTAAGTTTTCTCCCTGTTTGACTGTGGGGTCTGTTTTTAAAGGAGCAACCTTTAAACTACTATTACTGCCACCAAAGCTACTGGGCCTACAGTGCCCCCTGGGACTACAACGGCCCATTGGACTTAGGTCCACCTATCCCGACACTCTCCTGTGTGGTCCACTGAGACCCGAGAGAACTAAGTGTCCTGGTATTAGCCTATGAAACCTCTTTCGTTGTTCCAGACTGACCTGCCTCTTTCTAGGACATCCGTCCAAGTCTCATTCCCTCCTCACCTTCCTGGCTCCTAGTTGCCTGTATTATGTAGTTCTACGATCCATTTGGAGATCAAGAGCCCTGTAACAAGCGGTTATCGGGTAGCTGAAAATTCAGGAATGAAAATTATGAAGTAAGAGTTTTGGGCAGTCTGAAAATCTTGAATGGTCCTGAAGTGGTGAAAGGTCCGAAGACCCTGAAAACCACATGTTTAGGCAGGTTGCATCCTAAGGTGGTGAAGGGTGTCCTAAAGTGGTCAAGTGAGAGTTTTGGGCAGTCTGAAAATCTTGAATGGTCTTGAAGTGGTGAAAGGTCCGAAGACCATGAAAACCACCCTTCACCACTTGAGGATGCAGCCTGCCTAAACAAGTGGTTTTCAGGGTCTTTGAAGCTTTCACTACTTCAGGACCATTCAGGATTTTCAGACCTGAATAGTCTTGAAGTGGTGAAAGGTTCGAAGACCCTGAAAACCACCTGTTTAGGCAGGCTGCATCCTGAAGTGGTGAAGGGTATCCTGAAGTGGTGATGAAAAATACGACTGTTGTTAACCTTCTCTCCTGTAGTCGGATGCACTGAAGCCAACTGATCTTGCCTTGCCCACGTCCGCCTGAAACATTTCAGTTGTCTCCTACTACCATTGCTTGATCGTGCCTTCCTTCTCGAATCCACTCGAATCGTTGTTTTAACTACTTGCTTTAATCTTCCGTTCAGTTTTATGTCTGGCATGGGACAGTTATACAAACGTGCTCGGTTCCATCTGCCCAGATGATTTCAATCTGTATTCCTCTAACCACATGTGCTACGTACCCACATCCCTTCTTTTCGTTCAGCTCCGGCGATAGAAAGCCTAGCAACACCCTTCTCTTTTCCCACTCCAAACCTTTGTCTCCCATTTTTTTCCAGTGGTGCTCCCACCACTTCCACAGCCTCTTGGAAGTCGGGCACTCCCACCAGAGGTATCAGGTCAATTCAAAAGGTCAGTTGCACCGTCTGCAACGTAGTTCCACCGCCATCCCCTTGCTTAGTAACCAGACAACCGATAGGGTTACTAGTAGAGATAACATCCATAGTAGGCTCACATCTTTACCATTTGTGAGGCAGGTGAGGGTCTTCCACAGTCGGTTGAATTTTGTTTCCGCCTCGGGGATCTCTTATCCTAACAGCGTTTGCCATCTCTTTGTTGCTATTGCTGATGGTGTCCTCCCACTTGTTCTTGTTGTTCTGTATCCCTCCTTCACCGTGTGGTGTGCCAGGTCCAAATTGATGGATCGACCTCTTTCTCGTTTCCAACTCCATGCTATGAGAAGTTTTACAACTTGGGTGATGCGTTTTTCCCACATTATCGTTATAAAAATTGGTTTACAAAAAAAAAGTTGGTCTATAAATGATGATGCTTTGTGCTTTCTGACGCGGGGGAGGGGAACAAAACATCAAGTTTCTCCTCGAATCATGGGTAGGTACACTGCTTTTATTAGAGGTTCGCTTTCCTCTCACAAGTCGACAACATTTATGTATGCGGCCTGTTTTGGGGGATGTGAAGCATGAATGTTATTAGATCTCGGATCACATTCACGCTAAAATCAATCACATAAGCATCGTTCTTTCTGAAACAAATACCACGTAGGGTGCGGGGGCACAGCTAGGGGGGGTATCGTCGAGCGCACATTTGGCACATATACAAGTCTCGCCGTTCAGATGAAGACGGTCACGGCCCGGTTTGTTAAACCACCAGTACTTGGCCCAACTATAGGCTGTGGAAAAAATAGAGTACAAAGATTTCCAGTGGGATGAATTTGGGTGCTCCTGTAGTGGGTCGTACATTGTACATTTCCTAAAATAAATAATGGTTTGTAAACGGGTACCACTCTAGGAAGTACTGGTGGTTTAACGAAAAGGACGGTTGCTTCATTCACATTTTACCAGAATAGGAAACACCAGGTGTTAGTCATATGCCTCCTCGACTGAGCGGACACACCTGCAACATACTCAAAGCAAGTGAATGGTTTGGGATAATGTACTAAAGCAAACCATAGACAACAGAAGCCATGTTTTGGGCTCTTTTGAATTAAAATAAATAAATAAAAAAATCGGTGAAAAACGGGCTAGCTATATGTTAAGGAGCATTTGAAATATCGGGACATTGCATTGATTTGCTCCGATTGTAAAGCAAAAGGCATGTTATGTTTGTTGTCGAAGCGGTTGTTCAGGTTGTTATACCTGATTGTGTATGCATCCGGTATGGTACGGTTCCAATGTGTATCATAATATGATACATATAGTGTTCTCGGAGAGCAAGTTGGATTAGGTAGCCTTTTAGGTGTTTTTTCTTTAGCAGGGCGATAATGTTTCGGAGAGATTGATTCAGAAAGCTTATGACGCATTTGGGGGGGGCGGGGGGAGCCTCCCCCCCCCCCCCCCCTCCACACCTCTCCTCCATGATGCTTGTTTTTTTTTAGGAGGGGGGGGTTCCGCCTTCTCCTCCTCACACCCCTCCCCCTCCTGCATGTTTCAGATATTAAGTAGAGCTTAACAAACTACATAAGAGAACATAATGTAGATGGTATGATAATTATTATGACAGTAAGGGGAAGACGGGTAGCAGAAAGTTGTTGCGGACAACTGCCATTTTGTCAAAATGGACATCTATTATTTTTTGAACGAAATTGAAACTAAGTTTTTTGACCAAAAACTCGTAAAAATTTGTTGTTCATGAGGGTCCGGAATTGTACAAACGTTGGATCCCCTGGCTGTACATGGACCTAGCTTGAGACCAGGTACCTCCAGGCAGTCCTACCTGGAGGTGCCTGGTCTCAAGCTAGGTCTATGTACGCGGGACCCTCAGAAACAACAAATTTTGATGAGTTTTCGTCCAAAAAACTCAGTTTCAATTTCGTTCAAAAAATAAAAAATGTCCATTTTGACGAAATGTTCGTTGGACCAAGAAGTCTCCTATGCGGGTATGCCCTGATGGTGGTAGAGTTTTTTTTTTTTTTTTAATTGTAAAAGCAGTTCAGTGCCTTTTTACATAGTTGTTCTTACAAGTAAAAACATCCAATTGATGAACCATTGAGGTCGACTTGAACCATACACAAAAAAACATTGTAATATGGCAGTGAAAGAATTTCACACAGTTATTCCTTTAAGTCCCGGTCCCAGTATGAATCTATAACTTTATGGGTGCCACCATCCATTGCTCAGTTCCTAAGCTCGTCTCTATCTGACTCCTTACTCGAAAGACAATTTTATCCTTACCAGCGCCATCAAAAAATTTTACCCTTGCAGAGAGGTAGAAATGTCATGATTAACGAGGCAAACTGCTCATAACAAACATCAGTCTCAAAGCAGACAACTTGAATTTGCTTGAATCTGTATTTTCATTTTTGGGGTAGGATAGGGTGCAATTGACCCTGTGCGGTTGATCGTCCCAGGCAGGTCCCGTGCCAACCTTGGGTACCCTAGCGGCACGACTAGTAGCCTAGGTTTGAGGTTGTTTGTGAGGTTCGCCGGCCCCGTTTCCAAGTGTGCAATGGAAGTATGAATTGTTTAAAAAGATGCACTCTTACACCCTCTGCGAGGTTTTTCCAATCCTTGTGCATGACAACAACATGCATGTAATAGGCATGCATATGTGTGTTAGACGAACATGCACAGAGAGAGAGAGAGAGAGAGAGAGAGAGAGAGAGAGAGAGAGAGAGAGAGAGAGAGAGAGAGAGAGTTATGTCGAGATACAACTAGGAAAGTTCAAGTGTGACTATGCCCCGACTTCCCGTTCTGGATTTCCAAACCGTGAGCGGGGACATTCCGACCAAGCACAACGAGCATACATAATACTGATGTCGAGTGCATCGGCTCCCGCATTTCTTACAAAAGTCGAGAGTCTTTTCGGCCATGTTATGCAGAAGTTAAACGAAACAAAAACTGAGACAACTTGGAGATGACGCAAAGTAACATCGTGAACCACCGAGATGGGTGTGGTCGCATATTTCCTTCGTCGTTCTAGCCTGGTGCGCCAACCGTACTTTGTGCGACCTCATCTGTCGGAGCAGAGACCCTTATAAAGGTATATGCTCGGGTTTTTCGATATCGAACGTTGTCCAACTGTTTCATTGAATTGAGAGACTTTATGAGACAGACGTCTGCCAAAAGTTTGTTCAGACTAACCTAGGACGGCAAGAGCAAAACTTTTATAAAAGACGCCTGCTATGTCTGAGAGTATGGGTGATGGCCGAGAATGTGGCCGGTTGTACTTGGTTTGGGCGAGGTTGTTGGGGTGTTAGGTCGTTGAAATACTAAGTCTAGCTCCTACCCTATTTAAAGTGATGACACACGGTTGCTAAGTGGCGCAATTCAAAGCCTATGTAGGCAAAAAATAACAGTCGTGCCTTGTACAAAGCTATGGCATAGGAGGAATGAAAAGTTTTTTTTTTATAAGGCCGGCGGAAGTATCGTTGGTGTACCCGGCTAGAGAGACAGAGGAACGACGCGACCTTACCAGTCTCGGTGGTTTGGGAGGTTACTTTGCATCATCTTAAAGTTGTCTCTGTTTTTGTTTCGTTTAACTCCTGCGTGACATCCCCGGAAGGGTTCCCGCACTTTGCGAATGAGGGGGGAACCGATGCACTCGACACAGATCAATACATGTGCTAAAGAGCAAAAAAAACGAGTGTGATTGGGTAGATAATAGGTGTGTATGTGAGCAAAGGTATAGTAATTAAGGATGAGGGCAAATAATAAGACAACTACCTCCCTCCCGCTGTTGCCTTTTTTCTTATTCCGATTTTTTTTTTTTTTTTTTTTTTTTTTTTAGTCTCTAGTTAATGTCGAAAGGGTTTCACTGCCTTTGCTCCTTCCCGGATTGTTCGTTGAGGATTATTGACCGCTCCTTTGGATTGTGCAATAAAAAAAACAAAGGAAAAATTGCATTTATACCCCACTTAAGAATGAGAATACCTGCTATACCCAGTCCCAACGCGGATTTGCATCTACCCACTATTTCCTCTTGTGCAAAATTGTAGGTGTAGCTAAAAAATGTGCCCATGACCACCTAGTAGACCGTTGTGGTCCAATGGTTGCTGGCTATGAGCATAATTTCACCCATTCAGTAGCAGGGTATATGAACATTTTGACAGTCTGAGCTTGTCTTGAGGTCCCGGTGTCGGAGCAGAAACCCGTACAAAGATATCTTCTAAGTTTTTTCAATGTCGGACGCTATCTGACTTTTTCGTTGAATTGAGGGACTTGATGAGACTGACGTCTGCCTGAAGTTTATTCGGACCAACCTATGACCAAGAGACTATAATTTTTCTGAACCTTAGTCCGAACGCTTGTGACGTCTGAGAATAATGGTGGTCATACGCGGTTTAGCCGTGGAAACACACAGTCATATGAATGTCAAAGCTATACTATCCTACGTAAAATAATAACGCTCGGTTCAAAGTTTAACTAGGCTAAAAGAAACGACCGCGCCAGGTATGAGGCCGTGTCGTGAGAGGAATAGGAAGTTTTTTTTGTTTTTTTTGGCTCGCGGGGTTTAACTTCGAGGTAGGGGGACCGACAGGGCGATGCCTAGGCCTACCCGTTTGGGTGACCTCCAAGTCGTGGATGGGCAGCCATCCACGGGGAAGGGGCTGATATGCAGACAGACAGGCGGCTTACTGGGCAGCAGATCTCTTCATATAGAAGGACTGCTCCTATTTCAATGTGAAATCGGAGCTAGCCCAGTAGGTAATAAACCAGCCTGGCATGCCGCAGATACGAGGATCGAGGCTGATGAGACCACTGGGCTAGCTCTTTATGTGGAGGAACTCACCTTTTTTTTTCCTGAAATGGTGCGGTTATTTTCGACCGCACGATCCATCAAATCGTGAGGCCGAAATTTACCGCGCGAGATTAGTATGGCCCTTGCGCAAGGATGACACACATAAATCGAGAAATAATCCAAAATTATTTCGATACCCGAAGGAGATCGAACTTGGGTCTGTATTTCAACAAGTCACGGGGGTGTCTCGCGATGTGACCGTTGGCCAAGGCCAACGTGGTAAAAAAAAAAAAAAAAGGGAAAGAAAATGAGGCACGTTGCCTCAAGGTTGGAAAAAAACAATCGTTTTGGTTGTGTGGGAGCATAACAACTCCCACTTCGTTTTGAGGCGAATATCTGTGGCCGCAAGATCTTGGATCTCGCGGTTCACGATGTTCACGTAGAAGGTAAAAAGTTAGAGAGAGAGAGAGAGAGAGAGAGAGAGAGAGAGAGGGAAAAAAAAAAAGAGAGGATGAGAGAGAGGAGGACCTATTCCTCCCGACCTGTCAGCCGCCTCCCCATTGTCAGAGGGGAAGAAGGAAAAAAAAAAGAAAAAAAAGAGAGAAAAAAAATAAAAAAATAAGAAAACGGGATCAAAGTTTATGGAAATCTGTATTTTAAACTATTTTGTGGTTTGCTCCAATATATTTTTGGTGGCGTAAAACAATTTTGTCGGCCTTGAATTTTTTTATGTAGGTAGTGAGGCACCTAGGTCATGCGTGTGAATTGTTCATATTTTTTTATTGGGCGAATGTTTTTTTTTTAAACCATCAAGGTCGAGGTACGTTTTGCACCCCGCTCTGAACCTGTTGGGATTTGAATTCGTGAATTTTCACGAGTTATTTCCCTAGCTCTCCCAACCGGCAACTGCCTTCCCCGTTTTCAAGGGAGGGTAAAGAAAGAAGAGGGAATGTTATTGGTTTCAACAACATGCACCTGACTGAAGTAAGGGTCAGGTGCATTGTAGTTAGAGTTAGTTTTATTTTTATTTTTATTTTGTCTATTTTTTTTTATTTTGGTGCATTCTCGTAAAGACACTTGTCCCCACAAGGTACAACCTCTGGCAGAAAACTGTCAGAGGTAATTGTCAAGCTCCCGTTTTTAGAGGGAGTCTGGGAAATAAAGAGTCATAAAGAAAAAGGTTAAGTAAAACCTTTTCCCCGATGTATCTGCCTTGGCAAATGGGTCTAAATACATCAAACTGAAAGGGGTTGTATCTGTTCAATCCCTTATTAGAAAGATACAGGAAAAACATTTCTGAAAATTACGAAAGCCCAACTACCTCGTGAAATTCCGAGATAGCTGATACAAAGAAAAGAAAAATGAAAATGGGGCAGTTAAAGAAACTGCCCCCACTAAGGTTGTGGTTGTCGTGCAACCAGAGTTAGCCTTTAATCTTGTTCAGATCAAGGGCTCACTGTGAGCCCGCGATTTTGCCTGGGGGCGGGAGTGACGTCCAACCCTCCTCAACCACTATAAAACAGGCAGTTGTTCCCAACTGCCACACAAAAAACACTCGTGTTGCCAGTGTGTGGCAAACATATTTGAGGGCTGCTGGAGCTGCTGCGTGAGGCAACGTGGGAGGAGGCTGGAGGTTTGCAGTGGATCCAGAAAGGAGGAGCAGGGTAGCCATAGTCGAGGTAGGGAGCACTCTACTCCACTTCCCTCTGGCTGGTGCTAGTTCAGTGGAGCGGTCCTAGGGACTCTGTGGGCCCAAGGCAGCACGATGAGAGTATACTTTGGGCCTGGATTTTGTCCAAGACCCATATTTTATTAATTTGATGGAGTTTTTTTGTGCAGCAACGACGAACATCAGAGCCATGCTAGTAGAGGTACCGGTGGACTGGACTACGACACGTATCGGCGGGCGGACCTTTGGCAAACAATGTTCCCACTTCAGTGGGGAAATACTGCCGAAATTTTTCGACGGCGAGCAGTGGATGGCAAAACTTCGTGGCGACGGTACCGACGGGACGGACCTGCGGCAAGGTGATTTCCCACTTTAGTGGGGAAATATTGCCAAAATGTTTCGACGGCAAGCGGTGGACAACAAAGTTATTGATGGCAGTGTCTGTTAGGGTATTTGTCGGGGATTTTAAAATGTCGGACGTTGTCTGACTTTTTCGTTGAATTGAAGGACTTGATGGGACTGACGTTTGCCAAAAGTTCATTCAGACTGAACCTATAACAAGGGGATTAAAATTTTTTGAATTTTAGTTAAGACGCATGTAACATCCAAAAGTAACAACAGTAACTAGTAGTGTTTCGCTTTTGTCGAGGCCGCAGAAGTACACGAACATGGGAATGTTAAAGCTAGACCTATCTTACCTAAAATAACGACGTACGGCTGCTAAGCCGTGCGATTCAGAGCCTAATAGGGGTAAAAAGAATGGACGCCAACTAAAAAGAATGGGCACGCCGGGTATAGGACCACGGCGTAAGAGAGATGAGTCACCTGTTCTATTGGGTCGTGAGATTTGACTCCTCGTCGGGGCCCGCAACAGACTCGCGACTAAAAGGGTGCCTTACTGGGCCTCCAGGCTGGGCTCCAGCCGGTTAGGTGGTAGGGAGCCGGCTTCAAAATGAGTGAGGTAGGGGTGAGCCTGCTTAGGCCTGAAACTGATGGCCTACTGAGCCGCAACCCTTCAAATAGACGGGTTGTGGCTATAACTTCCATGATAGGAGCTAGCCAAGTAGGTTACAGTGTAGGACTTTCACCCGATAGACATCGGGATCAAATTCGAGATACTCCGCCTTTGGGCTAGCTCCTTTTGGAGATGGTTACCTTGATTGTTGGCGGTGCGATCGATTTCGACCGTTGATTGTGAAGATCGCGCGGCCGAGATCGGCCACGTAAATTAGCTTGGCCCCTGCACATGGACGACACGCATGCATCAAGAAATCGGGAAAAAAAAAAGAATTTTTTTTTTTTCTTCAAATTCGCGGATTCGGACTTGGGTCTGCATTATAAAAGCCGTGACTTTTCAGCCACGTGGGGACGTAACCGTTGACATAAGCCAACGGGAAATAGCTAGTAAAAAAAAAACGAGGGGGGGGGAACTAAAACTAACGTGAAAGAGGAACTCCATCTGGCGCCCTCAGAAGTGACTAGGGTGTTTCAAGGCTCAGTGCATGTGACAGCGCCTGAAGAAAACGCGCGACCATTTTCTATAGGAGGTAAGTTATTTCGTTTTCGTTTTTTCCTTTTTTCTTTTTTTTCTTCTTAGATTTCATTTTAATTTTTTTTTTAGATTTTGTCTTCCTCTTTTTTAGATTCCATTTAGATTTTTTTTTCTTTTTTTTCTTTCTTGGTGCCTGTTGTTGGAGCATAAAGCACCCGTTCGTTTCGGACGAAGGGACCATAGTAGTAGTAAAAAACAAAAACAAAAAGAAAGTATGACTGTGCAAGACTGTTTCGTCGGACTTTCACCGGCTCATGAGGAGGCTGTGCCTCAACAGTCCATCCAAGGATGGACAAAAAATTGAATGAATCTTCTGCTAAAACATGGTACTGTACTACCACTACTACCACTACTACCACTATTACTACTACTACGAGGGAGTCGTAACAGCCAACAGGGGAGTCTCCAACCTTACGACCGTCCCCGAGTTGTCTTTTGATTTTTATTTTCGGTTAACTCCTGCGTGACATGGCCGGGAGGGCTTCCGTGCTTTGCAAAAAAGGTGGGAGCCGATGCGCTCGACAGCGGTACCGACGGAACGGACATGCGACAGACTATTTTTCCATTTTTGTGGGAGGGTGTTGCCGAAATTTTTTGGCACCGACGGTAATAATTTTAACTGTGTTATGCTGCCGAAATTTGAGCTCGTCAAGCGGTACTAGGTGGAAGGGAAGCGCCGACAGTCAAAGACAACGTCAGCGGATACGGTTTTGGAGAGAGAGATTGGCGAGGAAGAGACATATTATTTATTTATTTTTCTTTTGCGTTAGCAAAGGCGGACTTTGTGCATTGGCCAAGTGGGACCGGTGAGACCGGTGGAACATGTGCGTAAGACAGGTGGTGCCGGCTAGAGGAGGCTGAACTTCTTTTTGTGTGAGGCTTGGTAGAAGTGGTTTTGGCGGGCGTCGTCATTAGGTGCTGGAGGGAATAGTGCAAGACCACCTGGGATCAGTTGGGACCAGTTGGCACTAACGTGTACCACTTGGGACTAGTTGGCACAGACGTGGGACCGCCTGGAAGTAGTTCAGACTGTCCTGGAACCAACATTTTTCTTGAGATGTGTGCGGCTCGCCGTTTTCACACTTCAAGTTGGGGTTATCGCGTGTGGGGTTTGCGAGTCGGGAACGGATTGGGACTAGCAGTTGGTCTGACACTTGCCTTGAAACTTTGACTTTCTTCAGCGACGAGTATATTTTACTTGACTTTCTTGGATCTGACGGGGGTATGTTGAAATTTCTAGACTTGTGGTTGTTTTTGTATGTGCAAATAGGTAGAAGGATGCTTGCAAAGGAAATGATTATATGCCTATTTGAGAAAAAAGAAAAACATTATCTTCTTTTTACTTCTCACCTGCCTGCATGTCAATAAGGTTTCTTTGTTTTGGAAAATGTTCATTGTATAAGTACGGTAAAGCGGATTCGATTCAAATGAAGTAGAAAAGGTCAAATGAACGTAGTATTTTCCCGATGATTGACCCTTTCTATCATGAATGACTTTTATTTGTCCAAATGGTTCTCATTCTCTACCTCCTCTAACTCTTTTCGTCTGAGTTGCCTTGGGCAAGAGACGATGGAAACAACAAAAAATTTATTTACTGTGGACGCTCTCTCTCTTTCAATGAAGCATCTGGGGCGGGGGTTCGTTCGACCCAGAGTGGACCGTTCTACGGGGGAGTACTTCGTCGATTCAATGGAGACGGTCCGACATCTGAGACTGGGGTCTTGTGCTCGGACGAGGAGGAGGAGTAACCCAGACCACTTCCTAGAGGGAAAGATATGCAACACCTCAAGTAATGCACCTGATCAAGAATCATTCGCAAAACAGTTTGTCATCTAGGAAAACAAAAGATTTGTGAAGATGGATGTGCGTGCCTAATCTTAGGTCGACGGTAGGTGGAATGCATAACTTTGACAATGCATCTCATCAAGTCAAAACAAAGGTTGTCCAACTACCTTGTCAGTTGCATTGAGGTTATTGTCGAAGCCAACTTCCAGTTGATGGCTTGGTATGATGTTTTGTTTCATCGAGTTCGACTCGAGGTGGTAGGATTTAATTTTGATCTTATGTTCATTGGATGTACCATATGATGATTTGAATTCTTCCAGGTTGATATATATTCCTGTCGACTACAGTCGACTCTTTTTGATGTAACGATGTGTGGTTAACATGTTATTCGTTAAAATAGTACATTATTTTCTAGATAGTACATTTTTGTTCGAGAAACAGGACGGCAGTAGACAAGGCTGACGAAGGAGATCTTCATTATCAATCAATATACAATGCATTAGAGTCATTATACAGTGGATAAATACTGAACACATTCATTTCCTTTCGAAAACGTTGTTCCGTACAAGTTCAATTATCGAAGTCGGATACATCCTAATTAAACTTGCACTCATTCGGACATTGACTATGAAGATTCGCGTACTGAATGTTCAAGCCCTTCCTCTAACGCTCCCCTTGGAAGGGATGCATACGAGTGGCATAAAATTGATTTTTGCAGAGGTTCAAACGAACGCATAAGAGTGATACGCAAAAAACTTAATATGTTTTTTCAGAAGTTAGATCGAATATTAGAAATCCGATACATCCGAATCAAATTGTGTAAAATTATCGGATGCTGAAAGTGATGACAAAGACTATGTCTTTGAGGACCCTATCACAGTAACTGTTCGACAAGTAAATATTATCCTCAAGACAATTAACAAGTTGAAGTCATAACATCAACTGATGACAAGCAAAGAAACCTAAACTTTGTGAAGTTTCGATACCAAATACAATGGACACATCAGAAGTTAGATTGAATAGTAGGATACA
>BFEA01000127.1:475327-491828 GCA_003427395.1 Chara braunii
TGGTATGAGGACCAATGGGGTGACAGACGTATGTCCTGGCACGAGGACCAATGCAATGCGTGTCGCGAGTCCATGTCGAAAGAACCAGCACCATGAGATGTGTGCAGTGCACGACACAGACGACAATTATAGGTAAACCCGATCGTGCAAACCTCAATTTGCATACGCCTGCTATCCAAGTTCGAGGGACAGTTTCAATTTCTGATGTCGAGTGCATTCGGAGAACAAACAACGCAGATATTCTGTTAGCTCGAATGACGAGTCCGTACAACGGATATATCCGCCACACATGACATGGGCTATACGTCAATCCAACCTTGAAGCCCTTGATTGGTGAACGCCTGACCTTGAAAGACGTGTTTTTTGCTAGCTTGCGCGACGGAGCCGTGCAACGGATACATCCGCAACACATGACGTGGACCATACGTAAACCTGCCCGCGAAACCCTCAATTTGCATACCCTTAGTGTGCATGTTGGGAATGATTCCATATCTGTTCAGCACGGCATCGATCGTGCGAGCTAGCAGAACCCACGCCTTATCTGTTCAGCACGGCTTCGATCGTGCGAGCTAGCAGAACCCCCGCCTTTTCTGTTCAGCGGATAATCCGCTGCAAAGATATGGATTCAAGACCTCGAACTTCATTTCCGCACGCCTGGTGAAGTGAAAGCGAGGGCCTGTAATAGAGGGTGCACAGATCGCTGGAGCTATGCAAATTGAGTCTTCGTGGCCGGGTTAACATATGGTCCACGTCATGTGTGGCGGATGTATCCGCTATATGGCTTCGTCGCGCAAGCTAGCAAAGACTCCATTTCATATGTGGCAGATGAATCCGCTGCACAACTTCGATCGTGCGCGCTAGAAGAACCCCCGCCTTATCTGTTCAGCGGATATATCCGCTGAACAGGTATAGATTCACTCCCTCAAACTTTATTTTTCACATGTGGTGTGCAAGTTCCTTCACCAGTGAAAGCAAGAGTCTCTAATAGAGGGTGCACAGATCTCTGGCGGATTTATCCGCTGCAGGAACATGCATTCCATTTGGAATGCTAGCTCGCACGATCGAAGCCTCGCAGCGGATACGTCGGCCTCATATGAAATGGAGCTATGCAAATTGAGGTCTTCGTGGTCGGGTTAACGTATGGTCCATGTTATGTGTGGCAGATGTATCCGCTACACGGCTTCGTCGTGCAATCTAGCAAATTCTTCATTTCATGTGTGTCGGACGTATCCGCTGCACGACTTCGACCGTGCGAGCTAGCAGAACCCCCGCCTTATCTATTCAGCACGGCTTCGATCGTGCGAGTTAAAAGAACCCCCGCCTTATCTGTTCAGGGGATATATCCGCTGAACAGATATGGATTCACTCCCTCGAACTTGATTTCGGCACGCCTAATGTGCAAGTTCCTTCGCCAGTGAAAGCGAGAGCCTCTAACAGATCTCGCGGATTTATCCGCTCCAAGACCATGCATTCGATTTGGAACGAAAATGTTCAATAAGGTACGACGGAGGTGGTGTTCGATAAGGCACGTGGACGGAGTCATAAGGTACGAGGGAGGTGGTGTTCGATAAGGCGTGTGGATGGAGTCATAAGGTACGAGGGAGGTGGTGTTTGATAAGGCACAAGGATGGAGTCATAAGTCGCGAGGGAGGTGGTGTGCGATAAGGCACGAGGATGGTGTCCACGGTGTGGAAGTGAAGGTACGAGGGAGGTGGTGTTCGATAAGGCACGAGGATGGAGTCATAAGGTACGAGGGNGGATGGTGTCCACGGTGTGGAAGTGAAGGTACGAGGGAGGTGGTGTTCGATAAGGCACGAGGATGGAGTCATAAGGTACGAGGGAGGTGGTGTTCGATAAGGCACGAGGATGGGGTCATAAGTCGCGAGGGAGGCAGTGTACGATAAGGCATGAGGATGGAGTCCACGGTGTGGAAGTGGTTCAAGGAGGTGGAGTTCAATTGGTCCTTGTCTAGGGAGGTGGTGGTGGTGTTCGATAAGATACGAGGAAGGTGGTGCTCGATAAGGGACGAGGACGGAGTCCACGTTGTGGAACTGGTTCAGGGAGGTGGTGTTCGATTAGTCCATGTCATAGGGAAGTGGTGTTCCATCAGATACGAGGATGCAGTCCACGCTGATGACTGACAGGTCTAGGGATGTGGCTTTCGATTGGTCCATGTACAGGGAGGAGGCGAATGGCTGCAGCTCGTCGGTAAG
Organism: Chara braunii; assembly: GCA_003427395.1. Taxonomy (NCBI): domain Eukaryota; kingdom Viridiplantae; phylum Streptophyta; class Charophyceae; order Charales; family Characeae; genus Chara; species Chara braunii. The sequence goes on from BFEA01000127.1 coordinate 477,541, forward strand.
AACGACCGGGATGCTGTAATTAGTGATGCGTGGTGTTCGTTCTTGTTGTGGTTGTTGGGCATCCCATTGAGGGGATGATGGCCGGCGGCGTCAGTCTGTAAGGGCCTTGTCGAGACGTGGTGGGTGGCGTCAGTCCGAGAGTCATTGACATCATTGTGTGCAGTTTCTCTCCATCGACTTCCGCAGTTTCATTTTTGTGGTAGTCTTAAGTTTTGTCTCACCAACGTGTATGTCCATGGCGTTCGCAAGAGGCAATGCATGGAGACGAGAGGACTGACGTCATCCAGAGAATCATTGACGTCATCCCAGTTTCACTCCGGACATCTGTGGTTTCTTCGCAGACGGACACAACAGGGCCGCTAGCGCAGATAGAAGGTTCGTTTCTCACCTTGGCGTGGCGATGTCGGAGCTGTCGCCGGCTTCGAGCGAGTACGCTGCGTTAAAGATCGTGATCGGCGACGAGCTCCCTCTGTCGTGATCACAGAATGACATCGACGAGCGATACAGACCGGGCATGTGCGATCCAGGCACCCCGGGCGAAAATGGCAAGAATCATGACCGTCGTTCGGGCAGAATCCTGACCGTCGAATGGGAAGATGGCCGACGCGCACCGCGCGATGAACGAAAACTTCGAACGGGCTGTCGTTTGGGGGACCATTTGCCTGCTCCCGACTAGTGGTGTGCCGTTGCGTCTCGACCGTCGGATGAACCATTTTGGTCGAGCGCCACCCGATTTCGGAGGCCGACACGCGCAGGGCCGAAGGCGGGCCAGACCCTTCGAAAAGTTGGCGGACCTTTTGGCGTTTCAGAAAATTTCAGGTCGGCGCCAAAGATTTGAAGCGTTCTCGCCTTCTCTTGGCGGCATATGACTTCTTGGAACACACTTCAGCGTTTTGTTGACGCGGCGGAGACCAGGGCTACCGTTCGCGGCTTTTCAAGGTCGGTGCACAACGCCTTGCTCGGCTTCTCCTCTCACGCTGCCGCTATCTTCGTGGACCTTCTCCATCCCGCCCGCCATCCTCGTTCGTACCGCCTTCCCCCGTGCCGTCTTTGTCCCATCTCGCCCGCCATCATCTTCCTCGTGCAATCCTCTTAGTAGCGCTCTCGCCCCATCATCTTACTCGCGCCATCAACTTTTTTGCGTCTTCAGCTTCCTCCCGCCTTCGTCTTCCTCGCGGCATCGTCTTCCTCGCGCCTTCGTCTTCCTCCCGCCTTCGTCTTTCCGCCTTCATCTTCCTCGCGCCATTGTCTTCCTCCCGCCTTCATCTTCCCGCCTTTGTCTTCCTTGTTGTGCATCGTCTTCCTCCAGCCTTCGTCTTCCCGCCTTCGTCTTCCTTGGCCAACTTCAGCTTCCTCCCGCCATCATCTTCCTCGCGCCATCTCTGTCCTGATCGCCATCATCTTTCATTTTCCTCGCGTGGCATCATCTTCCTCGCGCGGCATCATCTTCCTCGCACCATCATCTTCCTCGCGCCATCATCTTTCTTGCGCCATCATCTTCCTCTCACCATCATCTTCCTCTCACCATCATTTTCCTCGCGGCATCGTCTTCTCGCGCCATCATCTTTCATGCGCCATCTCTGTCCCGATCGCCATCGTCGTTCTCCCGCCCTCTCTGTCCCGTCGCCATCTTGTTCTCCCGCCATCTCTATCCCGATCGCCATTTTGGTTCTTCATCCATCTCTGTCCCGATCCCCATCTACGTTCCCCCGCCATCCCTGTCCCGATCGCCATCTCTTTTTTCACGCTCCTTCATGTCGTTGTTAGCCATCTTCATCGACTGTAATCCTTCTTTTTGCTCTTCCATCTCCATGCTGCCCCATCCTCCGCCATCTTCCTGAACGACGATCGCGATCCTGTTCGAGGTCTCCAACCATCGCCACGTGGGTTTTTGGGCGTGCGCGTGCGTACCCGTCATCATTAAGGCCTGTCGAGCACAGCGGATCACGGGTTGTTGAGAACCGTCGCTGAACGAGGGAGGCAGCCATTCGATCAGCAGCAAGGTACGCTGACGTCATCATCACGCGTTGTGCTGTGCTTTCCAACATATCCGATATTGTCACGCATGGAACTTTTGGACCCCATCTTGTAGAAGATCGAAAACCTCTTGTTGTGTATTGAACGTCTCCTATTGTACATCGAACCCCTCTTGTTGCGCATCGAACACTCTTGTTGTGCATCGAACCCATCATGTTGTGCATCGAAAGCCCTTACTGAAACCTCTCTGCTTGTGCATACAAACCTCATTTTGTCGTGCATCAAACCCCTCTACTTGTGCATTCAACCCCCTTCTTGTTGTGCATCGAACTGGTTTCAGTAGCACATCGAACTTGTGCTTTTGTTAGTCACACGAATTATTAGGAACAAGATTTAGCTCAACTTTTGCCCGAGACACTTCTCCTTACCGTACGGAGGATAAATCCGCCACACAGACGCAAGATGGCAGCGGGAAAAACATCCTCTATGTCGTTTACAAACAACACATGATTTCGTGATTGTACATGACATGAATCGTGCATGGGTTCGGTTTCTCTGTTTTGTACGAGGATTCATACTGCACGAGGGGTTTTCGTCTGCTTTCTGTATGGTCCGCCACAAAGACGTGAATGTTTTTCTCCATTAGGTTTTTGCTGAGACACCGTGCGGCGGATATATCCGCCACACAGACGTGAAGCGTTGTTTGCCAACGGGAAAGCACAGTCTGTTGTTTGAGCGGTTTTCCTTTCCAGCAACTGTTTTTCGTACAGCTTTGCTTTGCTTTTCCAAACGGGTTTCGTAAGATAAAGATACCTTCAATTGAAAACCAACTTCCATGAAAAGGAAAAACACCCTCTGTGTCGTTTRCAACACCACACATTTTTGTGACGTTACAGGGTATGAATGGTGGGTGCATGGGTGGTTTCTCTGTTATTCACGGGCATATATATGAAATCTTTGAAGTTTCCGGCTGCTTGCTGTGTAGCGGATGTATCCGCCACACAGACATGGATGTCGGATATTGTTTCTCCCATGAGTTTTTTGCGCAACTACTGTATGGAGGACATCAAACGTGGTGTTGTTTCTCTGTTATGTACGCCCCACAGACATGGACATTAAGCACAGGTGATGCATGCTCTAGGAGATCTCCGCCCGCTCGGTGTGCAGAGGATATATCCGGCACACAAACACGGACGTCTAAGGTGGTTAATGAGGTTTAGCGGCCAGTGTGTTTTCGCTCAGTTGCTGTGGTGGATATGTACTTCACACATACGTGGACACCGAAGGCGCAGAGCGCTGGTTAACAGGGGGAAAACATCCTCTGTGTCGATTACAACTGCCACACGATCTCATGATGCGTAAATTGTGCACGGGTGTGGTTGCTCTGTTCTGTATGGCGTTATACCCTTTGAGATGTTCCGCCGATATGATCTGTTGTGAGTGCAAAACAAAGAAACAACACCCACGCTTGATGTCCACGTCTGTGTGGCGGATATATCCGCCTCACAGTAGTGCAACAAAAACGTAACGGAGAAAATAACATTCGACGTCCATGTCTGTGTGGTGGATATATCCTCTACACAGCAATGGACGACAAGCTTCACAGAGTGCATATATCAGTGCAGAACACAGACACAATACCCGCGCTTGATGTCCACGTATGTCTGGCGGATATATCCGCCATAAAGCAATATAGCAAAAACGTAACGGAGAAAATAACATTCGCCGTCCATGTCTGTGTGGCGTATATATCCGCTACACAGCAAGCAACGAAAAACTTCACAGAGTACATGTGCATATCCTCTAATAGGTCTCCGCCCACTTGGTGTGCAGAGGATATATCCGTCAAACAAACACGGGCGTCGGAGGTGGTTAATGAGGTTTCGAGGCCGGTGTGTTTTCGCTCACTTCCTGCGGAAGATATATCCGCCATACATACGTGGACATCGAAGGCACAGAGCGCTAGTTGCCAGGGGAGGAAACGTCCTCTGTGTTGATTACAACCGCCACACGATCTCGGGATGTGCAATTTGTGCACGGGTGTGGTTTCTCTGTTGTGTGCGCTGCTATATCCTCCGAGAGGTTTCCGCCCGCTTACCGTGTAGCGGATATATCCGCCACACATACGTGAAAATCGATTGTGGTTAACGGGCGCACAGCAGTTCGAGGTCATCGTCCATGTGGTGGATACATCCGCTTCACATTTGATATCAATCCACGGCAGATAGCATTGTCAAAATCGAAATGATTTACTAGCAGGCCTCATTTTGAGAAGGGTGCAAGTCGTGCCGCATACTCCTCTGGCGGATACATCCGCCGCTGAAGATCAGGACCCTACACTGAGCCACAGGAGTAAACGACATGACTTCGAGGTCGCTCAGTGGATACATCGTCAGCGGTGGATGTATCCGTTATTGAAGTCGTGCTGCTTCATTCGACAGTGGATACATCCGTCACTGAGGATGATGACCTTGCCCTCCATAAGCGCACAGCAACGGTTGCTTGCGGTCCATGCGGCGGATACATCCGCCCCACACACACGGGTGTGGTTTCTCTGTTTTGTGCGCTGCTATATCCTCTGAGAGGATTCCGCCCGCTTACCGCGTCGCGGATATATCCGCCACACATACGTGAAAGTTGATTATGGTAAATGAGGTTTCAGGCCRRTGTCCTTTCTCCACTGGGTATGCACCGGCCTCGAGATGGGAATGGCGCAGAGGATGAAGAYCGTGTYTTTAAYGRGCGCTCARCAGTTCGAGGTCATCGTCYATGCGGCGGATACATCCGCTCCACATTTGATATCAATCCCGYGGYRGATAGCATACATCCGCCGCYRAGGATCAGGACCMTGCCCTGACCGATCGCACAGTACTTCGAGGTCGTGTAGTGGAYACATCGTCAGCGGCGGAYGTATCCGTTATTGACGTCGTGCTGCTCTTTTGAYAGTGGATACATCCGCCGCTGAGGATGATGACCTTGCCCTTAACAAGCGCACGGYGACTGTTGCTCGCGGTCCATGCGGCGGATACATCTGCCCCAGACATGAGGACGATGACCCCGAACCGCCATGTCCTCAGTACGAGAATTGTCAATGTCGAATTGCGTCATTCGATAGCGGATACATCCGCCGCTGAGGATGATGCACGACACCGGTTGCTCGTGGTTCATGCGGCGGATACATCCGCCGCTGAGGAACATGACCCTACCCTGACCGATCGCACAGTACTTCGAGGTCGGGTAGTGGATACATCCTTATTGTAATCATGCTACTTCATCCGATAGCGGATACACCCGTTGAAGGAGCAAAATTAATTGGAGCGGCTGAGGATGATGACCTTGCCCTTCCCAAGCGCACGGCGACGTTTGCTCCCTGTCCATACGGCGGATATATCCGCCCCTGACATGAGGACGACGACCCCGAACCGCCATGTGCTTAGTATGAGCATTGTCCGTGTCGAACAACGTCGCTTCCTCCTCTGGCGGATACATCCGCCATCCGCCACTGAGGATCGGACCCTGCTCTGAGCGATCGAACAGTACTTCGAGATCGGGCAGTGGATACATCCTCAGCGGCGGATGTGTCCGTTATTGAAGTAGTGCCGCTTCATTCAACAGCGGATACATCCGCAACTGAGGATGATGGCCTTGCCCTTCACAATCTCGGCATCGGTTGCTCGCGGTCCATGCGGCGGATACATCCGCCCCGGACATCAGGGTCTATGTCGTGTCGCGGTCCATGCGGCGGATAAATCCGCAGCTGAGGATCATGACCCTGCGCTGTCTTGGTGTGGTGCTTGGACATCGTTGTCCATGCAGTGGATAAATTCATTGATTGCTCTAGCTTATTGAAACTTCACAGAGCATAAGTTTTCTTTCCTTCTTTGCTCTAGCTTACATAAACCTCACGGGCACCTCATCTAACGTCGACCCCGTTGCGGATACATCTGCTTCAAAATGCCATGTGCTCAGGTTTAGCATCGTAAAAGTCAGGTTGTTGCCTTTTATAGCGGATATATCCGCCGCTGAGGATGAAGACTCTGCCCTTGTCGAGCGCCTCGGACTGCCATGTGCTCAGTATGGGCATCGTCGACGTCGCTCTGTTTACTATCATGCTGAGTAGCGTGTTCTTCTTCTTGCTTGGCAAATGCAGATAAAATGGCGCTCGCTGGTGCTGGCGAACGACATGACTCTGCAGGAACGGCTACCGAGCGAGCAGGGCGGGAGTCTGGTGGAAATTGTGGTGGGCCGGCCTCGACTTCTGGCAGTGCTCCAGTAGCGGAACGCGGTCAGATTGCTTCTTCGGGTGGCAGGTACAGCGGCAGGACGAAGAGAAATCCTTTGTACTACAAGTACGACAACCGGCAGTGGTTTCTTGATTGGGTTTCTGTTGACAAGTCCGCGCTGACTAGTCCACCTTGCGGTGGAGTCGTCTTCGTGAGAGACCATAAGAATTTTCGGCTCGTCGGGGCCGTGAGCGGGTGGGAAGATTGTTCGGAAGGAGTTCGTACTTTCACCCTTCAGACGACATACGAGAAGGACGGTCGTCCTAACGATGACGCCCATGGTGTCAGATTGTCTTGGAAAAAGTTCCGAGGTTTCGACAAACAAGCCACCATGCTTCCATTTTACACGACCATAACATCAGATTTAGAACCAACTGTTCTCCTGCGGGTCTTCTTTGATGAGTGGGAGAGAGTGGTGCCGCCAGCCAGGTGTTTAGATGTGCCGCAGGAGCATCGTATTTCAATGCCGATCTCATACGTTGGCGGTGACGAAGACCGCATGCGAACTTCAGAAATGTCGACTGCTGTTGCTGCAGAGGGTGCGACTGGAGTGCTTGACCCTAGCTACGTTCCTGAGCAGCCAGAGCCCTCAGGTGCTTATGAAGAATCCGAGCCGGAAGGTGAAGCTGTCGAACGCAGACATGCGAAGGGGGCGGTCGCCGATGTGGCTCAGGGTCCAGTGAGTGCTACGAATGAGCCGTCGACTGGGGAGAAGACGACTGGAGTTAGCACATCGGGAGGAGATCATGAGGTTGCGGAGCAGCCAAGGGACATGGGTAAAAGACCTGTTGCGGTGGGAGAAAAGAGAAGCGGAGAAGAATCTGAAAGCGAGGGGGCTGGAGACGAACACAGACATGTCGTACAATCGGACAAGAAGAAAAGGAAAACAAGTACCCCTCGCCAGACATCTGGCAAGAAGAGGAAGTCAGGAGGGAGGAACCCGGAAACACCGAAGGCGAGACGGGGAGGTGGAACGAGGGAGGGGTCATCGAAAGACAAGCGGGCACGAGCAGATGAAAACAACAGTGAGGACGACAAGAACAAGGTTGTCGATCTGGACGCCGGGTACTTTCTGGAAGGGAAAGAGGGTGTAAGGAAAGATGTCACTCTTTCTATCGACCCGGAGAGGGTCTTGGAGTTGCCGACGTGGGAAAGCCGTACAATCATCGTTCGATCGACCCAACCCACACGGCATATATATTGCGGTGTATGATGGATGCCTTCAAGAAGAAAGGAAAGACGTACGAGAAGCCAATTTTGAAATTGGCGCCAATCGTAGGGCTTCCTAGCCCCGGACGGAAGGTTGTTCGGGTGACCCCGGACAAATTCAATGTGGAAAACCCGAACGAGCACTGGTACTATGCTGTGAGCGGGTAGCACAATGTCAAGGCTGCGCTGGAGTTGAGAAACCACGAGATTTGGGAGAAGCATACCTTCTCCGACTGGCCCTTCAAGCCATTGTACTTCACCGAGGAGGACTTCGACGGTTATACGCAGATAAGCGTGAACGAGAATAGGAAGGACAAGTTAGCCCCTCCTCCGGCTCAGCGGTTGTCAATGGCAGACATTCGTCAGGAGTGGAATAAGTTGAAGCGTCCTCGTGCAGTCACCGGCAATATAAAGTTCAAGAAGGATTTGGTCGCCAAATGGGAAGAGTTTCAGAAAGCTGCCTTGAGGAAAACGCCTTACTTCAACCTTTGGGGGTTGGTTGATGAGAAATCGAAGAAAAGGAATGGACGGAGAAACTGAGGTACTACTTGCCTTGGTCATGACGGACGACGAAATGTGAAAGCTTGGCATGAAGTTCTACGACGAGTGGGAAAAGGGCCATCTGCTCGCCTCTGATGGCGCTGTGTGGACGAAGAAGCCTCCAACAGCGGACCCGAAAGTCACCCGTGAGGGTCAATCATTTGCGGAGGACAACAGTGGCCATAAGAAAGTTGTGTATAATGTACGTGTGACTGATCTGGAGATGCGGAAAGGAAAGAAGAAAAGGAAACAGGAGGAGCGCGACTTTTTCGTGCAAGTGAATGAACCCGATGTGCATTGTTGGAAAGATACGGGGGATTTCATAGATGCGGAGAAACGTCAGATCCTGCGAGGGTTACTGGACCTGGACATTGTCTGGGTGCAGATAGGAAGCAAAAAGTTGATTGAGCAGGGGAAGGTTGGGATGAAGGATGCTTGTGAAATGGTCAAGCAAGATCGGATGCTGCTCCGACTGTGGCATATTGTGCAATTCCAGCACGAGGGTCACGACAACGATGATTGGAATGACTCCTTTTTCCGGACGAAGGAGCAATTGATGGCAGAGTACGCCTCCAAGGGTCTAGACGAGAAATTGTGGGCGGGCTGCAGGAAATGGGTCACAGATCACTCGTACCTCAAGGAATGCCCCCAGTGTCTCGGCTGTCCGAATGATAAGGACGTGGCGGCGACGATGAAGTTAGTCAATCACGAGAAGTTTCCCACTGAGTGGAAGCGGGTTGTGTTGTCCGTGCTAAAAGGTGAACGTAGCAAGACAGAAGAGGGGCCGCAAGCACTGGGAGAATGCACCAATGTCAAATGGAAGCACACCAGTCAAGTGACAACCCTCGCACCATTTGCTTACGACGCCTTCACGACTTTCTTGAGAAAGGATGAGATGAGGAAAGTTGTGACGCAGCTGCGATGCCACACTTGCATCATTGACTTCTGCGATCCCGTTGACCGAGCACGTTGGAATGAGGAGGCTTTTCGGTCATTGGCGGCATTCCTTGAAGTTGTGTGTCCTAATTTCTGGACTCTGATTGCTTTCGTTCCCAGGCAATGAGACCTCTCCTTCATGGGTCTTCTGCACATTCTTCCTGTCACGAATGGTTGTGCAGGAAAATGGGTTCGGAGAAGTCAAGTTAAGAAGCACTACCAAATCGGGAATAGTGTGTGGGCCGAGGAGGACAGGATGTATGTTCTTTTCCATGGGGATGATCTGAAGCTTAACACCCCACCGACATATGAGGGGCGATTGCCGGACGATGACGCTGCAGCTCTTGGGAAAAGGCAGAAGTGCACACCCTCGGACATTGCAGAAACACAGTTCACGGCCACGACGTATGCATTGGCAGGCGTGCACCACCTAAAGGGGTTCGTCTATAAGGAAATGTAGCGCCACTCGATTATGCTATTGGGTCAGATAGAGTTCTTCTGCCCAGTCGAAAATGGAGTTATGTTCATTGGCAAAGCACACGCCCAGGTTGTGTGGCAAGTCCTCAAAAGCGGGCGTCATGTTGTGGCCATCGAGGGAGACACAGAGCTCCTCAACTTTTTGATGACATATATTGCGCATGAGGTGCATACGGGTGTGGACAACTGTGAATTCTACCAGGTGCAGAAAGAGGTCGACCATGATCCAGACAGGAACATGTGGTTCAAGCTATCAGCTAAGAAAAGGGCGAGTGTATACAAGTTTCTCTTCCTTGACACACGACCCAAACTAAGATTCGAGGACGACTACAAGTGTCGCCGAGATGTCGTGATCAGGGCATTGGATGGCTACCATGGTGCTTCTAGGGAGGCTGCGGCCAACTTCGTGGAGAAACTTGAGGAATGTTATTTCGACAATGGCAAGATGGAACTCACGTGAAATTATTACAAGGCTCAGTTCACCGAAGAGGACAATTTCAACGCAAACGACGAGGAAGAAGTTAGCGAAGGCGAGGAGCCGTTGGATTTAGAGACGGTATATCACAAATATACTGCCGGTATGGCGTCCTCTTCAGCGCCTTCCAGTTCCAAGCACACTGCGTGTTCGCCTATCGTCACTCGTGTCGTCACTCCTGTCGCAACGCCAACCTCGGGTTCTTCAAGAGGATTTCTTTCCTCTATGAGAAGCAAACCTCTAAGCCCCACTGTCAAGCCTGGATGTCCTCTTCCGCTAACGCACACGTTAAGATTGCAGAAAGGTCAACTCTATTTCTTCGTGAAAACGCACAGGAGCACCGACGAGTCTGATTGGGGTCATCATATAGTTTGGCATCCAGATGTGTTCCAACCGGCAGTTATTGATAGTGAATGGGTTATGGCGTTCAATGATAAGGGCGACTGGAAATCAGAACCCCGTTTGTCAAAAAAGGTGTTTGAAGAGGCCGCCCTCCAAGCGGTTATCGACCACGTCGCGGAGGTAAACTGCCGTCAACCAGATGAGTTTGTCATCAAAGTGTTCGGAGAGCAGACATATGAGATTCTTCGGGAACACAACATGTTGGAGTTGTGTCGTGACTTTTATTACCTTGAAACAAGTCCAAGTTACTGGCATATTCCGCCCCCTGCCCCAACACGCGAAGAGGGAGCTGGACGGGGCGGACGTGGAGGAAATGACGATGGAGGGGACGGAGGAGGTGAGGACAGAACCCGCGTCGGCGGTCAAGGTGGACATGGTGGAGCAAGTGACAATAGAGGGGGCGGCGCACGACGTGGAAATATTACGAGCGCGGGAGGGGTCACGATCGCAGGCCGAATGGGTGGTATGGCTTCGGCAGAAGGTGCGAGCTCACAAACTGGGCAGGGATCACCACACGTGGAATCTCCACCGCCGATGCATTCGCTGCAAGCTTCTGAACTCGTTGGCCAAGGACAACACGCATTTCCCGGCAGCGGATGTATCCGCGATACAGTTTCTGCCGGATCCAATTTCATGGCAGATGCGGAGTCGGTCGACATGGCTTCCACTATGAATCCAGGATGCGACACTCGGGAGTGCGAAGTTGTTACGGATGCCACCCTCCTAGACGGAGAGAATGTGGTGGAGAAACCTGTAGGAGGGTCACACTCCACCGAAAGGACAGATTCTCTTGCGAGACCTTGTGCAACGAGGTCTGAGGTGGATAAGGGGTGGGGGCTGCGGGTTGGAATTTTTTCTGTCGGCACCGGATGTATCCGCCATGCGAGCGGGCGCGTCAGTGTGGAGCAGACGGAGGACTTAGTTGCCGGAAGCTTTTCAGCCGGTGGCGGATATATCCGCTCCTCGGCGCGTCAACTCAGCAGCACCAACGACACCCTTGTGCTGGGTACGGAAGACCAGGAGACTGCACCCTTTGACATGCATTATGGTGGTTCGGAGGGCGGGCATGTTTCACTGACGGAACCCGCGGAGAAACCTGCGGGCGGGTCATACTTCCCCCAGATGGGATTCGAAGGGCACAAGGAGCTCGGGCTGCGTGATGGCGGTTCTTTTATCGGCGCCAGATGTATCCGCCGTCCAAGCCTCCGTGACAATGCAGAGTGGAAGGAGGACTTTGTTGTCGCACACACTTCGCAGCAAACACGCAACATGGATAACACCCTTGCCCTGAATATGGAAGACCAGCAGACTCCACCACCAGCGCATCAACTCAGCAGCACCGACGACACGCTTGCCCTGGGTATGGAAGACCAGGAGGCTGCACCCTTCGACACACATTATGGTTGTCCTAAGGGCGGGCATGTCTCGCTGACGATTGCCTCGGAGAAACTTGCGGACGGGCAGAAGGGGCACGGGGTGCGTGATGGCGGTTCTTTTGCCGGCGCCGGATGTATCCGTCGTCGAAGCCTGCGTGTCGGTGCAGAGCAGACTCCACCACCGACGGAGCAGCAGCCACGCAGCACGGATAACACCCCTGCCCTGGGTGTGGAAGACCAGGAGACTCCACCTCGTGATGCACATTGTGGCGGTTCCCAAGGCGGGTATGTCTCGCAGTTATGTTCAGGGTTGCCTGGCATGCGGCCCTCGAAAATCATTACGGCTATAGTCGTGTCGGACCAGTGCAATGAGGACGAAGACGTCACCATGCTGGAAGGGGATGAGGTTGCAGTCCGTCATCCGATCGAAGATGATCTTGTCAAGACACTTTTCCGCGAATTCGATTCCCCCGTTGTCATCTCTCCCTCTTCACAATTATTGACTCCTCAAGATGAAGTTCTAACCATCCGTGGGAGTGGCGGGACAGCTGGTCGTCCTATAGAGTTGTGCCCCAGTGCTCCGGGAAAAGTTGTTTGCCTCGTCGACGTAGACATTAAGGACCTGTCCCGGTTTCCATCCCGGTTAGATGGCATTATGGCATCGACTCAGACTGAAGAGTTCGTGCTGGGTCTAAGCACGACATGTCTAGGAAAAGACTTGCCACAATCGAAAGGTTTAGACGAGAAGGAACATCTTCGACACCAAGCCGTGGCTGGTAAGCAGTGACATGTGTTGCTCACATTTGGGTCTGTGTAGTGTATGAGCAGTTGGAGTTTAATCAGTGACATGATTTGCTCATGTTGGGGTCCAACTTTTGTATGAGCACCAGGAGTTTACTTTTCGATCTGGCAGGCGACGATATGTTTGGATATGGTGGTAATTGTTGGTTGCCCCTTGGTTGTGCAGTGCGGCAATGTGTTATATTCATAGTCTCCTTTTCTTCACTTGTTGTACTAGTCGGCCATCTCCTTCATGTGTCGTGCGGAGAAACTCGGAGGAGTCTCTCACAAAGACGAATATGCCGCGATTGTCGAGAAGGGATATTCAGATTGTAGAAGCTGCGGGTATGAGTTATGACACATTTGAGAAGTTGCACATCAAAGTTTGCAAGAAGTGCGTCATTTCTCCGCTTCCTGTACCCGCGCCATACTTTTCTAGAAGTACAAGTAGAGGGGTGCAAATTTATAATACTTTTAAAGCGCAAAGCAAAAAACGGAACAGCTCGGACAGTTAGGGTGTCATCCTTCTCATGCTCATGTGTGTTGCTTGGTTGGACTATGCAGCAGACGTATGCATGTCAGACGTCGGAGGAAATCAGGAAGAATCGTCCAAGTTGATGGACAAGCTTGTTCGGTGTTGCCTAGCGTCAGTGATGGTTATTGCTCGCCTCCCGGCCGAGCACTTAGTGATTAGGGTAAAAGACATGGTGACATTATTGGATAGAGGCGGCGAGCTTAACGACGAGGTCGTTAATTTTTACTTGGCTCTCCTCACGACGGACTGTCGTCGATCTCCGTTCAAAGTGTACAACTTCCTCTCCTTTTTCTTTACGAAGTTGCAGTCGCAAGGTTTTAGAGGGGTCAGCAGGTGGACGCAAAATGTCCTCTTTTTCGAGTACAATATATTACTCATCCCCATTCACAAGGATTGCGAACACTGGGTCCTTCTTTCAGTAGATTTCAGAGAGCACGTTGTAGACTTCGTCGACTCGTTTTATAACCCGGTCTGTGACGCGTCATTCGCTTCTAGTGCATTTAAGGCGGTTGTGGACTATCTGAATAAAGAGGCAAAGGTACGAGGGCTGCCTGAAAGGTACAATAACATGAGATTTGAAGTGCTCGTTAAGGGAGTGCCTAGGCAGGTTGATGGATCGAGTTGTGGGGTATTCATGTTGATGTTCGCTTCCTTTCTCGCCCGGAGTTTGTGCCCGCCTTTCCGCTTTCCAAATTGTGACATTCCAGAAATCAGATGCAAGATGGCGTCGATCATCTGTTCTGTAGGACAAGTTTGAGTATGTGTGGCCAGTTCTCTAGGTCGGGATTGTGCAGCGGATGCATCCGGCCTTTAGGATCCTAAATCCCTGGTGTTGTTTGAGAATTCTTGTATATTGCTCTTCTTCAGATATTAGGTGTCACTTTATTTGCGTAACTTCCTCGAGTGCTCCTTAATGGAGGTTGATGGGTCGATTTGTGGGATATTCGTGTTGATGTCTGCTTCCTTTCTCGCACGGGTATTTCACCCGCTTTTTCGCTTTTTGAATTTTGACATTCCATCAATCAGATGTGTTTCCAGTTAAGGTGTCTATCATTGTATGGGAAAATTTGTATGTGGTGGTGTCTGTCATTGTTGATGTGTATGGGGACATTTGTATGTGGTTCCTGAGTTGTGAATAATGGAACACAGGCGAAAATATGTACAGGATGTATCCGCCACCAGCAAAAATATGTAGAGGATACATCTCTCTCTCTCTCTCTCTCTCTCTCTCTCTCTCTCTCTCTCTCTCTCTCTCTCTCTCTCTCTCTCTCTCTCTCTCTCTCTCTCTCTCTCGCGCG
>BFEA01000127.1:493138-504181 GCA_003427395.1 Chara braunii
TCTCTCTCTCTCTCTCTCTCTCTCTCTCTCTCTCTCTCTCTCTCTCTCTCTCTCTCTCTCTCTCTCTCTCTCTGGGGAAATGTCCTTTTCTATGAGTTTGCTCTCTCCAGGCTGCCTGTTGATGCACTCTTCCCCTTTCGTGTATGACAGGACACAACAACACGAGAGACTCACACAAGAGCACGTTTCACTAAAGTTTTACAGAAGATCATACTAGTGTACGTATTCCACAATGGCACGAGCGAGAGAGAGAGAGAGAGAGTTACATGGGTTTTTTTATTTGTGAAACCATCGATTACGTCTCTTTCTTTCTCTCTTGCCATTATGCGTGTCGTATATGACAGGGGAAGCGGAATACGTTCCGGATGTATCCGGCAGAAACTACGCAAACTTCAGGGAAACGCGCTCTTCCCCTTTCGTGTATGACAGGACACAACAGCACGGGAGACTCACACAAGATCACGTTTCACTAAAGTTTCACAGAAGATCATACTAGTGTACGTATTCCATTCCTTGCATGACAAGCCACAATTGCACGAGCAAGAGAGAAAGAGAGAGTTATATGGGGTTTTTTATTTCTGAAACCATCCATCACGTCTCTTTCTTTCTCTCTTGCCATTATGCGTGTCATATATGACAGGGGAATCGGAACATGTTGCGGATGTATCCGGCACAAACTGCGCGAACTTCAGGGAAACGCGCTCTTTTGTGAATCTGCTCTCTCCAGTCAGCCTGTCGTTGCAGATGTGGATGGGACATCTGTATGTGGTGCCTGAGTTGTGAATTAACCGAACATATCTCTCTATCTTTCTTTTATGCAGTAACTGTTGTGTATTGTCGTACAGGAAGGAATATGCGGCGGATGTATCCGCAACAAAGTACATAATATTAAACTCTTGGGAAAGTTTAACGTCTCTCTCTCTCTCTCTCTCTCTCTCTCTCTCTCTCTCTCTCTCTCTCTCTCGTGTCTTATCATGCATGAAAGGGGCAGTGGAATATGTATTGGATGTATCCAATACATAATATGACATTGTATTGGATACATCCGATACATATTCCACTGCCCCTTTCATGCATGACTGTCACACGACACGACGGCACGAAAGAGAGCCTCAGGGAGAGCATCTGATACATATTCCATTGCCCCTTTAAGTTCATGTATGACACGACACGACGACACAAAAGAGAGGGATACTCCGCTGCAACTGCACTTTTCATCTAAAACAAAATCCAGTTGTCTGGCCGATATTCAATGCCAAGGAAGTACTATGCATTGGGCCCCTTCTGCACAATTACATGGCATTGAAAGGGTATACGCAGGGGTAGCGACGCATGACCCCGTCTATGTGGTATGTTGGAAGTCACTAACGATATACTGGGGGCTATATTTTATTTCTTAACGAATTAGTACACAGAATGATGTACTATTTTAACAAATAACATGTTGGTTGTTATAGCTTTCTGTTAACTGGTGTCTAAAGGGACTAGGATATTGGGGGTTTCACGCTTGGTTGAAACCGTCATAGTCGATCGGCGTACTCTTCGTACTTAAGAGATCAACGCCCTAACGAACGAGCGACTTCCGGGTTCAATAGGCGTTTTAACCGCACGTAACTGTACTATAGCGAGCGAGCAAACATCATCGGTTGGCCTACCTTTGCAATTGCATTTAAAAGTTTTCGCATGTAGGTCAGTATCTCGGTAGGAATACGCTCCTAAGGGTGGTGACAACCCCTTAGGGAAGCAAGTCGTGCCTCGCGGGAACCTATCCTGTCGATGGGGCCGCAGGATGTACAGTTGGCGCACCCGATTAGAGCGGTGAAGGGACGATGCGACCTTGCCCGTCTCGGAGGTTCACGATGTAAATTATGTGTCGTCCTCATGTTATCTTTTTGTTTTGATTTTTGTTTAACTCATGCGTGACATGGCCGGGAGAGCTCTCGCCTTTCACGAGAAAAGGGCGGGGGCCGATGCGCTCGACATGGGGTATGCCCATAATTTTGCCTGGGTATGTCCATAATGTGTGCATTCCTATAGTTGCTTATTATTATGATTGTGGAGTACCAACTTGGGTGCACCTCGGTCCTAAGCATGCAAACAATTTTCACTGACCGTTTTTTGGGTATAGATGCAAGTTGGCATTGGGACTGAGTATAGTCGGTATTCCCATCCTTAAGTGGGGTACAAATGCAGTTTTCCCAACAAAAAACAAGAAAGGGTCTCGCTCTACGTTCCAAAGCAAAAAGCGAATGTGGAAAGTGAAACTGGATCTTCACCCCTAACATTCCCTGCGAACCGTGTCTCGGGGGGGCAGGGGCAGGGGTAGGGCCAGCGAGTTGCCTGCTTTTGTGAAACACCTGTCGTCGTGGTTGCGCCCCCTCGCACAGTGTGGTATCAGTTCTAGCAGAAGATTCATTTTCCTTTTGCACATGTCAAGAGTATTTTTTTCCCAGTCCCAATTTGGATCCACGATATACTTGCATGAAAACGTGTGCACACGAGAGGGCGCTAGAGAGAGAGAGAGAGAGAGAGAGAGAGAGAGAGAGAGAGAGAGAGAGAGAGAGAGAGAGAGAGAGAGAGAGAGAGAGAGAGAAACACCTCATACTATGGACTATGTTTGTTGTGCTTACGGTGTCGGGCGGCCCAAGCCTTACGCCGCCCTTTACTTCCTTTATAAGGGCGCGCGACAAGGACACTATTTAATAGTTTTTACCTGACAGAAACTCGACGGGGCTTGGGGAAATACGCCAACGGATCGACGACACGAGCGGCCGGGCCACGACACTCAGTCTGGGTGGGCACGAGCATTAAAAGCCGATACTTTTGTGAAGTGGGCGTGGACGTAAGCCGCCGACGGACATAAAGAGACTACCACAGCGGAGGGGATTCCCGAGGGTTCGGGACGAAAGGCACGACTGTCGGGGACCAGGGTTGCTCTAAAGGTCGGCATAAAGTCGGGGGAAAAGGGGCGCTGGGCACTTAACGCAAGGCTTCGGGCATCTCGACCAGTGACAACTTCTGAAGTTACCGCGAGCGACCGAATTACGGAAACACCCTGCATAGATGGAAGGTGGGAACCGGCTTTTTGGGCGGGCCTCGACACTACCGAAAGGAGGCTTACGGCTAAGGCCCAGGAATGGACCCGTCGGCCAAGGATTTCGAAGGGGGCCCTACGGGGTTATTTACCGAGGCCATTACCACTTGTGGGTGGGAACCACTTATTAGGTCGGGCTTAGGTTTGGAAGGAGCTTCGGTACCGAGGCGCTGCAAAAAGCCCGGTACCCGACAAAAAGGCTACCTTCGTCGGAAACCTTCCGGAGGCCCAAACGGGCCCGGGTACAAGCTCGGGGGAGGCTTGGTACCGGGGCACGGCAACATTCCCGGAGCCTCGACACACCGAGGCACTGAAGCCACGCCTTGTTGGGCCCAGCAAAGTATAAAGGCCCAACCGGGCCATGAAGTGGGGGATTTTTTCGGACGGGTGCACGGGGCGGCGCACGGGCTGGTACACGAAGTGTGCTGGCTAAGGGGCACGAGTGAGAAGCGCACGGGGGGGATGGCAACTAAGGAAGAGGCGTGAGGGCGCATACATGCCAAGAGCGGTGTGCACGGCGCTCTCGTACCAGGGGGGAATTCGCACGTACACAGGAAAGCACATGTCTGAGGAAGCGCGCACACCCAAATGCGCGTTTAGCTGATGAGGACAGGGTGCCTATTAGTTAGAGATCTCGACTATCTGGGTTCTTGTGAAGATGTACCTGGTCGAGATCGTGCACCAGGTTCATTTCGTTTGGAAAGAGTTGCAGCCCAGGTAGGAGCTGCTGCGAAGGGTGGGAGCTGGTGAGAGGTGCGCGGGAAGTCGAGCGAGAGGCTGCGCGGAGAACTGCGCGGGGAGCCGCCCGGAGTGTTGCGCGCGAGAGAGAGAAGCTGCGCTGAGAAGAGGAGCTCGCGCGGGAAAGATCAAGCCGCGCGCAGAGGGGCAGCTCGGGATAGCCGGGCTCATGCGAGGGAAAGAAGTCGAGGGGAGGGAGCTATCGCGCATACATACGCGCGCAATAGAGAGAGAGAGAGAGAGAGAGAGAGAGAGAGAGAGAGAGAGAGAGAGAGAGAGAGAGAGAGAGGCCTTTGAGCACGGATGGAAGGAGCTGCACGAGCTTACCTTAGCTGCGCGCGAGGAGAAAGTTGCAATCAGCAGTCGCACCTGGACGCGATTGTTGTCCACGTTCATCCCATTTCTAAAGGGCGAAGCGAATCGCGGAGAAACGGGCTACGTACGTGCTAGATAGAGAGCGGGAGAGTTGAGAAAGAGAGCGAGAGAGAGAGAGAGAGAGAGAGAGAGAGAGAGAGAGAGAGAGAGAGAGAGAGAGAGAGAGGCAGTAAATAGAAGGCACCTGGGCGCGATCGCGCACCAGGTTCGATTCGTCTTCGAGGAGCCGAGCGAACGGGCAAACGGGCGGAGCCGCGCAAGCGGGGGACGAAGCCGCGCGGATGGCGATCGGAGTCGCGCGGATCTACGCACGAGAGAGCGCGAGAGCGCACGCAACCACACGGAGAGAGAGAGAGAGAGAGAGAGAGAGAGAGAGAGAGAGAGAGAGAGAGAGAGAGAGAGAGAGAGAGAGAGAGAGGGAGGAACAGTCCGCGGACGCACCTGGACACAACCGCGCTTTAAGTTCACTCCCTTTTCGCGAGGGCGAGCGCGGGAAAAAGGAGCTGCGGCGCGCTAGATAGAGGAGCGCAGATCTGCGCACGGGGGCGCACGTGGGGTGGAGAGAGAGAGAGAGAGAGAGAGAGAGAGAGAGAGAGAGAGAGAGAGAGAGAGAGAGAGAGAGGGAACGGGCTAATGGCCCATCATTTGATCCGCGACTTGCACGATAGGACTAACGAGTTTCCTACTATCCTATCATCCTGCGATACCGCACCCAAAGGAATGAGCTTGGAAGAACAGACGAATGGCTTGATGAGACTCTTGTTATCCTATCTACGATTTCGCGAAACTACAGCCAAAGGATCGGGCTTGAAAGAATTGGCGGGAAAAAGAGACTATGCCACAACACCTAAGTGACGCACGTGCACGGAGAAGCGAGATTCCCGTACCTTGCATGGGCGGGTTGGCGAGACTCTCGAGACCAGACTGCAACGGGCCAGATCCCACGGGATCACATCAAACGAAACCGAGCCGAGCCCGACTGGGTCCAACCAGACCAGAGCCGAATCAGGCGAAATCAGACCAGACCCGGTCGGACCAGACCAGATACAGACCGGATCAGACCAGGCCAGACCAGACCAAACCGAGCCAGACCAGACAAGATCAAACAGAGCTTACCGGACAGATTCAGACGAGACTGCATCATATCGAACCGAACTACACCAGGCCAGACAGGATCAAACCAGGCCCAGACAGGACCAAACCAAGCCAGATCAGAATACATTGCATCATATCAGGCCATACCAGATTGGATCAGACTGGACCAAATCAGACCAGACTGGACCCGGAACAGACACAGATCCAGACCTGATGAGACCGGACTCAAACCAGACCTGATGGGACTGGACTCAGATCAGACCAAATGAAACCGGACTCGGAACAGACCCAGACCGGACCAATTCAGAACGGACCGGACTCAGAACAGACGAGACCAGACCAGGCCAGATCAGACCTAATCAGACCAGATCCGGACCGGAACAGACCACACAAAATCAGACCAGATCAAACCAGACCAGATCAGACAACAGAAGTGCTTTAACAAGAACCGTGGAACCGACGGGACCAGCATCGGCGACAACCTTTTGATCGCGGAGCCCGGCAAAGAATCCCACCACGTTCAGTCTCAACACAAATTGGATCTCGGGACTGCCGTCAGGGGGGTTGCCATGGGATAGGGTGGTAGCGCGTCTGCGCCGAACTTTATTGACGGAATAAAACAATTTCCTCGTTCAAACTGCAGTTTTGTGAGTGGTCCGGTTCGGGTCTACGATTCATATCTGACACACTGGTGGATTTTGCAGGTTACAGGAGCCCCGACCAACCCTGCCGCGGGTGACAGACGCGGCGCGAGGTATAGGGTTTGGTCGGCGTGCCGGCAGACCCCTTCTACCGGTCGACAACGGTAGGTCATACTATGTTGTACTTATGCTATGACTATACTCTATTGTGCTTATGCTAGTATGGCTATACTAAGTTGTACCATCCCAAAGTATGACCCTTACTTTATGTTCAAATAACAGTGCTACGATGTGCTATGAAGGCAAGGTTATGTTATGCCACACCACTTCATACCACGAACTATGTTATGTTGTGCTTACATCAGGTCGTACTATGCACTATGCGATATTATTCTCATGCCATGTTACCACATGCTACCTTCTTCGCCCAAATAAAATGTATGGTCACTATCGCTGCCATTGGACAAAAAAACACCCCTAATACAGATCACAAATGGTTAATGGGGACCCCCATTTTCAGGCTCGGGATAATGAGTCCAAAACTTAAATTAGGGTTTCGGGGTCAAATTTTATGTTTTTTTAAATTGTTTTTTTTTGCCTGTTCTTGTTTCGGTTCAACGTTGGTGTGTGCCAAATTTTGTGTCATTTGGAGAATTGGAATTTCCTTTGTTAAGATTTCTGAAATTTCTCAAGATTTCTGAAATTGAGATATTGGCGAAATTTCATGAAAATGGACTTTTGCCTTGCTATTTTATATGTTTTTTATTTTTATTTTTGGATTTTTTTTTGCAGTTAGCTAGTATGGTCTCCACTCTACGAATTGGTGGCAAGTTTGATTAAAACGACCCTTTGGTTTTCATATAAATGCATGGCAAGTGGTCTGAAAATTAGGGTCTTCGTTAACCCTCTCTCATACAAATACGATGATCGGACTTCAGGTGATAAAGGTAGGCTATGCTATGCCACAAAAACCGTGTACTATTTTATGCTATGATATGAATTTGTTGTCATCTTGTATGAGCGAGTCCATCGTGATCTGTTCAACACTTTTCTATCGTCTGCCCACCAACACAACCCACCCTCATCATGACTGCACTTGACCGAAAAAAAAAGATTGGATACAGTTGTGACGATGGTGCAATGTGTTTGGTGGAGGATGGTAGTCTGGCCCACTGAAAAATGACGCAATGTGTTTTGTGGAAAGCCTGTAGCCTGGCCTATTAGAAATAAAAGATCGTGCTTCGGGTAAGACATGAAAAGTTACCTCGTGTTGAAACATGGCTCATCCCCCCCCTCTCAATCTTCTCTCTGATCGTTGTAATTGTTCACATTATTCTTCTCTTCTCTCTCTCTCTCTCTCTCTCTCTCTCTCTCTCTCTCTCTCTCTCTCTCTCTTTCTCACACACACACACGCACACACACACACACACACACACACACACACACACACACACACACACATAAAATGAATGGAGAAAAGGATTGAGCGATCTCTCTCTCTCTCTCTCTATGTGTTTGTCTGTTGTCTGTCTGTTTGTCTGTCTCTCTCTCTCCTTCTGTCTCTCTCTCCAATGTATCCACCCTTTTGGTATAAAATTATGGGTAGCAAGTGACAGAGAAACGGGTTTTCAGAAGGGACAAAAGCGACCAGACATTGATAAGTCTAGCAATAATCACGTCCAAATGTGCGTAGAAAAAGTATGCAAATTACATGAAATAAGATAGTATTAAATCACATACGAGCTTGGAGACTAACATGTTCTCTCTCCATCTCTCGATGTCTCTCTCTTTCTTTCTTTCTCTCTTACACACAAAAAAGGTAAAAAAAGTGGCAATGTATATTTGCATATTCTAGCGGAAGATTCATTATAAGTTTGCTCATTTTATCGATGGAAGTAGACCCTTTCTATCTCTCTGCACGCAAACCTAAAAAGTAGTGTATATATTTATATTGTGGTTGAAGATTCTAATTTTATTCATCCTATGGATGAATAAGTCTCTCTCAATCTCTCTACGCGCATGAATGGAAACCGAAATACAGAATTAGATGAGATTAGATAGCATAAAAGTACATAAAAGCAGATGACATCAGAGTATATCAACTTGAATGGAACTAGATTGGAACACGATAGATTAAAGTTATAACAGATTAGAGTTATGTGTTCAAACTTCAAATGAATAGCACATTTTAACATAGCACAACAGAGCATAAGCATAACATTGTATAACACAGTATAGCACATCATCATGTAAAGTCGTTGATATGATATTTCAACTGTTGACGTCGTACTGTTGTTAAGGCATTTAAACTATTGGGACGACGCTCAAATTCTTGGCGCGGTATTGTTGACTGGGCATATGAACTGCGAGCGTGGCATAGCTTGCAGGATTTTCAAATTGTTGACATACCATCTGAGCTCATCATGTAGCGCATTTGACAGGGCGTCCGAGTTGCCGACAACATGATATGGCACATGACAGCGTAGAATAGTTTGACAAAATAAAACATAGAAGGAGATTGTGTAGCATAGTGTAGGACTACACAACATGACGTAGCAGGGCATGACACATCGATCTAGGATTGTTGCTGTGTCCACCCTTCTGGTCTTTGTGCCAACTGTTTTTCCCCCTCACCATGTCCTTAATAGAAGAGCGAACCCCTCGTTTGCACGTATAGCTCATGATACTTAATCAATATAAACAGAGTAAGTTAACTCTCAAGAACATAAGCGTCATAAGTGATGTTATTCATAAGGGGTTAGCACGTTCCCTGCAAAAATACAACATCAGACTGAGTTTCAACATTAAATTATCTTCAGACGTCCAAGCATATGATCAACTCAGTACTTGGTATAGCAAGTTATTCCTTCCAATACTACGGAAGTGAAACGAGCGATGGTCATCTTTACCCGTACCAAAAAGTAGATGAAGTTGGTAATGATAGGCTCACGACGTAGGTAACGATGACATCAACAATTATTCAACCCTCACATATCTTTGATAGTAAAGTTAGCTTCTCTTGCGCAGATCACCAACATATTTGAGCCTAATTGTTTTTATCTCTCTACCAATAACCATTTCACGCACAACTCTCCCAATATATAACGAACTCTTTGTAGCAGACACTACCAAGTTAGAGGTAAAAACTAGAGATAAAGACGAATTACCCACAAGCGCGCCGTTGATTTTGGGTTTTCGCGTTTCTACTTACTCGCGTGCACTAAACAGTAAGAGTTTGTGCATAATGTTAACATACTGTTTGGTCTATCCTTACTATAAAGTTTGTAACTGGTCTCATCTCATAGCGAGTGGGTCGTCAAGTACGAATGATACACGATATAACTGGAGGAAATGAACTGCAATGATATCAGTAGTGAGTTCAAACATAGTTCTTTTATAAATTTGGCTTTAAGAACTCTTACACGTAGCTTGTACACCGTATCAAATGTCCGATTTAAGCAAGGGAAAGTGACACGGACTGTACATGAAAGTTGGCAACATCTTCAATAATCTGATATTTCCCCTCGTATGTTCATTATCGACTCTTAATTTCAATCCTCCTCCACTTTCCGTTCAATCTTCATAAGCAGACTTCATATGCTCACTTATACGCCTTACTTTGTAGATTCGATCTCACTTCATCACGAGAGCGATGGGGAAATGACTGGTGTCTGTAACAAGTTGCTCTAATGATTGGATAGTCAAGCTTGGGGCACAAGCAGGTAGGTGATAGGTTGAAAAAAGACATTTTTTTTCCTTTTGTGTCAAATTGGAATAAATCAATCTCCTTTGTCAGCATCCTTCTACCTACACGCACAACATGCAAAAAAACAAGTTCAAAAGAAACCAATGCAATCTCATACGCCGGTCAGACCTCACCTTTTACATGTATAACTCACACACAGTTTCCTCTACCTTTTCTTTTGAACATTCAAATCAAACAGGGTTAAGCAAAGTATGGGTTCACACGGTTGTGAAGGGGAGTCAGAGTCATTCAACTGACCTTGAGTGAAGTGGTACTGAACGTGCCATGACTCACTCAAGAAAGTCAAATAATATTTCAATCAAGATATTGACGATATTTGTCGTCAAAGTCAAAAACATCCAGCAACAACCTCCGAGTCAAAAGATAATCCACCTCTCCCTCAACAACTAAAAATAGGCAGAGGTTGGGCCTACCAAAAAACTTAAGTGAGATAACCCTCTAGGAGGGTGTTCACACAAATGAGCCCCACACGGTTCAAACATCCCGAACAGATCCCTGTCTAGAGTCATCGTGATCCCAGTATCTCGAGCTATCCCAACGCAATCCCAACTGCACAAAGTTCTCCAAGGATAATCCTAACCCAAACCGCAAGTCCAAACCTCCTCCAATCACCACGTCTGCTCATAATAGCTACGCCAACCACTCGTACCCCAATTTGAAGTTGGTTTTTATTGGTAAAAAAATTATCCGAGTCCCACGTGGTCCGACACTCTCACCCACAACACCGGATGGTCTGAAACACCAACACCGCTCGCATCGTCGCCTCAAAAAAAAATAAACATGGCCCCGGGTGAAAACCACATGTGCCGCGAGCCCCAATAACCACTCTGTTGCACACGCCGTGAGTTTCGACAACCTCTACACGGAACGCGCATGCTCCAAGCAATATCGTTGGTCTATGTTCCAAATTGCACGGTCCCAAACGTGCACCACCGGTAGTTCAACCTCTAAACCACACTGAACTCCGCCATAACCGCCACACACCACAAAAAAAAACAACGTTGAGACTACCGCTCGCCGCTCCATCAAAACCAATACTATGGTTGTCTATCAGCACTACTACCACTTGTTCGCACACCTTAACTGAAGGACCCACTCTTCCGCAAAATTTTTGGCAGCATTTTCCCTCAAAATAATGTTGTTGATGCGTCAAAACAAAATCAGCAGCATGGTCCCACCAGATGTAATGTTGTTGTCGTGCCACTGATCGAGAAACATCTCTTCGTGCATTAAAAAAAAAATGTCGGTGCCGCACCGTAAAACCGTGAGCATAACCCTTCCAAAAACATTGGTCGCACGATCACTCCAAGAGCATCACGCCCTTAAAAAAAAAA
>BFEA01000127.1:519714-538183 GCA_003427395.1 Chara braunii
TTTTTCCAAACCCCTCCTTTGGTACCGTAGGATTTTGGACAACTGGCGCCATGCTGCAATTCGGGCGCCACTTTCAAATACTACATTTTTCAGTTTTGCCCTCGGGGCCTTTGCAGAAATGCCCCTGGTACCGTACGTGTCACCGGTACTTATACCGGCTCCCCGTACGGTACAGGGACCAGTCTCGTACCAGTTCTCTGCTGCTGTACTTGTACTCAGTGTGACATGCCGTTTCGGCATTGGGAATCCAAGACTTCGACTTTGTGCCTTGCCACTGTATCTGCGTCCAACCCTCAGTCCGAGTCCGTCGTGTCGAGTGAGTGAGTGTGTGTGTGTGCTCTCACTCTCTCCCTCTCTCTCTCCTCTCCCTCGGCTCACCCTCAGCCTCACTCCCGTTACAGTGACAGTTGGTTGACACTAAGTGGGTTGCAGGCGGACACGAGGCTCAAACCCACAACCTACTATATGACACTTAAATGCCCAACAACCTAGGCTAGGCCACTGCATCTTCGTTTTTGTGTTGCCTTGACGTCCTGGTTGTTGCCCGAATAAAAAAAAAACGAATTCCTTTGGGCATTGCCCCACTAACGTCGTTGAATGTAGATAACTGGACAGTGCAACATCATTTTTCGTATTAGACGACCAGTATATAGACACAACCTTGTCAAAAATAAACTCATCCCGACCGAAAATTTGAGTGGGCCCAACCGAAATGGGCTAATGGAATGTTGATTTTTCTCAATGATGTCCGTGCATGTGGAAACACAGACAGGGAAAAGGTTCCGGGGATAAATAAATAAATAAATAAATAAATAAACAAATAAATAAGTGTGAGACACTCTGGTATTTTTCTAAATGTTTATGCGTGTAGATAAGGCTAAAGTGTGATGAATCCGATAGAAATAACATTGTAGAGCATTAGACCATCAAGACTTCGTCCAGACATTGGTCGTGGACTTTTCGTGACTGATATGTTGTTGATAAATCTGATCAATGGCCAGCATCGCTTTTAAGGCTTCCAAACGTCGTGGTGATTGATCCACCGTCGACGTATGAGCAAAACACTGGTGATTTATAAAAAGGTCCACTTTAAGTGTGCGCTTACTCATGCTAGTGCCCACCTCATTGTCATGAAAGGAGAGTACTTAAATAAATTGAATCTCAAACCCATGTATATTTACTATATATTGTGGCTAGGAGTTACGTGATGTATCTGACTGCAATAATGACCTTGTCTACATGGATCTGATGACAACCACATTCACTGTTAGTAGAATAAGTCCTGGTGTGAGTCTGCCTTTATGTTTTCTCTTCTTTTTCTCTTTGTTTTTCGGAAAGAAGATATCCAACATCAAAAGTCATTTTTTTCAATTGTTCGAGGCAGAGGGAATCATATCAGAGTGTCAACCTGTTTTTTATGAAACACATACTCTCGCTAGCACTTTCCTTAATGCATCTGGCCATAACTATAGCCATGCCAGGATGAACCCACCTACAGTAATGTACATATGCCTACAATGACATCGAAAGCTTAGTAGAAAATTTTGTACCATGAGTCTGTTTTTTTTTTTTTAACAAGAGAATGTCAAGAAAAAATCAAATTAAAGTGTCAATGCGTATCTGTGAAGGGCATTCTCACACTAGCACTTTCCTAGATGTATTTAGCTGCAGTTACGACTAGGCTTAGATAAACTTTATAATTTGGGTAACGGTTGAGGGAAAACAACAACCTCCTCTTCGTTCGAGCTGCTGGAAGCATGTTCAGGCACAAGTTCAAGAAATGTCAGTATCGGTACCACGCTCCAATTCTCATGCGGTGCTACTACTCGCTTTCATAAGGAAGAGCTGCTCGTATTCCTATGTGGAATAGGAGCTAGCCTAGTAGGATATCATACCAAACTTTTGCCCAGCAGATATCAGGATCGAGCCCCGATGACATCACCATTGGGCTAGCTCCTTTTGGAGCAACCCGACCTTTTTGCGAGGTTATTCTCGGTCATGCGATCGATGAGATCGCACGGCTGAAAACAGCCGTGCGCAGATTAGCAAGACCCCTGCGCAAGGACGACACGCATAAATCGAGAAATGGTCCAAATTTTTATTTTTTTGTAAGTCCTTCGGGACTCGAACTTGGATATGTAGCTTCGGAGCAAGGCAGAGGAGCTCTATGCTAAAGGAACCGTTGGCATAAGCCAACATAGTCAAAAAATATATATATACAGCTAAAGCGCCAAGTGACGCTTGTAGAACAGAGAGGGATTTGCAGTCCCCGGAAAGGAGGAAACGGGCGCCCGTTTTCAAGGCGCCAGGTCATTTCCAGGTAAGTTGTGGTTTTCTTTTTTTTAATTTCTTTTTCTTCTTCTTTTGTTTCTTTTTGGGTGTTACTTCGTCCCCCTCCCCCCTTCGTAATCGTTGAGGCACAGCCAACAGCGAAAACGGGGAGGGGTTGGAACAAGCAACCTAAGGGCTGTAAAAAAAAAAAAAAAAAAAAAAAAAAAGTAAATAAAACAGCGGTATTTTCAGACTGTGTGGGAGCACAAAGGCTCCCACTGCGTTTTTGACAGATGACTGTGGCCACGAGATCTTGAGATCTCGCGGCCCACAGTGCACACCCGGAGAAACTGTGGGAGTTCAGTGGAGAGGGAGAAAGAAAGAAATGGGAGGATGAGAGAGAGGACGACCTACTCCTTCCGACCTGCCAGTTGCCTCCCCGTTGTCAGGGAGGGGAAGAAGAAAAAGAAAAGAAAAGGGAAAAAAAAAAGAAGAAAATAAAAGAAAATGAAAAACGAGATCATACTTTTTTTGAAAATCTGTATTTTTCGGTTTGCGCCAGTATTGTTTTAGTGGCGTAAAACAATTTTTTCGGCCTTGAATGTTTTTCTGTAGGTAGCCAGGCACCTAGGCCATGTGCATGAATTGTTTTAGATTTTTTTATTAGGCAAATATTTTTCTAAAAATCATAGAAGTCGGGGTACTTTTTGCACCCCGCTCTGAGCCTGTCGGGAATTGAACTTGTGAATTTTCATGAGTTGTTTCCCTACCTCTCCCAATCTGACAACTGCCATCCCCGTTTTCAGGGGAGGGCATGGGAGAAAAGAGAAAAAGAAGGTAGAAGGAGAGAAAAGGAAAAAGAAAAAGTCACGGCCACCGCGGCTACGATCAGATACAGGTCAAACTGGCCTGAATGTAACTCAGGCCAGAGGCTGGGGAGTTGAAGAGGTGGTAAGGGGAACTTGGCTGGAAACAACCATTTTCCCGCTGAACCTGCACTCAGTGTGGGGCTGAGTGCAGGGAAAAGGGAGAAAAAGAGGGGAGCAGTTGAGTACAACTGCCACCCTAAGTGTGTGGCTGAGGTGAGACAGCCTCAGTCCGTTGATCTGGCTCAGATCAACGGCCCCAGGCAAGTGATGAATTTTGCCTAGGGGCAGCTGAGGATGTTGCTGCCCTCCTCAGCCACTACAAACGAGACTGTCCCCCAGTTGCCTCACACTTGCCTCCAACCGCCAGTGTGCGACAACACACTTGCCTCATCGCTGGAGTGCTGGAGAGGAGGCAGAAGTGTCGGCGGAGCTGGAGGACTGCAGAGGAGCGAGACAAAGGAGGAGACAACCGGAATCTTGGCTGGAGCACTCTGCTCCACCCCTTGGCAGGCTGGTCTCAAAGGGGACTCTGCGGCAGCGCAGTGAGGAGTGGGAGCGGAGCGTGGCAAGGAGCGACGGGGAGCACGACAACTGGTGAAGGTATGCCGGCCGATATTTTTGGCAACCATAATCCATTTTTGTAGGGTTATGCTGCTAGAATACCGCGGCGTCGGCGCGACACCTTTATTTTGAGGGGTGATGGTGCCGTTTTCACGACACGTCGGCGGCACTTTGTTTTGAAGAGTGACGGTGCTGTTTTCACTGCACGGTAGTTAAGATCGACGGAGCGCCGCTGTCTTTTTGCGATGGTACGGCACGGCGAAGCTCCGCCGTCTTTTTACGGTGGTACGACACTGTGAAGCGCTGCCGTTATTTTTACAGTGGTACAGCACGGCGAAGCGCTGCCATTCTTTTTACGGTGGTACGGCACGGCGAAGCGCCGCTATCTTTTGCGGTGGTACAGCACGGCGAAGCGATGCCGCATATTTTACGGTGGTACGACACGGTGAAGCGCTGTCGTTTTTTTTTTTTTTTTTTTACTGTGGTACGGCACGGCGAAGCGCTGCCGTTTGTTTTTACGAGGATTCGGCACAGCAATGGAATTGGGGCACGACAGTGGGATGTGAGTGGTGGTGGCGCATTGACCATTGAGAGCACATAGCACTTGCGGTTTTGACACCAGGTAGTGCTATTATTTTTTTGGAGAGCGTGGTGAGAGCGGTTTCGGCAGTTGGGACCATCCGATGCTACAAGGGGTAGTGTGGGACCACTTGGGATCAGTTGGGATCGACGTATGATGCAGTGGATTTTTTTGGGACGCAGTGGATTTTTTTTGGGACCACTTGAGTGAGCCACAGCGCGTTCGACACCACTTCACTCAAGGTCAGTCAGTGGATGACTCATACTCCCTTCACACCTGTGTGCACCCACACATTGCTTGATCCTTTCGCTTTGAATGTTCAGAAGAAAAGGTTGAGCGGGGTTGTGGCGTCGTGCATGAGTGAAAAGGTGGGTCTAACGGGAGTATTGAGACTTGGCTTGTCTTCTTTTGATCGTGTTGTCTGCGTGGTGTGCAAGTGAGTAAAAAGACTATGTATGAAAGTGAGACAAAATGACGGAGAGTTTCACCTCCTTACCTTTTTTCCTTTCGTCAGTGAGTTGGGTGAACTTGCTTGCTATTTTAGAAGGATAATCAATGGGTGCCGTGAGAAAAAGAATATTGAAAACAGAAAGAGAATCAAAGCATAATGAATTTAATTTTTCCCTAGGAAACCCGTTCTATCCCGATCGACCCTCTTATTTGCGTCTGTCCGAATGAGTCTTTATCTCTCGCTCTTGACTTTTCTTTTCGTCCACGTTACCTTAAGTTTAGAAAATAAGAACTTTAAAACCTGCTTGCGGTGAACACATTCTCATCTTTCAAAGAAGCATCTGGGGCGGGGGTTCGTTGCTTTAGGAGTCGGCCCTATTATCGACCCAGAGTGGACCGTTTCTACGGGGGGGGTACTTTGCCTATTCGGTGGAGACGGACCGACTTCTGAGATCTGAGTCTTGTGCTCGGAAGAGGAGGAGGAGTACCCCTGACCACTTCCTAGAGGGTGAGGTATGGAACACTTCAAGCAATGCACCTGATAAAGAATCATCCGCAAAGCAGTCTGTCATCGAAAAGATTAGGAACGTACGGCGACAGGTATATGCATGTCTAATCTTAGGTCGGCGGTAGGTTGGAATGAATGACTTTGGTAACGCATCTCATCAAGTCAAAACTAAGGCAGTACGACTACCTTGTCGGCTGCACCAATATTATTGTCGATAGCCAACTTCTCGTTGGCGGTTATTTGATTGTTTTTAGTGTTCGACCTGAGATGGTCGGATTGTATTGTGATCCTGTGTTATTGGATGTATCTAATGATGATTTGGATTCTATTTGTCATCATTTCAGATTGAATATATTTTCCTGTTGTCTACGGTCGATTCTTTTTTATATAATGATATGTGGTCGCTTAACCTTCTTTTGACTGGTGTCTAAAGGGATTCGGATACTGTGGGTTTCACACTTGGTTGAGACCGTCCTAGTCAACCGCCGTACACTTCGTTTTAGGAGATCAGCGCCCTAATGGACAAATGACGTCTGGGTTCAATTGACGTTTTAATCGCGCGTACCTATACTACAGCGAGCGAGCAAACGCCCTCGACCGATTCACCTCTGCAATTGCATTTAAAAACTTTCGCACGTGGGTTGGTAGCTCAGTAGGGATACGCCTCTAAGGGTGGTGACAGCCCCTTAGGGAAGCAAGGTGTGCCCCACGGGAACCTATCATGTCATAGGACACCGCGGGATATACAACTGGCGTACCCGGTTAGAGCGGCGAAGGAACGACACGACCGCTGTCGAGCGCATCGGTCCGGCACCGCACAAGGCAGCGCGGGACCCTCCTGGCCACGTCACGCAGAAGTTGGTCTAAATCCTCGTCGCGAATACATAATGGAGCTTCCGCAAGCCGCTCCGGTCGAGTGAGCCAGCCATACCTCTCGCGAGCCCCTAGGACAGGATAGGGCCTACGCGAGGCACGACTTACCTCCACCTTACGAGAGTTGTCACCTCCCTTCGGTGGGCGTATCGTCGTCGACCTACCAGTCAACCGTACGAAAGTTGATCAGCTGCAGTCGCAGAGGTGGACCAGCCGAGGACGTTTCTCGTTCGCTGTAGCATAGATGGTACGCGCTGTGTTATGCGTCTATCGAACCCGCACGTGAACCGACATCTCGGAGGGCTGAGGTCCCAAGCGCGACTCGTCGCTGGTCGAGTAGGACACATCTTACACACCACGTGCACACCACTTTAAAGACCATAAAAATAAAAACACGCACATGTACATATACATATATACAAAACGACATTGAACAAACAACGCGACAACACTCTTAGTCCCTTAATAGCCATCCCATAACTTTCCGATGTGGAATTCGGATAAGCGTCGTGCACGAGACTTAGTATAAAACCGCGCGGACGTAAGGTTAATTCATATCGACTAGCAATGCATGAATACGCAAGTAGTCGCAATGATAGTGTACTATGTAGTGTTCATAATCATGCGATCCTCGTTAATCTCGAGGGTTGCGTTCAACACTCAAGTGTCGACTGACACACGCCTGGAGGGTTAATCTCTTGACGTTGGACAACCGCCAAGTGCGGTTGAGAACCACACTCTCTTCTGCACCCTGCGGAGAGTGGGTGGTACACAGGTTCATACCTGTGGTGGTAATCGTCTCTTATTGCCCTAGAGACCAGTTCCATCATTTAGGGTCTGGGGAGAAGTCAAGGGGTTTGACTTTGACGGCTGCCACAGATTACAACGTCCAACTATAGAATTCTAAAAAGCAAAGGATAAAAGGGGATCTCCTTTTTCTCTCAAAGTAGAACACGAGAAAACACCCAACACATATGTATTTTTATATATAGAGAGGGATATTAGTATAGGACGATCACTTCTCACAGTCACAGTGAGACTCCTTTCAGCCATATACATATATATATATATATGAGCGCAGACAGTCAAATTCAAAGTCCGAATCACCAAACATACCTGCAATCACATCAAAGATTAAACCAAAAAGCCCATGCACTCACAGGGTCAACTTCAACCATTCTCTTCACTCACGCCCCTTGCTTTTAGCCATACAAACCTCACTCTTGTGCAACTCCTCAAAATAAAATACTCGGTATTTTTCTTTAAATGGTCGTTTCAAATAAAGTCCGGGCGAAAACACAACAAGACAATTCAAACCACACGGCTAAGGCTTTTAGGTTGAGTGGCAGGGGTGAATTGGAGTTGAATCGTAAACCGACGAATCGGCAATCGACCTGTTATCACTGATAACAAAAGATGATCCTTGTAGGATCAAGCAGAATCTAACCAAAATCCTGAATCAATCGATCAAGAAGACCTGTAACACAAGACAGGTCAATCCTCAAGCTAAATCTATGAGTCGAAATCGAGGGTAACATCCATATCACGTTTTCACCAAGAATCATTCTTCTCAACTAATCCTGAGTCTACCCCTAAGCCAGTGCCCAAAGAAAGGTAGACCCTGGCAGAATCTCCTCTATACAAAGTGGATCGCCGGAATCGCCACCTGTCAAAATATAATCTATCTCCTCTCAAACTAAGAAAATTTCAGCAGCGCTTTCCATAGGAAACGTGTCTTTCCAAAATTTATATCAGCCCAAATATAGAAACAGAAATAATCTTCAACTTTCCAAAGTCAAATTTTGTCTAACTCCCTGAATTAACAAAAATTTGGGCAGTACTCCCTTTAGAAAAGGAGACTTCCCATATTTTTACTAAGCCATATAAAATTTCGACAAACTGAACTTCGAAAAGTCAAAATTTGACTAACTCATTGAATTTGCAGAAATTTTGGCAACGCTTCCTGTAGAGAAAGTAGCTTACCAAAATTTATACAAAGCCAAGTATAACAAAAGATCCCAGAAAATGCGAGAATTGATCTAAGTAAAAAATAAACTTAGCTCAGAAAATGCAGGAATTGAAACTAACTCCTATGACTCTAGCACGTGACGAGCAACTAAAACAACTACCTAATAAACTGAAACTCAAAATAAAACAAACATTTCGTTAAGATTGACATTTTTTACTATTTTTACGAAATTGAACTTCCAAAAAAACACAGTATTTTTTGACATTTTGTTGCGCTGACCACATTAGACCATTGATGGTCCGACGTCCAATTTTTTTTCTTTTTTTTTTAACCCTCGGATGTATTTTGACGGTACTTTACGATGAGATATATAAGATGGTCCGGAGTCCACAAAACGCCGGACCATCAATGGTCCGATGTCGTGGGCATAAAAACACACTAAAAACTCTGTTTTTTCTTGGATGCCAAATTTCGTGAAAATAGTAAAAAATGTTAATTTTAACGAAATGTTAGTTCTAAGTAGTAGCCTCACTTAGTCACACGCAGGATAAATCACAAAGATAAGTACTCTCACCATCCCAAAGTCAACTTATCGAACAATAATTCATAACCTCTCAATGATTTATCTCTTTATACCCAGCTTACACAGGGTATAAAGCTAGGCCACCCAAACTTATGAGAACCTGCCTAGCTTAGCCAGAATATACACAGACACAAGGCACAACAACGTTTTTATTCTTTGGGGACATGACTAGGTCACCCTAGCCGCCCTGAATTGTTTAAGTATCCAAGTTATATATAATTGTCTGCCCTTAGTCTTATAAGGTAAAATATGAC
This sequence comes from Chara braunii, assembly GCA_003427395.1. Classification (NCBI taxonomy): domain Eukaryota; kingdom Viridiplantae; phylum Streptophyta; class Charophyceae; order Charales; family Characeae; genus Chara; species Chara braunii. The sequence continues at coordinate 528,633 of BFEA01000127.1, forward strand.
CAGACCGATCAACTTAGATCGAGGTTCAGTCTGCCCCTTCGTACCACAAATTTATTCTTAATTAATACTCTTCTTCAGTTATGATAAGCTATAGTCAGACTATCCAAACTTATGGAAAAATGTCTGACTAGCTTGTTCATAAATAATATAATATAAAATATAAACAAGTCTTACCTTTTGGTTCTAGCATGTACGTGGTTTCAGACCAGACCTCCCAAACTTATGGGAACATGTCCAGTCCGTCGCCTAAATTTTTATTTGAGAATAAAACAAGGAGAAACTAATAAACATAAAAAAAAACCAAAGAAATAAGGCGACCAAGCCATCCAAACTTATGGAAAAATGCTTGGTCCCTGAAAATGCAATCACATTCAGCCCTCGCAAGTCAAAGAAACCAGACTACCCAAACTTATGGGAACCTGTCTGGTTCTTCACGCAATCCAAAATAAACCACAAGCGGTTATCGGGTAGCTGAAAATTTATGAATGAAAATTCTGAAGTGAGAGTTTTTGGCAGTCTGAAAATCTTGAATGAATCTGAAGTGGTGAAAGGTCCGAAGACCTTGAAAACCACCTGTTTAGGCAGACTGCATCCTGAAGTGATGAAGGGTGTCTTGAAGTGGTCAAGTGAGAGTTTTGGGCAGTCTGAAAATCTTGAATGGTCTTGAAGTGGTGGAAGGTCCGAAGACCATGAAAACCACCCTTCCCCACTTGAGGATGAAGTCTGCTTAAACACGTGGTTTTCAAGGTTGTCGGATCTTTCACCACTTCAGGACCCTTAAGGATTTTCAGACCTGAATGGTCCTGAAGTGGTGAAAGGTCCGAAGACCCTGAAAACCACCTGTTTAGGCAGGTTGCATCCTGAAGTGGTGAAGGGTGTCCTAAAGTGGTGATGAAAAATACGACCGTTGTTAACCTTCTCTCAAATAAACATAGTACTGGGCCCTCTAAACTTATGGAGACTCTCCTAGCCTTTGGTTGACCCAGTCAAACTCAGGCAATGTGTCCTTCCTCCCATCCTTCCCCCCAGATACAATCCCACAATCTGCTTTTAGTCAAACAACAAAAACTGAAACTGAATTTGCACAATCATTCCTTTACTTAGTCTGGATTGTGTCCCGAAAGTCAAACTGAAAGTCAAAATAGGAAAACATGCAGTATACTCAGTCAAAACATAATCAAGAATACAGATAGTGGGCTATAATTGGGTTTATAGAAGGAAAGCGAACCCTTTACCTTTTAGTTTCATGCCTCCAGAACTCCTCCTGAGTTCCGGCAGGGCTCCCGCAATTGGTGGGCTGACTCCCCATAGAGTCTTGCTGCGGTCCTACGGGTTGCAATCCCGCCTGGCGCCTTCCTCTCGGAACTTGGACTAGACTTAGAGAAAGAAGGGCAGGAGTGGTTTCAGACGCTCGAGATACAAGAGAGGGACAAACTCAACTCCCAGGAGAGGGCCTTGCAATCTTCAATCGCCTAAGGGCCCCGCAATGGTGGCCAAAATGCGCAGTGGCCCAGTCAACCTAAAGTCAAACTGCCTGTTGTTGACTCTCTTTAACGTAGCTTCAAGTCGCAGCGGTAACCCCCTTTTTACCGGTCGCAATTCCCCCCCCACAAGCTCGAGATCTGAAACGTCCCAGCCGTAGCCCAAACACCAAAACATGGATATGGCAGTCACACCTCTACTAACAATAGCAACAGTACCGCTCTTGCTTCACCTGCACTTCACGGTAATACGACTCCGACATGGTTCTTAGCATCAGCAATCACGTCATCCGCACAGTCTGCGATCCGAAGCACACTAGTCAAGACTCCGATTTGCAGGTTGTCGCTCAAAACACAGTCTGCAATTCCTCCTAAGTAGGATAGTAGCATAGTTGAGAAGCCAACTTTGAATGAAAATACGGGCAATAGTGCCAATCAACGCGCATGCAGACGTCGGCTATGCAGACCACCGTCGTGACTAGGTACATATTCTCACATTATCATCCTCATTTCCCACTTTGTCTGTTCTTACTCAAGTAGCTTGACTCGCGGTCGCTGCTGAATCCGAACTTGCGCCCGCAATCCCACAATTTCGTGTATACATCAATTGAGCAGCCTGTCCTCGACAGAAATAGGAAAGAATCTTCCACAAGAGCATGGCTAGATGCACCGCTCACTTATGCAGCTCAATATACGGCGTCGGTGGATCAAATAAGCCCAACTAGGTACGTACTACCTTCCTCCAATCGACCTTCCAGGCTTCTAGGTCCCCATTTTCTACCCATCATCCTCCTCGTATCTCTTTCCTTCTGCTAACGCTCATTTTTTCTCCCCAACGGGCGGATGCATCTGGCCACAAAATCCGACCAGATTCATCCAGCGTGAAGACTCCTGGCGCGGCTACTAGTGACGAGCAAGAGGCAGAGTGCAACTGTCAGGTAAGTACCCTTCTTTTACTCGTATGCAGCGACCGACGCCTTGGTCCAGCCAGCTTCATCCTTTACTGATTCGCCTTTGCTTGCTCCATAGCTGAGGGGACAGACTGTCGCGCGAACAAACACACGACGGATGGGAGGACTACAACGCCACACTCGATCACAACGGCCAATGGGGACTGTGAGGCGACCAGAGAGAATAACCACGATCCCAAAGAAAGACCACCCATGAAATGTGCAAAATGAGAATAAATTTTCTGCTAGAACGCGGAAGGATACATTGGTATTCTCCGGAGTCTCAACTCCCCGAGCACAGTCTTCAACCCTCCTATCGCTGGATCCTCATACTAGCCTTCGAATCCGACTTTACCGTTGGATTCGTCCATCCCCCAACCTCCAATCACTTGCCTGCCTCCATTCGGGAACGAGTAAGTTATATAATCTCCCTCTTCACCATATCCACCAACACTCCTTGATACGCCGCTTTCCTTTTTTTATCTCTTTCGCTACTAACTCACCATCAAAACTAATACTATACCCTACTTCGCCTTCCCCGAAAAATATGGGTTCACCTTTTATTCCGCCGAAATCCGTCAAAAAACGGAAGTATACAATCTTCCCTCCCCTCTCATTCCCACCATCCTCGCGCGACACTCTTCCTTCTAACTCCCTTTCTACTATCTTTCCTACCAATTCTAACTTCGAAATTGGGGTCGCCAGCCCCGAACACCTTAGTTTAGCAATCTCTCCTGCCTGTTTTCGTTTCCTAACGGGCAAAAACGATCGTTTTCCTCCTTTTCGCCATAACTCGTTTTCACTATCCTTCGGCGCACTCACTTCCTTACTAACCTCTAACTTTACTAGCCTACTACAAAAATTAACATGACCCGCGTGTTCGCCTGGGGCCAAAACCCCAAAACTGGCTCTTACCCCAATCGAGAGAACTTTACTCCTTGACTGCACCTTCCCTGCTCTCCGCCATTTCTTGCTCGTCGTCTGAGTGCATCTTGCGCCCCTTCCTATCCAGGTCTGTTCGTTTGTTTTTGCCACCCCGTCGGACCCGTTCTCTCCTCTTGGGCTCCGCTCTTCCTCTCAGCACTCACCTTGGCTCCGCAGCTGCCCCCTCGCTTCTCCGGCCAGCGTTGCGCCCCTCCGCCCCGCCTGCACCTAGAGAAGAATGTCGTCCAGATCCACTCTCTTTCATTCACTGCCTCGGCTCACCGTGACTCCAGCGACCCTGTTCCTCGCTTGTGCTCAACGGTGCGCTAAACCGCACTCCCATGCGGGCACTGCAAACGGGTGAGGCCGATACAGGTAGTGGGACGATGCTCCCAAAAGTCGAAGTCGGCAAGGAAATGAGCATTAACTCATCTCCAGCTCAGCCTGCCCGACAGCGTAAGGTGCCAAGGCGCATGGTCCACGTTCGGTTGTCCTGTCCGTTACTACAGCGATCACGGGGACGTGGCCTACTGTGGAGTCTACTAGCTTTAGCCCAGGAGGGGCAGGTCCCGGTGTAGACCCCGGGATAACAGCAGACACTCGGACGAAACTCCAATGACTAGTGGCGAGTTCCACGCAACTGGCCGCCGCAGTCTAACGCCCTGGTCTGTTTGTCCGACCATTCTCAAGGACGACTCACTATCCTTCGGTCCCCCAAAGGACGACCCCAACATCAATAGCGTCATGGTGTCGGGGACACAGGCCCTCTGCATGCTTATAGTACGGTACCAGACACAACAGGTCTTGGCTCAGAGTTTGGGCGGTAGTAACCAATATTCAACCGAGAGCTTTGAAGATCGAATAGGAGGAGGATCCCGCGGGCCTATTCACATCTAACCCTTTCTACCACGGACTGTGGGGGACAATGGGCGCTTCCACAAAAAGCCCCGTTACTCAAGTTTCTTCCGGCCCGTGGGCTAATCACCCGCCGGCTCCATGCACGTCGGACTCCTCGGTCCGCGTTTCAAAATGGTCCACCAAGGAGAAACCTTGCCAGCATCCCGAACTCATAGGCACCTGTCTGTCGAACTTAGGGATCATGCGCTCAAAGTCCTTGACTGGCGTGACGGCCTCTAAATTCGGCGTTGCGTTTGGGTCAAGGAACACTGGCGCATAAACAAGAATAGTAACTCGATAATAAATAATAACATATTTTGAAAACTTTTAACTTGTCAGAACATGATGAACGAGGAGGACGAAACTGCTAGTATCGTTCCGTCGCTGCTAACGACAAAACAAAAGGGGATAGCCCCGTCGGGCCCTTCAAGCTACTCTGACATCCCCGCGTCGTCGCCGCTCGATCTCGATCCCTGAATCTCTTTGATAAAGATCCGATGCTGTAACCAATAGTGTTAGGCCCAAGGCTGGTGCTAGCACTGACGGACACCTAAATAAGCGCATACTGCACGACGCAAAGATCTACCGAGACGTCTCCAAAATCACGTTGTTGTCGATGTCGTCCTTCGTACGCACGCGTAAATCGCAGGCAAGTACATCAACCAACGAGACATAATCTTTTTAATCCTAGTTTAATCAGAAGCAAAAATCTGGTCGGCACCAACGCCGACTTTCGCAGTCATCAATCAAAAATAAAAAGATCACGCACGCCTCAAAGTTGCGCGCCCACACACTCTCTACTCTAGTCAACCATCCTGCCAACGTAAACCACAGACACCACCGCGCCTCGCTCGAGATACTTAAACTTTTTAAATCAAACCTATTTTCTGTTGCTTGCAAAGAACAGGGTGGATACCCTTGTAAGGGTATTCGCACCGACACCTCGCACCCGTCTCGACGATTGGCGACATTATTTCTCGTCGTTCCCAAGTTATCTCTTATGTTGTGTTTTTGTTTAACTCCTGCGTGACATGGCCGGGAGGGTTCCCGCCTCTGCGTGAGAAAAGGCGGGGGCCGATGCGCTCGACAGGTGGCGCCGTTGTCGGGGATAACGACAAACTACCGTTGTCCTTGGTGGAACAACACTCGAGATTGGATGATGTAAAAATTATACTTTTTTTACTTGGCTAAGAGAAAGGTTAGTAACTCTGACCTCTATAACGAGAAGAAGGGTAACGCCTTCTTGTACTTTATATTGTGGTACATCTGGTACTAACTTTTATCTTGAACTCGCAGAGGGAGTATAACTTTAAGGTTGTTTTGATAATGACTTTTAATTGTGAGAATTGTTATTGTGACCTTAGTTTATAAGTAATTTAAATTGTAAGGCTCATTGATAGAAGATTAAACGACTATTGCATGTATGTGGAATTGTTGTCTACAATGGAACGACACCCGAGTAAGTTATTTTGATGGTTAGGCATAATGTTGAGATCTGAGATTCTTTCAATGGTTGTTAATTAATCAACCAGATTGGTCAATCATTAATGGAGCTTATGCCTTTTGCAGGGCAACAAAATAACGGGAGGTGTCTTTGGTGACATGCCTCTTTTTAAAGGCAGCGGGGTTGTTAAATTCTTACAGGCCTTCCAGGTTCTCGCAACACTAATGCTTTGGGGAAAAAATCACAAATTCCTTTTCGTTTTGGGATTTGTGATTGAAGAATTGAGGGTCGAGGTCGGATATTTATTGCAGTTTCTAGAACCTGGACGAAATTTGAAAAGTTGATGATTGTCAAATACCTGGAACCGCCGGAGGAGGAGAAAATAGAAGAGAATAAAAATCATCCTCGAGATGAAAGTGTGACTAAAATAGCCGAACTTATAAAACAGAGGACCATGGAAAGAGAAAGTTTACCTAAGGTAAACGTTCCTCTTTTCAATGGTAATTTTATCTCAAGTTTTATCGAAAAATTTGAACAGTTGGCATCTATTAATGATTGGGATGAGCCTCGCATGTTGAGGTGAGTTCTTAGATATGTTGACATAGATCTCATGAATATAGTCCTGAAAATAATTGAGACTTCATTAGCGTGGTCTCATTTTCGCGATGCTATATTAGACGAATTTTGGTTAGGTGATACAGTAACAACAATTGAGGACTTGAGGAATGTTGAGCGAGATGCATATGTAGTAAAAGAAAAGTTTATGGCTGAATTTGAACGGGTGGCTCGACGAATTCAAGGGTTGACAGATAGACAGAAGTGTCTTGCTTTTCTTGAGAAATGTTTTGAAGGGGAGCAGTGTTTGCTTACCCGAGGAGAAAGCAGTAAATTCAATTGAGAAAGAATTCGATCAAATTTTATTGACCGAGAATTTAGTCGAATATTTCGCTTACAAAAAATACAGCTTCGCTTATAAAAAATTGAGAGAGAGTGTCAAGTTGACAAGCAAAAGAGAGATTCAGATCCTGTGACGAATCTCTTAGAAATCAGAGGAATACTTGAAAAGGAAAAGGACGATCTTTGTCATGAGTATCAGAAGGCAAGGATAGAACATCCTTTGGAGGACCCATGTGAGCAAGATAGGAACAATGAGGGGGATCATTTGGATGATTCTTCGATGTTGACTGCTTAAAGAGCAGAACATTGCGAGTCGGCGTCTCGAAATCAACGAGACCGACGAGTAAAGAAATAAAGATTTTATTGAAAAAGTATTATCTGTAAGAGATGTGGTAGTATCGGACACACTCCGAGTAGATGCAAGGGATTAGGAGTTACAGAGAAATAGATTATTAAAATTCTGATTTCAATGACCGAGTTCACTATGAACTCGAAATATTTTTGTGAGTGAGAATGATAATTTCAATTTAAAGTTGGTATTTCTTTTTGATAAGATAAAGATTCTTTCTAATTGATATATCATTTTATCCATGCTATTATCCATAGAAAAGCTATCTGTTTTGTTTATTATTGAAGAATATATGATATAGATCATTATGAAATTTCATGTGAAAGCATTTGTTGTGAGTATTTGGTTGAATGTAAGTTGTTGAGAAATTGTGAATTTGTAGGTAGACGACTATGGTTGCTACGAGGGGAGAAGTGGCTACCTCTCCTCGTACCCCTATAACCAGGGTCTAGCCAGCCTTGGTTGTAGAAGGTAAGGTTATTCTACTCTATATGTGACAGATTGATGAATGAAGACATTGAAATTTGGATGGAATGTGAAGAAGTTTGAATCGCAATCAAGACCTGGTCCCGAATGAATCCCATTTATTTTAGGATGAATATTATAGAATGTTATGGCGATTGCTGAGGAATGGTTATCGGAAAGAGGACTGACTCCCATCAGCAACTGGGGACTCGTTTCCATCAGTGGACTGGGAGGTCTTTCCCATCAGCAACTGAAGAGTCATTCCCATATTGATGGAATGAAAGACCCATAGGGGGTTAAACCTGTAAAAATCTCACAACAGAATGATGTGACGTGACTGTTTTTGGGGTTGTATCAAGACCTACAGGGGGATGATCCTGTTGAATGAATTGCGAGATTTCTGAAAGTTAAATCCAATTTTAATGTTGAATATTGATATGAGAATTCCGACCATATTCCGGATGTTTGTTGAATTGTTGTGTATTGTAACTGTTTCTTTCACACGAGAATTTCGTAAGAATCCTAATTTCTATTTGGATAACGGACGACAGAGAATGTCGTTCATTGAGTGTTGGTAAAAATTTTCCGGCTTAGTTCTGGACGGTTGCTTGATTGATTATACGAAGTACCTATTGAAGTCTTATGAAGTTTTTATTGAAATCTTGATGAAGAGCGACGGGAACGCCGCTCGGTAGGATCCATTCATAGGAGATAATAGTTTTGAGTAGTCGTCGGTGGAATGCTGACGGGACTATTATGATTGTGGCGTCTTCAGGTTGGATAAAACCCAACGGATGAATCCTAGGGTTCTGGAAAAATACATGCCAGAAATTATATCTGGTACCATTCCAATAAAGAGTGATTGAATTTTTTGACCACCAAGCGAATGACTTTGATTTTGATATAAGTTTCGACCAAATTGTGATTGGGAGAATTTTGTTATTATTTATACAAAGGAGTTCCATAAGAATCCAGACAGACCTATATTATTTGTTAATATAGGGTGAACGACGGGGACGTCGTTCAATGGGCCCTGGGAATGTTGTCGGGGCAAATACCCTGACAAGAAGTATTTGTTGGGGATTTTAAACGTCGGACCCTGTCCGACTCTTTCGTTGGATTAAAGGACTTGATGAGACTGACATTGCCAGAAAGTTTATTTAGACCAACTTTACGGCCGAGAGACTTGAATTTTTAGAACTTGACATCGTTAACGTAAGACGTCATTGACGTCGTTGAATTAGGACGTAATTGACGTCCGATCGAAACAATAGGAGTCGGCGGTACGACCTGTTATCCGTAATGTCTGACAACGTCGGGGAGATACTCAGCCATGGGGATGATAAAGTTAGACTTACCCTACCTAAAAGGTGGCGGCCGCACGATTTAGGAGCAAAGTAGGCCAAATAGCTGGCAACACCATGTACGTGGCCACGACATGCGTGCCACACTCTCAGACGGTCGCCGGGTTGGCGGTTGCACGGCTGGCTAGCGGCCGAGGCTGCTAGGTTACGCAAGCATAGCCTGTCTGAGGCCATAAGGCGATACCACTCTGAACCAAACTCTTCATAAGGAAGAGTTGCTCATATTCCAATGTGGAATAGGAGCTAGCCTTGTAGGATATCATACCAGACTCTTGCCCAACAGATATCGAGATCAAGCCCCGAGACATCACCATTGGGGTAGCTCCTTTTGGAGCAACCCAACCTTTTTGCGCGGCCGTTCTCGGCCGTGGGATTGATGAGATTGCGCAGCCGTTCTCGGTCGTGGGATCGATGAGAATGCGCGGCTGAAAACAGCCCCGCGCAGATTAGCAAAGCCCCTGCGCAAGGACGACACGCATAAATCGAAAAACGGTCAAAAAAAATATATATATTAGTCCTTCGGGACGCGAACTTGGATGTGTAGCTTCGGAGCAAGGCGAAGGCGCTCTATGCTACGAGGGACCGTTGGCATAACCCAACAGAGTTATATATATATATATATATATATGTATATAGTGGCGCTCGTAGAACAGAGAGGGATTTGCAGTCCCTGAGAAGGAGGAAACGGACGCCCATTTTCAAGGCGTCAGGTCGTTTTCAGGTAAGTTGCGGTTTTTTTTTTTTTTTTTTTTTTTTTTTTTTTTTTTTTTTTTTTTTTTT
>BFEA01000127.1:558158-569575 GCA_003427395.1 Chara braunii
CTTACCACTGTAATAACAAAGATCAGTGTGGTAAGAGGAGCGGAGCTCCGAGAAGCCTGCCTTACTACTTTAATAACAAAGATCAGTGTGGTAAGAGGAGCGAGGCTCCGAGAAGCCTGCCTTACCAATGTAATAACAAAGATCAGTGTGATAAGAGTAGCGAGGCTCCGAGCAGTCTGCCTTATCACAATGATGTCACTGACTATGTGATAAGAGTAGCGAGGTTCCGAGCAGCCTGCCTTATCACGAGGTTGTCACCAACAAGATGTGATAAGAGTAGCAAGGTCCCAAGTAGCCTACCTTATCACAACAATAACTCGAACGATGTGATAAGAGCAGCAAGGTTCCGAGAAACCTTCATTATTACCTCCTGACCTTGATCTAATGAAGGACAGTGAATATGAAGAGCACGACCCTTGAGGTCTACCCTATCACAAGCAGATGCCCAGTGAAGATGAGTAGATCCCGAGTGATCTACCGTATTGTTACTAATCTTCTCGAATAGACAGAGAGCGGTGAAAGCCCTTAAAAGAGATTGATCCATTATTAACAGACCACTTCCTGATTCTACTGAGGTGGAGGTAGAAGGAATGTAACCTCGAGTGACATGTCCTGGTACCTTAACCTATTGATTGATGTCAATCTTATTATTCTACTCCAGATGAGATCGATGATGTGCTGCCTATGCCTGTCTTAAATAGAGAATCATATGATGAGGATGAAAGTATTGGCGACGCTAGATTATACTTTCTTCTTTCCGACGATTATCTCTAGAAACTGATCTGATAAGAAGTTAGAGAGGCTACCTGTAAGGAGTTACATCGATATACTATTATTCCGACTAAAATAAAATTCACTATAATGAACTTCTAAACTTCAGATGGGGTCATGTCGATGACGAAGAGGTGTTGAGACATTGTTGACCTGTGTGTGATTGTAGGTCATCCTAGTGAAGAAGACTCATTATGATTCTATACACGATTACATGTTGTTGCCTTCTGGTAAAAGGTTGGTTAGCCAACTCAACCCTCACTCACCCTCTACACCCACATTTTGCATCAACCTTTGCACTAAATGACATTTCTGTTTCGAGTCATTGTCTAAAGGGTCTGTGTTTGGTCAAAAGAGGTCCTTGAATGACTAAGTCGAAAGGGGAATGTCTGGTTGAAAAGGTTGGAAGCGTAAGGGTGATGTGTGTGAAAATGAATGAATGGTTGACTCTGTTAGGATTGTGTAATGTGATTGACTTTTGTCTGCAGGTCAGTAAAATGACCAGCCACATGCTATTCACGGCAACCCATTGAGAAACTCATGTTATCATGGGCCTTGATCCAAACGTTTCATCAGTGCGCGATTAGTTTGAGTACCCAGCCTTGCGCCCATTTCCCTGATTGTTAGGAAAATTATGATTATTGCTAAGGTGACAAACCTTATTCATTTCATGTTCGTTTCATTTGTACATGTTTGAAAGGTCAAAGACCTATGTTTTTCCCTTGATGAATGCGGACTGTTTATATGAATGTGTTACGTGTATGTGACATCTCCTTGCCTAATTACTCAGCCTTATTTCATCGCATGTGTATCTATGATATGGCAAAGGGTTCTCATAGACAGATATGTTGAATGAACTTAATCACTAGGTAGGATGGGTATATGTCTTATACACAACTCCTAATAATTCAAGCATTGAGGGGATCCTGCTTTGAAAAAAGGAGCTAGGTTATGAGTCATACCTATTAGAACTATTTATAGGCAAAGCGTAGCATGCGAGAACGTTTGTCAGTCAAGTCGACCTAATTTGTAAGTCGGTCTGGGAGATCAGCGCCCCGATGCTCGACGCTTGTACGGGTCAGTCTTTGGCGTTCAACTGCGCATATGCCTATGCTACGGCGATCGAACAAACGCCCTCGGCTGGCTTACCTCTGCGATTGCAAGTAAAAGCCTTCACACGTGAGTCAGTAGCTCAGCAGGGATACGCCCACCTAAGGGATGGTGACAGCTCCTACAGGTGGAGGTGAGTTGTACCTCTCGGGGTCTCTGTCCTGTCGCAGGGAGTCGCGAGAGGTATAATTGGCGCGCACAGTCTGAGTTGGTCTTAGCTGAAACACTTTTAAAAAGAACTCCTGCGTGATACGACCGTGAGGTCCGACACAAAAAAATTGCTTTACATCTGGGTGTGGGACCGCCGCGCCCGACAGCGTGACGAAGGAGGAGATAGCCATAGCCTTGGCAGGAGCACTCTGCTCCACCCCTTGGCAGGCTGGTCTCAAGGGGAACTCTGCCGCAGCGTGGTGAGGAGTGTCGGCGGAGCGTGGCAAGGAGCGACGGGGAGCACGGCAAGTGGTGGAGGTGTGCCAACCGATATTTTCGGCAACCATAACCCATTTTTGTGGGGTTATGCTGCCAAAATACCATGGCATCAGCGCGACACCTTTATTTTGATGGGTGATGCTGCCGTTTTCACGGCACGTCGGTAACACTTTGTTTTGAAGAGTGACGTTGCCGTTTTCACGGTACGGTAGTACAGCGCGGCAGAGCGCCACCGTCGTTTTGCGGTGGTACGGCACGGCGAAGCGCCACCGTCTTTTTACGGTGGTATGGCACAGCGAAGCGCCGCCTTCTTTTTGTGATGGTACAGCACGGCGAAGCGCTGCCATTTTTTAAACGGTGGTACTGCATGGTGAAGCGTTGCCGTTTTCTTTACGGTGGTACGGCACGGCGAAGCGTCACTGTCTTTTGCGGTGGTACGACACGAGGAAGCGTTACCCTTTTTTTTACAGTGGTACGGCACGACGAAGCGCTGCCGGTTTTCTTTTTTTTTTTACGGTGGCACGGCACGGCGAGGCACCACCGTTTTTTTTTACGAGGATTCGGCATGGCAATGGAATTGCGGCACGACGGTGGGACGTGAGTGGGTGACGCATTGACCTTTGAGAGCACATGGCACTTGTGGTGTTGACACCAGGTAGTGTTATTATTTTTTTGGAGAGTGGTGAGAGCGGTTTCAACAGTTGGGACCATCCGATGCTACAAGCGGTAGTGCGGAACCACTTGGGACCACTTGGGATCAGTTGGGATCGACGTAGGACGCAGTGGATTTTTTTGGGACGAGTGTGGCTCGCCATCTTAACACATGGGACTACCGCGAGGTAAACTTACGAGTCGGAAACAGATTGGGACAAGCAGTTGGCCCAAGACTTACCTCAGGACTGCGGTTTCTTCGGCGACACGTACATGTTACTTGGCTTTCTTGAGTGAGCCACAACGTGTTCGGCATCACTTCACTCAAGGCCAGTCAGTGGACGACTCATACTCCCTTCACACATGTTTGCACCCACACATTACTTGATCCTTTCGCTTTGCATGTTCAGGATAAAAGGTTGAGTGGGGTTGTGGGCGTCGTGCATGAGTGAAAAGGTGGGTTTGACGTGAGTCGTGGGACTTGGCTTGTCTTCTTTTGATCGTGTATTCTGCGTGGTGTGCAGGTGAGTAAAAAGACTATGTATGAAAGTGAGACAAAATGGTGAAGAGTTTTGCCTCCTTACCTTTTTTTCCTTTCGTCAGTGAGTTGGGTGAACTTGCTTGCTGTTTTTAAAGGATAATCGATGAGTGTCGTGAGGAAAAAAATCTTGAAAACTGAAAGAGAATCAAAGCATAGTGAATTTAACTTTTCCCTAGGAAACCAGTTCTATCCCGATCGACCCTCTTATTTGCACCTGTCCGAATGAGTCTTTATCTCTCGCTCTTGACATTTCTTTTCGTCCAAGTTACGTTGAGTTTAGAAAACAAAAACAGTTAAAACCTGCTTGCGGTGAACACATTCAACAAGGAATTCGTTAAAGGTGGACTGCTTTTGAAAACTGGACTTTGCACCATTTTGCACACAAAATTTGGAGAATATTATTTCTTTGGGAAAAAAGAAAGAAGTCAAAATTTTCATTATGTAAAAGTATTATATATCTCAAATGTAAACAACATCCTTTCAAGCATGAAACCAAAAAAATATTTATTTTGTAAAATGTTGAACATAAATCTCGAGAAAATATTTATTTTTTAAATATGATTGTGATTACTTGCAAGCAGTTTTGAACCTCAGATTGTGGCGTGAAGAAAGATGCAGGGGATGTGGTGGATCATACAAGCAATTCACCGGACTTAAACCACTCACCTAGACCCGATAACGACTGTCGGAAATGACCTCGTCCAATAGGCTAGTGTCCTAAATTGGACTGGATTATTAAGATCATGACGCAATGCTTAGTTTCACGCCTTGAATATAAAAAGATTGTTCTCGTCTACTATAAAAAAAGATAAATGAAAAAAAATCAGTTTCATGAATACAACTCAAATGTAAGAACAGAAAACTTATGTTACCAGCTAAACCACCGAGGATTCACCTAATTTGCTTGGGAAACCAACATCCAAAAAAGTCCCGGTCAAGGTCCTGGACATTCCTAGAGCAAAAAGAAAACAAAATTGCGCGGTCAAGGTCCTTGGCAATCCCAGAGCAATAAGAATAAACTTGTGCTACCAACCAAAGTGCCCAGGATTCACCTAATTCGTATGAAAAGCCAACATCCAGAAAAGTCCCGACCAAGGTCTTGGGCATTCCTAGAGCAAAAAGAAAATAAAATTGACCGGTCAAGATCCTCGGCAATCCCATAGCAAAAGAAAAACAGAATTAACCGGTTAAGGTCCTGGGCAATCCTAGAGCAAAATGAAACGTAATAAAAAATATCTAAAAAGATCTGAAATAAATAAAATACTATATATACATTGCCCCAGATTCACCTAACTCGTCTGGGCAGCCACATCCAAAAAAGTCCCAGTCAGGGTCCAGTGCATTCCTAGAGCAAAAAAAAAAACAGAATTGACGGGTCAAGGTCCTGGACAGTCCCAGAGCAAAAGGAACGGGTCAAGGTCCTCGGCAGTGACCGGTCAAAATCCTGGGCAATCTCATCGTAAAAGGAAACACAATCGGAAAGTTCTGAGACAACTAAAAATGAAATACTTTACAATGATCCCTACACTGACCTACTTTTTCATTCTTCTAAGTGCAGCAACAGTAATGTTTTCATCTTCATCCTCTGAATTTCTAATGTGGCAATCATCCTCCATAGCACTTTCCTTGTCGGCATCACCAAGCTCCTATAAAGTACGTCCTATAGTTTCCAAAGTACTTGCATATAATCCTCTGTCTGTTTTCAACATAAAATTATAACATAGAATGCCACAGTCCCAAGATAATTTCTGCTCTACAGGCTTCTGTGTCACGTGTCCACGAGAGTCTTTGTAGTTGAATGGCAAATATTTGTCATTCCCATTTTCAGCATGCGAGTGTACAATGAATTGTTCATCTGGCAGTAATTGCTTCACCTTCGTCACAAAATAGGGCTTTCCATTTTCTTGCTCACCTTCCCTAGCTCGGACAGCAACGAAAGTATCTACCTTAAGATCCTCAAAGCTACCTCTCTCTTCTTCCCTTCTTCTTTTGCGGCACCCCACATACAAAGGCCTCTCCGGAGGAACTATGCTCAGTTGTTAATCTGTAAGTTCTCCACACAGACGTTCCTCATGCTCGTTCGTACAGAAAATATCATTTGCAGGCCATACGAAAGCAGTTTCGAGAACCGTCATCTCCTCGTCTAGCTGCTCGTGCTCTTGTAAGAAACGATTCCACCAATCCAAATGCTCATCAGCGATATATTTTGCAAAAGCAGTGATGTTTTCCTTCATGCTCATAATTGACAGAGATTTTTGAAGTGCTGCTGATTTCCTTCTTTACTCAGCTGTGAGCATTATCTGTTTCTCAGAAACACTATTTACTTTCGCCTTTTGCTCAACTGTACGTACTACATGCTTTCGAGCAGCGTGAACTATGCCTCTAGGATCAGAATGGAAAATAACAAGACCTCTTCCATTATCTGGTTTCCACTCCGATCTCGAAAATTGTTTGTTCCAAACAGCCACTTTCCCTTCTTCATTGCGTTTGATATGGAAATGTTGGTTGAAATAAATATCATTTAAACTCACAAGATAATCTTCAACGTAAGTTTTTCAATCGTACACTTCTGTCATACGATGCACCTCGACCCCTTTATATTTTGTGTAAGAATGGTGAATGATCTTCTCTAGTGACGGCAGATCATAAGCGTCCTCATGAGACAGTGCTCTTGAAAAGCAATTGAACATCTGATCAATATCCTCATGAGTATGACCGACTAACAAAAAATTGAGCTTCACTTTTTCGAAGACTCTCATCTTAACAAGGAAGACAAGGTACGCTAATACATATTTATTTTTATTCTCCCTAACAGTGTTATCCAATATCAAAAATAAGACTTTAGGCAATGGCTTTGGAAGCCTGGAGATGGTGTAGTGAAGTACGGTAAGCATACAGTTAGAATCCATCTTAAATTTATCGAAAAATAGAGATGCATACGCCTTCTTCTCCTTACCCTTCACTTTTGCGCCGATTACGTGGATCTTCAAAAAAAATTCTTCCTTGATTTTAGAATCTTTTGGAACTCGTTGGAAATGTGGAAGGTTGGTCTTACTCTGGTCCATACCATCCACAATTATGGCGACGTACTTGTGAGGCGATACCCGGGCCTTCTCCCTGCGGTTGGCTAGTATCTGTCTCTCAATTTTCTGTGCATCGAGATGTAACTGCAACATACGCTGGACAATATCTGCAATGATTGGACATAGAAAGCAAAAAACATGTGTAAGAAGGACCAAGTTACAAAGCAGAACATATGGAGGATAACTTTAGGAATAGAAAGAAAATGATTAACAAAGAGGTTAATATACCTTTCTCCACAGGGTTACTTGCTATCGCCCGCCGAAGTTTCAGAGTTGCACATGCGCACATACAGAAAATCGTTTCGTCTCTGGGATGCAAACTCTTGAGCATCACTCTGTCCAGATCTTCATGAAGAAACCAAGTGACGGAATAGTCTCGCCTAGATGCGATCTCTGATAATCGATTGAAAATTTCTCATAAACTATTTTCTTTGTTAAACAGTCTGAGAGATGATACCTATCACTATTAGGCATGATCTCGCTATTCATCCGAAAATAGTTCTTCATCCATGCATAAACGGATATATATCGCACAGAAGGACAACGGTCTCCAGCATTTCCATGTACATATTCCACAACATCAAACGACACTTTTTGGCGAACCATAGCGACTCTAGTTTTCGAAAGACCATAGAGGCGACCCCATGCAAAAGAGCACACAAATCTGCTTTCGAATGATAAACGAAGTTTTTCTACTGAACCGTCTGCATTGAAAAGGAATACCTTTCGTACCTCATTCACTAGATAGTTTATCTGTTGAGGTTGCTTCATCGACCAGAACGACTTTCTGAGGACTAAGACTTGTTGTACTGTGTATAGACTCAGACATTTGCTATTGCAACAGTGGGCACGAAGAGCCGCAACCACACTTTCTACAGTTACCCTCTCCGAAGCCTTTTTGTTATACAACCTTTTATTATTTCCTCTTTTGAGAGATACATAAGTAACTCGTCTGCTTGACTCTTGATATACTTGTTCATCATTGTCTCCAGGCGCAGCTGACATCCACTCAAGCTCTCTGAAAGATGATGTACAGAGGGTATCTCTATCCGCGTGCTCGACGTTACCAGGTCCATGTGTACCCCCTTCCTTAAAAGTTGTACCAGGCCCACTGTTGTCAGGAACCCCTCGATGGATGTTCGTAGGACTCTCTCCATAAACGTTGCCTCCTACCATGATGTCTTCACGTAGTGCATTGTGTTTTTCCCAACACATGTCTCTCTCATTCGCTCCAGTTGTGGCGGGTAGAGCACAACGAACATATCTCGGATCTTCACGTAGTGCGTTGTGCCTTTCCCAATATATATCTCTCTCATTCGCTTCAGTCAACGTGGCGGCTGCAGCACATGGAGTCCCTGAAGACGAAGTGCAGAAGGTATCCGCGTCTATACTTGGAACATCAACATGTGCGCTGTAACCCAAAATCATCGTCTGTTGAACCTCATACTCTCGCGGTTTGAAATTCCTCACAATTCGTTGGCACATAATTCTTCTTCTCTCTGGGACCAAAGGATTCGAGAACAACTTTTTGACAAACTCTTCGTCATCTTTCATCGTCACTTCGGCCATCGTTACTGCTTCTGCTTCATCTTTCATTTTGCTCATATTTCTACCCTCAAAGGCACAACATCAGCTCTCGGTTTTCTACATACAAATAGAAGAAATATTAATCATCGCTTTGGGGTCTACGTTCAAAAGCAATGGAGGAATGGAGGTAGTAAGCATTGGCGTAGAGGTGTTAAGCACTTGCGTACTTATCAAGTGACAAGGGATCAACTTTGTCAGAGATGCAAAACTGTTTGCCTTTGCCGTATGCAAATAGAAGAAAGCGTATGTGTGGCTTTGAGGTGGAGACGTCGACAGTTCTCCAAGAAGAAGACGATCCCAGAGCGCAGATCGGCAAGGAGAAGACCATTCTAGAGTCACACTGTCAATACTATCTCACTCTAGGCGCGTGGATCGCTCAGTCTGGTATGTCACACCATCAATACTGCCTCACTTTAGGCGCGTACATAGCTCAGCAACAAAAAAGGCAAAAGGCGAAAGGCAGTCGACGTCGAAAGTGAAAAGTAACTAACCGGGACTCAGGCGGGGTGCCGAAAGTTTTCAAATGCAGGATATGCATGGGAGACAGTCGAAAATTCGGACGACCTCCCGCCTTTCAGACTCTATGAGATTGGCGAAGAGCAAGGTGGGAATACGCGTTGCCATAGTGAAATATTCAATGCTGACAGTTGAAAATTTGGACTCCCGCCGGCTCTATTACTCTAAGCGGTGATAAAATTCACCACAGTCGGTTGAAAATTTGAGTCCCGCCTTTTCAATTAATCGCCGCCTTTCGTGAGCTCATGACGCCACAGACCTAGTATACTTTTGCAGGCGGCGACAAGATTTCACCAGAGCGAGAAAATTTTATTCTCAACTTTTATTCCACCAAAGGGCATTGAACCTGGCTGGGTTTTGGGAAAGCCCTTCAGACTGTCCATATCAGAAAACCAGACCGATAATTTTACAGGCCTGGTTTTGCAACCCAGCCAGTTTGGGGGAGGCCCATCAGGCAAACAGCCCGCAGTGCAACCCAGCCAGTTTGGGGGAGGCCCATCAGGCAAACAGTCCGCAGTGCAAAACTGGTCTGGTTTTGTGAAAGGCCTTTCGTGCAGGGTGTGCCGACTCTTGTTAGCACCGGCCGGAGAAAATTTAGACTCCGGCCTACCGCGACAAGATCCGCTAAAGTGAACCGAAAATTTTCTTCCCATCTTTTCTACCCGATGTCCACCTTTTCGGCCAGAGCCTGAAGACAGTTGAAAATTTAGGTTCCCGCCGGCCACGACAAGATTCCCCTGAAGTGAGTCGAAAATTTTACTCCCATCGACGTCCACCTTTTCGGCCAGCGCCCCAAAACAGTTCAAAATTTAGATTCCCGCCGACCTCGACCAGCGCCCCAAAACAGTTGAAAATTTAGATTCCCGCCGACCGCGACAAGACCCCGCTAAAGTGAACCTTCCCATCTTTCTACCCGATGTCCACCTTTTCGGCCAGCGCCTCTGGACCGCGATCCTCCAGGCGGCGACAAGGTTTCGCCACGCATTAAACCACCAGTACTTGGCCCTCACATCGGGCGCGGGGCATTCTCCTTAACGCCCCGCAACTTGCGTTGGCTCGGGGTACCGGACCTGCGCCTCTGGACCACGATCCTCCAGGTGGCGACAAGGTTTCTCCATGCATGAAACCACCAGTACTTAGCCCTCACATCAGCCGCAGGGCATTCTCCTTAACGACCCGCAACTTGCACTGGCTCCGGGTACCGGACCTGAAAGGCTGGCGCCACCAGCTACAACAATTTTTTTTTGTTGCGTTGGCGGGTCGGCGCAAAACGACGCGCAGGGCATATTCAAGCCTAGCATCGACAGCTGGACGATTCCACAAAGCGGTACTGAATCCGGCCAGGTTTTAGGGAAGCCCTTCAGCTGTCTATATCAGAAAAGCATACCATAATTTTTTCGACCCGGTTTTGCAAAAGGCCCATCTAGCCTAGCAAGGTTTGGGGGAGGTCGGTCCCACAGTGCAAAACTGGACCGATAATTTTATCGGTCTAGTTTTGTGAAAGGCCTTTCGTCTCGTCCAACTTGGCTAAGTTTTGGTCAAGCCAGATTTGGGGTCAGGCCCGTCAGGCAGACAGTCCAATCACAAAACCGGACCGATAATTTTATCGGTCTGGTTTTGTGAAAGGCCTTTTGTCTCGTCCAACCTCGCGAGGTTGCGGTCAGGCCAGGTTGGGGTCAAGCCCATTAGGCAAACAGAATGATATGTGTTTGGAGACCACATCTCTAAGGTTGTGGACTTCTCAATTCCACTGCACTATTGTGGACCCAACTTTGAGGCCGAGGGCTTCTGGCATTGTTGACGTGGCGTGTACAGTGAAGGTCTCTCTTGACGGGGAACGAGTGGAGATGGCAACCCCTGGTAGAAGCAGCCAGAAATTCCAGCAAACGCCGGATCTTCTTCAAGAAATATCACCTATCAACATAGGGCAAACACTGTCGAGCATGTCGTCTCAGAGGAGACTCCTCGAGCAGCATGTTGACGGAGATGACTTGGAAGAAGAAGAACAGGGGGGTGAAGAAGAAGATGAGGAGGAGGGGGATGAGCAGGAGAACGCAGGTGTTTGTCAGGAAGGGGAACATGAGCAGGGAGTTCCATACGATGAAAGAGTTCCACTTACGGCAGATGATTTGTTCGCGTTGCCGTATGAGTTCGAGTTCCTTGATCAGGACTGGACTGTGCAGAGGCTGGCAGACGGACTGTTCTTGCAGAGGTTGCTTCCCACTGCTCGTGTGTACGATAACGTCGACCGATGCATTATGTTTGCCTACATCGTGAGATAGCAAGACGGGACGCGTATAGTTGTGATCAACTGCTGGACGCAGTGGAGGAATGTCACCACTAGATATGGCCTACTGAAGAAGAACTTTCGAGGAGATGTTCATCACGACCCGTGGCAGATCATCTGCAACAAATTAAAGACTTCTCCTGACCCGGTGAGAACACATCTTGATTTGTAATCTTGACTGGTGATCTTGTTGGTGATCTTGATTGGCGATCTTTGTTGGTGATATTGATTGGTGATTTAGATAGAACAAAGAATGGAAAGCTATCAAGTTTCTTGTCTTGATTCTCGCAGCATAATCTTGACTGATTCGTCGAGACCGTGCAAACGGTTCCGCCAGATTTTCACCGACTCAGCCTCCTGATGAGTCAGTGAATCTCCGACAAGACAGTTTGTAATAGCCCCTCGATTGTTTCCCCTTCTCTGCCTATGGCGGGCGGGCGGG
>BFEA01000127.1:587880-600062 GCA_003427395.1 Chara braunii
AGCTCTTAGTCTCATTGATTTGGCTACCTTAGGGATGTGTTCGCCACGTCCACGCGGTAGAAAATTCATCCGTTGAGTTGAGTTGGCAGCCCTAAGGCAGCGGTATAGTGGACTTCGGCGTCTATGTCAAGGTGTCGCATTTTTGGCGACAGGCGACCAAGACGCAAAGTGGGTTTTTAGGCGCCAAAAAAATTTGGGGGACCGGTCAAAATTGCGGACTACCTACAACTAGCTCTGGTAGAACAGAGACTTTTGGAAAAATGACGGACCGGTCCTCAGGTGGAAGCAGACCCCCAAAAGAAGTGGGGGACGTTGGATCAGTCCTCGAGTGCAAACGGACCCCAAAAAGAAGCGAGGGCATGTGAACGGCAAAAGGGCCCTCAGGACCAGGCGTCAAGGCCCATCTTATCAAAACAGGGAGGTCAGGCGCAACGAAACAGGCGTTTTGCAAGGGGCAACTTTTACGATTTTCTGTGCACGGAGGAACGCACAAAAAAATTTGAAATTTTGAGAATCCATAGATGAGGTCGTGTTCCTTCCAGAAAAAAAATTAGAACATTTTCAAAAAATCACTTAGACCGTGAAATAATCGTTACGCCGATTCGACACATTTTTCATTTTTGCCACTCACCAACTAAACCCCAGCTCCGACCAGCGTCGTTCTGGCATCGGCCAGCCGTGAACCGGTGGATATAACCGTACTGGCCCGTTATCAGACGATCCGCTAAACACTACCGCAGCCATAGCTTCAGTTGTCTAGCTCCCTTCCTGCACTGGACATGCTTGACCCACCCAAACCACCTAAGCATTCCCCCTACTCCCTACTCCGGCAAGACTCATCACAACGGAGCCACCATCTCCGTTGCTGCTATGCCCTAGTCCCATCCTACCAGGTAGCCCCATCGCCCTAAATGCGACGCATATGGCTGTCACCGTTACTGTAGGCCTGTCCCTCCCCAACGGCTCGGTAGTCCAGGGGCTGGCAAAGTCGAGCGTCGGGAAAATTAGCCTGGAAGGTACTTGTGATTGGAGAGGTGCGTTGGGGTTCTCTTTCCCGCCGCCCGCCGCCCGCCGCCCGCCGCCGCCCGCCGCCCGCCGCCCATCGCCCCCCCGCCGCCCAACGGCTGCCACGTCGGTTTGCCGGGACACCTATTGGTCTGGAAAGCTGCCCCGGTCCTCTCTCCCCCGCCGTCGCGCCCTCCGTGGCCGTTGTCAATTCTTGTCGCCTACGCTCTCACATTGAAACCTCCGAGTCGGCACCGAGAAAACTACCGGTAGCGCGGCACAGCGGTGGTGCGGCCAGGGAAGGAGGCATGGGCGCCCTGTCACTTGCCTCGAGTCTTGACATTGTGGGCATGTTAATTAGTATTCGGCTTAGGGCATACTCACACTAGCACTTCTCAATTTATTTCTGGACGGAATTGCGGCCAGATGCATTTTAGTCCGGCTGTAATTGCAGTCAGGTACATTTAAGATAGTGGTAGTGTGAGGACGCCCTTACTTAGTTAACAGTATTGATTGCGCTGTAGTGCAGGCATAACGAACTTATTGTGGTGGTCGTCTTGTCTTGACACGCAAGCGGCGGTGACCAACGGAACGTGTAATCAAGCAGGTGATCGGCGGAACGAGTAATCAAGCTACGCGCAACGCGCAACGCGCAACGACGCCCGCCTCGTGGGTGGCTACCGGTTGTTGCTCGGAACTATCTCCAATAGTGCGCTCGTAGTTCCACGCGAAGTGCGCGGGGTAGCTGCGGTACGTTGCGCGAAGTGCGCGGGTAGTGAAATCTGAGGTACGGAGCAATCGAAAGTGCGTCGTGGAAGCTGAGCTGGTCAGGCCACGTGGTTGCGGCACGACGGTACTCAGTGCGCTCAAGTTGGTTTGATCTTGCGCGATCTCGTTGGAGATGTGGGGAAGAGGCGGCCGAGGGTTTGGATATGGGGGGAGCTATGGCGCCGGGCCGTATGGTGGAGGTGGATACGGGGTGGGTGGGTATGGCGGCTATGGNGTCCAGATACGTGGAGGATGTGAAACGTATCTGTATGTCTGGTTATCGTTCCAAGACATTCAGAACTTTTGATCAGTCCGACAGTATCTGCTCCATGCAACAGTCCAGATACGTGGAGGATGTCGGGACTCCCTATATCTGATTGTGGGTACCGATATGCGTACCTTGTCGGCTTATGTTTGTCAGAGTATACGGCTTTGATTCATGCTTTTCGCTTTTCGTTTTATCGTGGTCAGTCTGAATGCTGTCTCTTATACACATCTAGATGTGTATAAGAGACAGGTGCAGGGAGGGGGCGCGGCTGGGCCGGCGGAGTCGGGATCTCTGCCGATGCGGCCTCGGCGGCGCGCAGCGGTGAACCCTCCCCGCCGGGAGCGGAGCCGGCCCCTGCTGCTGTTCCCCGAACTCGCGGGGGCAAACTGGTCGATCTCCAGCAGGCGCTGCTTCGTGTCGACGGCCGAGGCTATGGAGCTTACAGGGACATCGAGGGCGTTTGGGTTTTGGAGGAAGGCATCACGTTGTTCGTTGATCGTACTCAATCTGATCCTTTCGCGCCTCCTTCCAGATGTAGAATCCAGGTCAGCAATATCTGCACCCTTCCCCCTCCACCTCCCCCTTTATTTACTAGTATTTTCGCACTCTCTGGGTCATTGCCCGCTCCCCTCTTTCCGCCTTTATGCTATGGTCCCTTTTGCTTGTGTCCCCATCGACTCTTTCTGATCTATACAGCGTCTGTACCCTGTAATTCTGTGATCTCGTCGACAGCAGCGTGGTGCCAGACGAGACAAAAGTGGAAGTCTCATCACACTTCTCGCATCGAACACAACGTCTCGGCTGTGCTGGTTGTGTGTCGCATGAAAACTTCTCTATGGTTGGTGTGTGCCTTTCTGCGTCTTTGCGTGTGCTGCAGAAATCGTTGGGTTTGTCGCTGATTGTCGTCCATAGTTTGAATGCGTTGAGGGATGGTGGTTGAAGCTTGGGCCTAATAGTTGGGAGCCTTGAAATGATTGAAACGGTGCAGGATGAAGCAGGATGATGGTGATGTGGAGAATGAAGAAATGATGGATGGCGTATGGTGTCGATGACGTCTATGGTGACTGATGACGTGTATTTGCTTAATGATGTGTATGATGAATTGTGGACTTAGCAGTAGATGATTGAGGGAATGGTTTTGATTACTGATGGGTGATGATAGATAGACGATTCGATCATTCGCAGGTGAAGCTTACAGATTACGAAATGTACGATGAGGGACCGGATGATTCACGGCGTCTGTTGAGGGTCTATCGGGCGTAAAGGAAGGGGAGAGAGAGGGAGGGGAGAGAGAGGGAGGGGGGGGGAAGGAGGAGGGGAATCTAACGGAAGAAACGTTGAGGGGAGGGGGGGGGAGGTGGAGGGTAAAATTTGGTGGTGGTCTTGGTTGATGTGTAGGGAGTATAGAGGAACTGAGACTATCTATCGGTCAGCTTATTGGCCGGATAAATCTCCTTATGAAGTGTCGTCATTTGGAAAAAAAGCATCGGTATGTGAGCTTATGAATAAGAAGAGGTATAATTGTGTATTATGCACCAAATGAAATCCACCAATCCATGAAACTTGACCCACAAATTATAGTCGTAACGTAAAGACAGACTTATTTCCCATGGAAATGGCGCTAAAGCAAGTCGAAATCTATTCACTAAACTAGCCTTCTGGTCACACCGCATTTTAGTCCTCCAATCAATCAATCAATCAGTCAATCAATCAATCAATCAATCAGTCAATCAATCAATCAATCAATCATTGATCTTTGAACCATCAATGAAATGATAATCGGTGCGACAATCAATCAATCAATCAATAGGTCGTTGATCACGGAGCTATCCATGAAATGACAATCAATCAATCAATCAAATCAACCAAGCAATTAATTGATTGATAATCAATCATTGTTAATGGAAGGTGAGACTCAACCACTATAGGAGATGGATTCGGCTATGGGTACTGAGACGGAAGTACGAAATGCTGGCCATCGCCCGTTCTTAACTCATTTACTACTCTGCTTGCTGCGTTCTAAACCCAGTTTTCCACTAACTGCTATAATTCACACGGGTATGTAGAAGATAATCACGCGCATCGCATCGCACACATGGATCGGGTTATGGAGTGTAAAATTGAGTAGGAGATGACAGTCACACATAAGCCATGGTGGTAAGGGTTAGACAATATGGGAAAGACTTCGCGCATGGGCGGTTGAAACGATCAAGATCAGTATTTGGTGTGAAGGCGGGACTGGTTCGTGTGAAGGCGGGACTGGTTCGTGTGAAGGCGGGACTGGTTCGTAAGTAAGTGGCTCCTAATTAGGATTTCTCTGCTTTTTAATTGGCTCTTTATTAATCGAAAATTTGTGGTGGTGGTGGTGGTGGGGGGGTTGGCTCTTAATCAAGCGTTGATAATGTTTTCGATGGTTTTCTGTTATTTCCTTGGTTCGTAATTCATATCCCCTTTTCCGGGAGCCGTTTTTATTTTTATTTTTATTTTTATTTTGGACCATTTCTCGATTTATGCGTGTCATCCTTACTTGCGCAGGGGCCATGCTAATTTTCATTCTCTGTATCGTTCCATGTAACGGATGTCCCGAAGGACAGGAGCGGTTTGTATTTTTCCCTCAGATTTGATGTTGCAAAAAAAAAAAAAGAAGAAAAAGGGGAAATAAAGAACAATGTGAACTTCTTGCGCTTTCTGTGGGTTTACTTAGTCGTGTTCTCCAGAGTTTTTTTTTTTTTTTTTTTTTTTTTTTAMAATYYCCAGRGGTTTYAGGGACACTGGATTCCGTTTTGACTMCTCTTTTTTTTTTTTCTTTCAATGTAAGGCAATTTCGAACTACCGTTTTCACCCGAATAGAACGCCCGGTCATTATCACTGTATCTAGACTGAAAGTTGTACCAAATACAGCTATAATGATCGGGCGTTATATTCAGGTGAAGACGGTAATGGTGCCATCAATCATTCCGCGTTCTTCTTGTCTGGATGTGGACGAAGTGAGAGAGAAGCCGGATTCTTCCTTAGTGTTCCGGGACACACACGTAGGAATGAGAGATTTTAACTGTGGTCTGTCTTGCGTGGCGATGATATCTTATATTGGGAGGTGGGAGGTCAATGACGTGGTTTGTTCTGTGGTCGGTGATGAGGTGATGTCTATGGTGAGGCTTGGTTCTGTGGTGATGGTTTCGTTTGTGGTGTCGGTCATATCAACGGTAAGGCTTGGTTCTGTGGTCAGGATGGCTTGCTTGCTTGCTTGCGGTGTAGTGTGTCGGCTTGGGACGTACTACAGTGAATCTGGTCTTCTGCAGTCGAATGAGGTGTGCGTACTTCTGTGTGTAGCTTATGGGTGGTACCAATAAGGGGCCGTATTCACACTACAGGACCTTTCTCGACGTATCTGGGCGTTTAGGCGGGCGGGCGTGCACTAGTAGTGCATATATCTGAACGCAATTACGTCAAGATATCAGTTGAAAAAAGTCCTCGACCGGGAAAGAGGGTTCCGTGAAGGTTCCATCATGACTGGCTAGTAGTTAATTAGGCGATGACAGAGAGAGAGAAAGTGCGAGCTATGGAAATCGTCTGTGGTGTCGAAAGGCGGTGATTTGGAGAGTAGGGATTGTGGAATTATCATCTCTACCTAGTTAAGGGAAGTCATTTCTTTACCTATAATTTAGGGAAGTCCTTTCTCTACCTAATTTAGGGAAGTCCTTTCTTTACCTAATTTAGGGAAGTCGTTTCTCTACCTAATTTTAGGGAAGTCCTTTCTCTACCTAATTAAGGCAAGTCCTTTCTCTCTCAAGGGGGAGATTTCTGGGGGAGAGGGTTTCGGGAAGGGTCTTGGATGATCAGTAAGCACCAGTCCGAATTAGGTAAGTTGGAAGGAGGGTTTGTGCTGTTGATGTCCGCGCAGGCGTTTTGCTCTTTTTTTGAAGTCGTTGGTGACGTCAGTGTCCACTGAGGCAATCAGCTTTTTTTTCTTTCTTTCTACATTACGAGATGGATTGGAAGTATTTGTGGCAAAGGGTAAGAGTGGGGATAGGTCGGATTGCGAGATGGGAGAGTGGAGGGAGGAGCGACTTGGGAGGTACGTGGAACCCCGTTTTCGGATTGCGAGATGGGAGAGTGGAGGGAGGAGCGACCTGGGGGGTACGTGGAACCCCGTTTTGGATGTGTTTAGTGGTTTCTGCGGAAGAAGCAGCAACGAGGTGGAGGGAGGGAGGGAGATTGAGGGAGGGAGAGGCGGGCGGGTCGGAGAGCTGAAAGTCGCCTTTTCTACGTTATCTGATTTGGGCAGAGGTTTCTTTCATCGAATCATTTTTCGAATTCTGATTGGAACCCTTGTTTTTCATAATTTCGAATTTCGGGCTGGTTAGGGTTGCAGACAAAGAGGGTATAGGAACTATATGTTCTTTTGGGTTTTAACTGTTTTAGGGCTTGTGTCGGATGCATCTGGTCACAATTACGTCTTGATTCATCTTGATCAGTGTAAGTACATAAGTTGTATTATGTCACGTTATATTGAAAGAGAAATCGTTTCATCGTATGGTGACAGAGTAGGTTATCGCAATCTCCCGTCCTCTTATTATAACGGGGCTAATGTGTCACTGCCGGATGCATCTGGCAACAATTATGCCCAGAGACGAAACCTGATCCTAGCGTGAATCTCCGTGGTAAATGTAGCCCGCCTTCTGCTTCGACTTTGGCCTCTTGAGATGTCCTGTAGAAACGTCAAGTCCGGCATGTTTTGTTTCTTTTCTTTTGTTTTTTTTGTTTCGCTTCGTGTCGACACAAGGTACTTTTTTTTTTTTTTTTTTTTTTCTCTAGGTACTTTCTAATTGATCTAGGGTTACAATTGAGAGGGTAAGTGATAACGATTGTGGTGGTAATCAAATATCGTAATTGGCTATATTAAAATTAATAGGGGTTAATGTTTTTTCCTTTCCGGATTGTCATAATCGATTTTACGGATAAGTAGGAAAGGTTCGTCTGGATGGATAGATTGATTGCGATAATTTGACTTTCCCGCCAATTTGATAGATTGATTGCGATAATTTCACTTTCCCGCCAATTTGATGGATAGATTGGGATAATTTCACTTTCCCGCCAATTTGATGGATTGATTGGGATAATTTCACTTTCCCACCAATTTGATGGATAGATTGATTGGGATAATTTCACTTTCCCGCCAATTTGATGGATAGATTGATTGGGATAATTTGACTTTCCTGCCAATCCATTAGGCTGTATACCGTATGAGAAAACAACCGCACAGGACATTTAGAGGCGCAATGAATGAGGACTAAGTTCTTGGTCGGCTACCAGCGCAGAAAAGCGCAGAAAAGTGGAGTCAGGTTCTTTGGTTTGAAACGATCCCATTTAGTGTCGGATTCAAGAGGTGCTGTGAGGCGGGCTGATAATTTTAGGATTCTCCAGTCTTCCGAGGCGGGCTGATAATATTTTCCTTTTTATGAATACTCTCTCTCATCAACTGTCTCTGGGGAGGAGGGGGGTTGGAGACAAGAGGGGGTTTCGAAGTCTGAGAAGGGGGGGAGCGGGAATGGGAAGGATGGGGGGCGGAGGAGAGGGGGAGGAGGGGTGGGGGTGCTGCTCATTCTCTCTACATCCTAGCTGACCTGACTTGTTTTTGAAAAAATACGAAGTCTCATGACTGTTCACTAGAAGTATAGTAGATCAAAAAGTCTCATGACTGTTCACTAGAAGTATAGTAGATCAATAAACGCAACGGTTAGTTGCTAGCGTATTCTCCGTAACAAAGAATGTATACAGGGCCCAATCCTGGCCGATTGCAGCCATGATAATACGGTAATAGGAAGTGATAAGCGAGAGAAATAAGGTAGTACTCATGATACTGTAATGTTTTACCTTTCGTCATGCCTATTATGATCAAACTTGGTCGTCTTCACCGGATGGGGAGTGGGAAGACTGATCGGTACAGCGTAATTTAGTTCTCTTCTGATCTTTTGGAAACTTTGCGTAAGGCCAATCGAAGAGAGGCAAACGCTTCCGAAAGTGTGCGTGTTTTTTATCTATATGCTGTGGGCAACGTGGCACTGAATCTGACCGCAAGTGCCGGTATATTCATCCATGAAACTCCTGGTACGAGTATTTCCGTCATGTCCATTCGCGAGCTGCGGTTATTGCCAGATCCATGAGTAGACGGTAGTCGTCGTGTTGTTCAACCCCTTTTTGGAAAGCAATAACCGCAAAATTTAACGACCGCGCCTTTTTTTTTTTTTAATTCTTCGAGAAATGTGTCGTTGCCGCAGTCTGCCTCGGCTCTAAAAGTCCATGTCGTTGTCGCAATCTGCCTCGGGTCTAGTTCGTAGGATTAGTCTAGCTCTCGGTAGTCTAACCCTAGTCTAGCCCTATTCGTTCGAAGGTGAGTCCTTGGTCTTGCCCCACTGTCTTCACCAGATGAAGAGAACCCACTAGCTCTAGGTTGTTATCGCGGCGTATATAATAGACTGAAAGTTGTCCTTAAATTAAAATAGTGCGAGAATGACCACCTGGTGTTCTATTCGGGTGAGGGCGGTAGTCCAACCTTTCGTTCTTTGGATAAGTCTGCTTGCTTCCCATTTTTGTGCTAACCGTAGTCAAAACTTCTTCCCTTCCACTAGGTTGCTCCTCTTATAGTCTTAAGCAAAATCAGTCTTTAGTCCTGCCTGAGTCCTGCAGGCTTCCACTTAATGCGGTCATTAAGCAACAAACACCACCCATCTGTCCCCGAACGTAACGCACTTTGAAAATGAATGCATACAAGCTCTATTTCCCCTCCTGGTTCTTACGTCCCCGCTCTTTGTCGTTGTGCTGGGTTTTGTGGTTTGCCGTGCCGTCCTTGTGGTGTGTGTTTTTTTTCTCTTTGGTTGCTTGTTTGGCTGGTCTCCCCCACTCATGTGATGATGCAGGTAGCGCAGCAGCAAGCAGGGTTCCCAGAGTCTCTTTATGATTCTCGCATTCGAGCCATCGCTCTGCGCGACTACTTGACAAGAACGTTCGCTGAAGCTTTGTCGAAAAGCGGGGCTGACATCCGACGTGGCGCGGTGCGATGGAACGCCGCGAAAGGCGGAGAGGTGACCGTTGAATCTCCAGGGCAACAGGTGTTGGAACGATCGAGCGTGCTGATCTCAGAGGAAAAGGTGGAGGCTCGTTTCGTGGTGGCGTTGCCGGCGCAAGGTCGGACGGTGTTGGGGAAATGGGCAGCAAGGGTTCTGACAGAGATGATTCCCACGGCTGTGAAGGCATCCCTGGTGTATGCCAGCCTGGACGCGGCTGAAGTGGAGGCCCACGTGAACTGTGTCGAGGACACAGAGAGTCTCAGGTCGCAGCTGGCTGATGCCAACCTTGTTGCCTTTGTTGGGAACGGATCTGTGCTTCCGCGCAAGACCGGGGCCTGCGATCTCCCTATGGAAGGGAAGGAGGTGGTGGTGTTCGAGTCCCCCCCATCTTTGTCCCGCTCGTTTACGCTTCCCCATAAGGGTGAGGTGTCGGGGATGGGAATTCCAAAGGGGGTGACTTTGATCGTAGGAGGGGGGTTTCACGGTAAGAGTACGTTGCTGGAGGCGCTGCAAATGGGGGTATACAACCATGTGCCAGGCGATGGGAGGGAGCTTGTGGCGACGGACCCGTCCGCGGTGAAGATCCGCGCGGAAGACGGGCGGAATGTGGAGTGCGTGGACATCTCCCCCTTCATTCGGAACCTGCCGATGGGGCGGGACACTGCGCAGTTCACGAGCGCGGACGCCAGCGGAAGCACCAGCCAGGCGGCCAATGTGATGGAGGCGTTGGAGATGGGCGCCAAGACGCTGCTAGTGGACGAGGACACGTGTGCTACCAACTTCATGACAAGAGATGTGCGCATGTGCGCGCTTGTCTCTGCTGAGCGCGAACCCATCACTCCGTTCGTTGCTCGGATTCGATCTCTTGTCACGCGCTTCGATGCGTCGTGCGTCTTGGTAATTGGTGGCTCGGGGGATTACTTCGACGTGGCGGACACTGTCATCATGCTGGACAGTTTTGCGGCGCACGATGTGACCGGCGAAGCTATCAACATCGCACAGAGATACCGGAGACCCGATGCAGAGAGCTTCGTCTCGTCCGATGAAGAGGACCCTTTCCCGGAATCGCTTGCTCGTGTACCCAAGGTTGTCTTTGAGGCCGCTTTCACCAAAGCGAGCGTGAGGTCCAAGTCTGTTATTGCAATCGGAGAGGAGGAGATTCAGCTCTCGGCTGTGGAACAGGTGGGTGCTCCATCTCTCTCTCTCTCCCCTCTCTCTCCTCTCTCGCTCTCTGTTTGCGTTCGAATCTGACTCGTGGGTGGTGGACAAAGCGCTGTCGGACAGGCTTTCTGCTGCGTTCGAGCAGAGGTGGCCGGTCATTCTCTCTCTCTCTCTCAATTGCTCCTCTTTCTTCTCTCTCTTTCTCCTCTTTCTTCTTTCTTCTCTCTCCTCTCTTCTCTCTCTTCTCTCTCTTTCTTCTCTCTCTTTCTTCTGTCTCTTTCTCTCTCTGTCTCTCTGTGTGGTCAACCGCGCTCTGCTTGGGAAAAGTCTCCTCCACGTGCCACTTGGGGCAGGCAGCCTTGTTCTTGCATTTCCAAACATGAGCGGTGTGTGTGTGTGTGTGTGTCTGAATTTTTGTTTTTTGTTTTTCTAAGGTTCTGGCTCTCCTTGTCCTTTCTGCGGAGCGTCAATCTGGTCCCTTTGCCCTCAGCAAGCCGTACAGATTACAATGAATACGTACACGCTCCAATGCTTCTCTCCGTTATGGCTGAGAGATCCGAGTGGGGGGCATTGATTACTTCTTTCTGGAAGGATGTACCTCTCTCCTCACCCCTGCCTCTGTTTCTTTTAGCCTCCCGTTTGTCATCGTCCTTTTATCTTTTTCTCACTCTTCTGTTGAGCTTTTTGTCTCGTGGTTCTCTCTCTCTCTCTCTCTTTCTCTCTCTCTCTCTCTCTCTCTCTCTCTCCTTACGCCCCAGTACTGCTTGTTTTCGTGTTTGCTTTGGTGCTCTTGCTTTCCCCGCTGTCTCCTGCTTTGCCTTTCTAAATCTCCTTTGATTTCACGCTCCTGTGACGTTGTTTCATGCTCCTGTGGACTGTGCCTTACCCCAGAGTCCCGTCCTTTTTTGTCTGTGCCTTACCAGAGGCCCGTCCTTTTTTGTCTGTGCCTTTGATGAACGTTACGGCACGGACGGAATAATATGGGATCACTCGTATGTACACGGTTGTTCGTCTTGTGTCTGGCGTTCGTCTTTGTCTGTCGTTTTTTCTTTTTAGGGCCTCGCTGCACTACTCTCGAAATGTGCAAAACGAGAGTGAATCTTCCGCTAGAATATGGAAAGATGCATCGCCATGATTTTTGTCTTTTGTGCATGTCGAGAGTAGTGCAGCGAGGCCCTTACCATATAAAACGGAACTTGCAGAGACAACGTCAGCGCGCTGTTGAGTTATCTGAGAATGAGGCTAAGTATTTCAAGCGGGGTATATCGGGCCTCGCCGAACCACACCAGATGTGCAAAATGAGAACGAATCTTCCGCTAGAACATGGAAAGACATACAGCCGTAAGTTTGTCTTTTGTGCATGTGGTGAGTGGTGGAGCGCTGTCCAGATGTGCACGGACGGTGAAGTGCATCTGCGCTTTCATTGTAACCTGCAACCCGTTTCTTTTTTGTTCTTTTTTTTTTTCGGGAAAAAGGGAGGATCCGTTTTATACATTGCAAACCAAGAGAAACTTTTGAGGCCGGGAATCCTCACAAACAACCCGGGTTAAAAAATCCAGTAACCATCCGGCCGGGGTTGTTCCCCGCCGTATCCCTCAGGGACCATGCCCCAAGGGGTGACAAGAGATCGCAACAAAAACAGTGAGCCCTCTGCTCCAGCAACCCGTTTCCAACATCCGCAGTCTTTTTTCTTTTTTTTCTCTTTGTGAACGTCGCAGCCTATGCGTACTGACACACAAAATTTAACTTAGCCTTAAAACTTATATTCTTACTGTATGTAGTCGGCTGATTATGGGCCTCGCTCCACTGCACAGCGTTTGAAACGTATCTGTATGTCTGGTTATCGTTCCAAGACATTCAGAACTTTTGATTAGTCCGACAGTATCTGGTCCATGCAACAGTCCAGATACGTG
>BFEA01000127.1:600429-605429 GCA_003427395.1 Chara braunii
GGTATAGAGGAATGCGCGAACTGTGACGCCTCTCTACTATTTGCTATGTAATGGCGCTCTACTACTCACTACCCAACAAAGCGCAACCACGTGCCTGTCTCTACTACTCGCTATGTGATGGTGCTCCACTACTCATTAATTGAGGGAAATGAAACGAATCTTCAGCTAGAAGATGGAAAAAGATAAATCTGCGGAAGGATAGGGAAAGACTGCCAGGAAGGTCACCCTACTGTCTTCCCCCGAACATAACGCACCTTAAAAATGAATGTATACAAGCTATATTTCCGACTAGATACAGCCAAAACAAGGGTGCGTTGTGTTCGGGGGAAGACAGTAGGCCGGGTTTTACTTTGGTAGGTCTTTTCCCGATGGTTCTGTGCAAATCTGCTCCAGCTTTCTTAAATCTCTATCTAGTACACGGCCCCACTCCTTGTGGAGGTTTGCTTGTGACCTACGTTTCACGCCTCGGGCCTACCGACTGCAGTGGCTGCTAGCGGTTTGGAAAAGCTGGCCGAGCAGTGC
Source organism: Chara braunii (assembly GCA_003427395.1). Taxonomy (NCBI): domain Eukaryota; kingdom Viridiplantae; phylum Streptophyta; class Charophyceae; order Charales; family Characeae; genus Chara; species Chara braunii. Next base: position 600,952 of record BFEA01000127.1, read on the forward strand.
AGAAAACCTCGAGGTGGTTTAAAAAGGGGTTAGCACATAGCACAGGACATGCCGTGTGCTGAATGTCAGAAGCCAAGAACCCCGCATGATGAGGATTCCAAACTTGAATCAAATGAAATTGACCTCTGTGTTCCCTAGCCCTCATCCAAAATCAGAGAATTCGAAGAGTCGTCACTCGAGAGTCAGACTGACGACTCTCGATGCACTCTCTATTTTGGTTGCAGATTGAGATCACTGAAAGTCAGTAAGCCCAAAGAGATGGGAATTAGCAATCCTGAATACAACGAAGTGGAATTGGAATTCTGTGACATGGTAGTTGAATCTTGCTTAAGCCAGTGTGGCCTAGCCGTTGTCCTTGAGGATGTACATCTTAGCCTCTGTGTCCTTGAGGAGGTGGATTCGCACAGCGTGCCAAAAAAGACACGATCCCCTGTGACACAATCCATTTTTGTTTTGTATTGTCTGGTGGCAACTGACCGAATCTTATGCTGAACCCCGAAGGCCGTGCCTTGTATGCAGCTCCGTTGGAACGCAGTAGATGTGCTGTGTACAGCTGGGTTAAGCATCAGCCAAGCTGGGCTGTGTACTGGTGGTTTAAGCAATCGCCCATGAAACCGATTTGAGTCGAGAAAATGTGGTGCGTTGTTCGCGGTTGGATGTCAACTATTTCTGCCTGATAGTACAGAAGGACGAGTCTCTGCTTCTACGGACAAGCTTGGTGATGCGGGTTCTCGTCTGCAGATTTGCAGATCTGTGCCTCATTTTACTTCGAATTCTAAGTTGTCCACAAGGACGTCAAGAGAGGGTACAAAAGAGTATAATCTTGTGTAAATAATACAGCGTGGGGGTAATAATAGAGTGAAGAAGGCGGTTAGCTTTGGGGGTAATAATAGAGTGAAGAAGGCGGTTAGCTTTGTCGATGCGCACTATGTTCGTGTGCTGAACACAAATTTTGCGACTCCTGTTCGTGTGTGCAGCTTGGCGAGAATTGCCAGACTAGGGCGATCGGCGATGCGATTGTGCTCATTCGCAACAAGTTTGTGAACGGTCAGTTCCACATCTCAGCATGAAACACTTGCAAACGTGTCTCCCCCCTTCTGTGATTTCTCGGCTTTTTTCCTCTTACTTCTTTCGTAATCATGCATAATTATCTTTTATTATGCGACGTTGATTTCTTTGCCCATTGTGTTGCTATGTCATGTCACATCTAAGAGCTCTGTGAGCTTCATGTCCTCTGTTGCTTTTTGTGGCGTGCCTCATTTTCTGCCTGAGGGATATTTGCAACTGACCGGTGACCGACAGAACATTGATTGACCAATCTATCTTTTCATCTATCAGCCAGCCAACCGGCCAACCAATCAAGCAACCAAATAGTCATTCACCCGATGAATGAATGAATGGACGAATGAACGGAGGGAGGGAGGGAGGGAGGGAGGAAGGAGGGAGGAGGGGAGGAAGGAAGGGAGGAAGGAAATGTGAATCGGATTTGACCAAGTAATCATTCACCCGATGAATGAATGGATAAATGAATGAAGGGAGGGAGGGATGGATGGGGGGGGGAGGGGAGGATGGGAGTGTGAATTGGATTTTAAAAATATCCGGTTTCATGTAAGCTTTGCCAGATATCTATCACCAGTTGGAGCCAAGCCGTTAGCATCATCTGGACTGGCCTCCTGTACTATCGACTTTGCCTTTCTCCTTGATGCCATCTTTTCCTCTGTGCTTCACTATTGGGTTACCCAACTGCAGAAAGGGTAACCCATTCCCTGTACGCAACATTTCCCCTTAAACGCAAGCAGTAATGTACCCTGTCTCTCTCTCTCTATCTCCCGATCTCCCTCTGTATGACTACAGGTATTGCTTTCTCTCCACTCATCTCTGTCAACAGCATGGAGAGCCTAATTCACGTGTGTGTGTGTGTGTGTGTGTGTGTGTGTGAGAGAGAGAGAGAGAGAGAGAGAGACGTTGCTGCTGTGGGTTTTGTATGGGAGTCTAGTCAGATGTTACGGGCTCTGCTGATAAGCTGTTGGTGTGATGTTTTTTGCATGGGGGTATTGACAGGTGTTATTGTTTCTAATATTGTTTATGTGCTTTTTTTTTGTCTTTGTAACTGCTGCTCTTTTGTTTTGAATTCTGTGCCGATTCCGCTTCATCTCATGTTGTTTGATCGACACTTGTGTGATTTGCAGGAAAACGCTCTCTTGTAGAAATAATGAAGATGCTTGAGGAAGAAATTGATGCGCAGGGTTTGGACGCCCTTTCTCCTGGGATGTTTTATGGTTATTATGCAAGGCCGCGGGCATTAGAAATTGCTGCGGCGCTTAATCGGTTGCGGACATTGAAAATCAGACGACAAGTATTCACTTCAAATTTTATCCCTACCCGTGCCTTATCTACGTGCCATTTTCCCGTCCTGTTTGTGTGTTTTGCTGTTTATGCTAAAACAGAAGTGTCATTGTCAATCTGTACATTACGGAGCACCTCCCTCTCTGCCAGCGCTTGGCTTTTGCTCGATATAACCATTTGTTTTTTTCATGGCTCGACTTTTTTAATGGCTTTAGCTCCCACCCTCTCCCCCAAGCACCTGTTTCAAGTCGCTTCAAAGTGAATGATCGGAAGCGGTGTCTGGTAGCCATCTGTAGTCAAGGCCACGCATGCATTTTTCCCCCCACTGAAGCTACTGGTAAAAAACACCTCTCCCCCCCCAAAAAAAAAACAAAAAACCAAAAAAAAACGATGCTGCCATCCCTGGCTGCTCCGAAGTTACGTGTGATTAATTAATGCCCCCGTGTCACAACATCAGGTCTGTGCCCAATTGAAGCCTCCCTTGATTAAACCACCAGTACATTTCCTAGCTTTTTTTTTTCAGCGGCGTGCCGGGTAACGTACGTTCTGACCTGAAACGGAAGGGTGGCCGCCGATAAATCGAATCGGCGGCCAGTCTTGGTTTTCGGGCCGGGCTGGAGAGCAGTGCCCGTGGCTGACATATAAGAAAGGTACCGGTGAATTGACAACGAGGTTCACCTTCCAATTTCACAAGGCCAATTGCCCACGTATTGGACCCGCCTCCAGGCCTGCAATTCCGTCCGGGGGTCGTTTGCAAGGGAATGACCATCCCAAATTTAATTCTGCGAGGAGACTTGTAAGACCTCCTCCTCAGAAGGTCCCCTATCCCCTCCCGCCCTCCGCCCCCCCCCCAAAAAAAAAAGAAAAAAGAAAAAGAAAGAAAACAACACTCCTGTCCTTCGTCCAGGACCCCGGGGCTGGGCTACATTACACCTCACAACACGTGCTTTTCTTACAGTACACCTCGCCACACACGTACTGCTCACCAGCGGAAGCAAGCGGATGTTGAAATGAAAGGAAAGACCCCACAAGGAAGCCTTTATTTCAGAGCCTTGTCATTGTGGGAAAGCTGCTGCGAGTTTCCGCCATTCCATTTGTGGCAACAACCTCCTATTGGCAGATGCTGCCAAGAAGGGCCTATCACGACTTGGAAGCTGCCAAGAAAGGGCCTATTAGGATTGAATGGGGTAGCTGCTGCCAAGAAGGGCCTATTCAAAATAAAGGGCCTATTAGGATTGAATGGGGTAGCTGCTGCCAAGAAAGGGCCTATTCAAAATAAAGGATGCCAATTGAAGCTGCCAATCTTGGAGCTTCCAAAGGATTTTCCTTCTTGTGCAAATTTCTGTCCTATCACGATTTGTAGTTGCGAAGAAGGGTTGCATGGGGCATGAGCTCCCATTAGGGTGGAATGGGGGAGCTCCAAGATTGGCAGCGCTTCCATTGGCATCCTTTATGTTTTTTTTGAATATGTAAATAGGCACAAGAAGGGAAAAGGTCAGATGATTGTCATGATGGATCGTGATTTTGGTTTAATGGGGCCCTTATTGGGGTGGGGTGGGGGGGGGGGGGGGGGGGGGGGAGACGAGGATGGGGGGCTACAAGTTTCCTAAAGCAGCCCTGGGAACCCGAGTGAATGGTGTATGCAAGCGTGCACAGTGGTGTGCTTGTGTAAGTTGCTTGGTTGTGGTGGACTCTCCTGGATTGCAACCCCCATTATATTTCTGACTGGGAAAATGTGTCCTTGAATGTATTCTGGATTGTCCGGACAGATTCTGTAATCTGTGCAAATGCTGGTCAAGCAGCCGATGTCCGTCCGGATTTCAATTAGAAAGACGCTGTTGTTTTGTTCCCTTGTTAGAGGCACTGCTGAACACTTCCAATGCACAAAGAGTCAGAGAGTGATTCAAGAAAGCAAATGTTCCTTGCTACACATCTGATGAAACGTTTCAAAAGCCCAAAGACAAGATAATCATGTTCGGATCATCAATAGACTCAAAGAAAACTGTCTGAGTCTCTCTCTCTCTCTCTCAATGGAGGCCTCGGTGGTTGTCCGATGCAGGCACACACCTTGGAGGGGGGGAGGGGGACACACACACAGACTCGCACACACACACACACAGATGAGGCGGAGA
>BFEA01000127.1:610429-613172 GCA_003427395.1 Chara braunii
CAGTTTGGAGCTCTTTTGTTCGCTGTCTGTGGCCACGGCCGATGAAAGTGCGATGTCTGTCGTTCTGGTGTCTGAGCAGAGAGGGTGAATGGGAGGGAGGGCAATTAGCTACTCTCTCATTCCATCACTTGCTGAACTGGAATGTCCGGTGGAAAATGAGTGGGCGGGAGTTTCCATCGCCGGGCAGGAAGTTCTGCCGATGGATGTGGTTGGGCTTTGAAGAACTGCCGAGGGGGTTTTCCACCGTTTCGTTGGACGGGACTGCGCTTGATGCTGGTTAACATTAGCAGGAGAGCACACTGGCATTGCGGTGGAGCTAGAGGGATCGGATTTGTGGTTGTCTTCGTGGAAATGACATCAGATGCTCCGTAACTCCGGTGAAAAAGGGCGGCGTTCGTCAATGGAAGAGAGATGACCCATCGCCAAACTCTCTGTGTCTATGTTGGAGAAACATACCACTCTCTTCGATGCCCGATTTTGGTTGTTGCACCCTCCTGAGATTTGGGGAAATGTTTAGAGGCAGGTAAGGTCACTTCTTCATCATCAACTATTGTCGTTTTTTACATTTAAAACCATTTTTTTTTTTTTCTTATTGCTTAACGTAATTTTCTGTGTTTTTGTTGAACACGCGTTAGAGGAGAGGAAAAAAAAAAAAAGAAAGAGTGAGATGAGAGCTCATGAGATATATTTTTTTCTGATTTCACTAGCCATATCTGTTGTCATCGAGGTCCATACTTTTCAAAGGGAACAGAAGAGGGTCGTGGGAGTTCGGGGCAGGCAGGAAGGAGGAGGATTGGGAAGTCTGAATATAATTTTCCGTATCCACGGCATCTTGCCAGTGGGATCAGCGATATTGGGACAGTGCGCGTCCCCTTCCGTTTTTGTATTGTCTATCTATTTATTTTAATACGTTTTTTTCTGTGTACGGCTTGTCTTTAGATTCGTTTACTTTCGTTTGCGAATTTACGATCTGTCCAGAAGGCTTTCACGCTATGCGTCCTAAGGAGTGTCAGCTGCAGAAAGCTGAAAGAAGGAAATCTACTCGAGGCGGAAGATGTAGGCACATACAGGGCTTGCTCTTTCCAGATTGCACGTTCAGATTATGTAGCAGACTTGACCAAACTGATTGCCTCCATTTGCAACCCTCAGGGTGTATGAAAGTGTGGTTGGAGGCTTCGACACAATGGCAACACACACACACACACACACACACACACACACGCACACACACACACACACACACACACACACACACACAAGCACACACACACGCACATGTGCACACGGGCAGACATGCACACACACACACACACAAACAAACAAGCAAACAAATTGAGATTTGTGCGTTAATGGACATATATGTGAACCCATCACGGACAGATTGACCACATCTGGCCTCCTCAGAGTCCTGGGTTAGGCAGGGTGGGGTGGGTTTGAGTAGAGTGGATGATATCTTTGTGAGAAGTGGTTTTGCCAAAAGAGTCCGTCAAATGCATCTCGGGCAGATTACAATGTCTGCCCTCCTGGTGAGGTTGTGAACGTTGCCCTTTCCCATCGTATTAGTGACCGTGGTATCAGACACGCTTGAATGAGAGAGAGAGAGAGAGAGAGAGAGAGAGAGTCTGAATGAGAAGTCTATCCACGCAATAATACTGGTGTGTGCAGAATTTCAATGCAGAGACAGTCTCTCATTGCCATGAGAGAGAGAGAGTCTGAGTCAGCAGTCAGGCAGTAATACGGGTCTGTCCTGAATTTCAGTGCAGAGAGAGACTGCCTCCTCGCAGTGAGTGTGTGTCATCTGTGAGGGATGTGATGATGCTAACTGGAGGAGTACAGGGACACAATTTTTGGCACATTGTTGCACGTTCTCTTCTGTTCTCTCTTCCTCGCTGTTCTCCTTGCACAATCACACCACAGCCACCTGTCGGGAGATAAGGACGGCAGATGAAGGTGCATTTTCAATTTCAATTTTCTGCCTTGTATATATTTCTGGCAGAAAATTCCGTTAAGCTGTTGTAAGGGTCAATCTCCTGGTAACGGAAACACAGAAAATTCCGTTAAGCTGTTTTCTTGCACAGCATGGAGGGAGGGCGGGGGGAGGAAGGTGGAGGGGAGAGGCGGGGAAGGCATAGTCTGTGTCTCCCAGCTGATACCTCTGTCCTTCTTGCTGTTTTCATATTCTGGCAGCCTCGTTTTGACGAGGATGTAGAAGCAGGGATGTTGGCCTTCACTTCTAAGCATGGAGAACCTAAGCCAAGAGGGGGGGGGGAAGGATGGCAACAGGAAGGAGGGATGCAGGTGTCAGAAGGAGAGAAGAATGGAGAACGAGGGACAGGAGGGTCGGTACGACTACAGTGGGGGAGGAGAGAAGAGGTCGTGAGAAGAAGGGCAACGTAGAGAATGCACGAGGCAGAACTCACACAAAAAAGGTCAAAGAGGATAGGTCACGCTGCCTTGCCCTTTTATTCTTTTTGTGTGCGTTAGTAGTGGAAGGACAAACAATGGGGAGGGGAGCATGGACGAGAAGTACGTTCATCACGGGGATGAGACAAGGGGGATGATTCCATGAAGGTCACCCTAAAAGCTTGTCAGCATATATTTATTTTTTCCATCAACGGCTGGAGTGATATAGCGGCCTGCGAGTACAACTTTGAAGTCCTTCCTCTGCACTGCCTAGTGGGGCTGAATGAACCTCTCTCTCTCTCTCTCTCTCTCTCTCTCTGTCTCTGTCTCTCTGTCTCTC
>BFEA01000127.1:617095-640359 GCA_003427395.1 Chara braunii
ACTAGAGGCACAGCATGGCCGCCTAGTAACGGCCCCGACCACTGCCGCTCGACCTGACCGGAAAAAACCGTAGCAAGAAGCTAGCGAAGTCGTAGTATTTATCGTCACAAACAGAACTGCCCGGTAAACCGTAGGCAGAGATATATATATAGCTGTTTGTGACGATATATAGCTGTTTGTGACGATATATATATATATATTTTTTTTTTGACGATATATATATATTAAATAAAAAAGTCCGAAAAGAAAATATTCTGTGTAAAATTGCAATACAAACAACTTTTGGCTTAGGGCCACCCCGAAATTCCTTGTTAATTTTAAGATAGAAATAAATGAGAAAACCTGGGTGGAAATGTACCTACTTAAAACTCCTTTAGTCACTGTTTACCCCCCCTGGATGATCGATTACCAAAATCGAAGTTAAGACGGGATTCTGACTGCTTAGGCCAAGTGCAGTCCTGGCCTGAAGGTTTTTTTTGAAGGATCCTTTCCTCTTTTTCGACTGGATGACCCATTATTACCAAAATCAAAGTTAAGACGGGATTCCGACTGCTTAGGTCAAGTGCAGTTTTTTTTTTTTTTTTTTTTTTTTTGAAGGATCTCGCCTCGTTTTTTATTCGTTTGGTTTTGCCGGGGCAACCCCTGCTCTGCCCCTTGACTGGCCTGGGTGTTGCGGGGCCGGGCAACGGCCTCGCATAGGGATTTTGAGCATTTTTTTTAACGATGCTGCCGACTTCGAAGCTTTAGTGACACTCCTGTGGCACAACATCTGCTCGTTAGGGGCACAATCCCCCCCAGTATCCTGGGCAGAGGTGGGAATGCTCATTTGAGTGGTTGGTGCCTCAGGCTGCCCACTCATGTCACCCGGCTTACAAACTTGTTTCTTTCTTAACCTAGCAGGTCGTTAGCACACCACGCTGCCGAACGCCAACTCTGAGCACATGCAGCATCAGTCCTCGATGAATCCACACACAGTGGTTCTACTCTCTGTAGTTGTTACTTCCCAACTGGCGATTGCTAATGTAAATTCTGCATTCTGTGCAGAATTCCGGCTGTCATAGCCGGCAACATGAATGTTGTTGAAGTGGCTGCACAGGATGATAACCTGCGCCTTACGATCGCTGCTGATGCTGCTGAACGTGTGCGACGGCGGACTGAAGACAGACTGCAGCCAAACCGCACAGGTGACCTTCAAGGAAGGGGGGGCTGACTAGTTTACCTTAGCGCCGGTCCATTTGCTTTCTGTCCCGTCCCACTGATACCCACCCTCCCCCATCGTTGTTCTCTGCCACTACTAACACGGGCCCTTTCAACTGCATTTTCTACCACATGATCTCCCCTCCGCTTACAGCCTCCTGTTGTTCCTTCCCCGCGTCATCCACTTTGTGATGGTCTTGGTCATCACTGCATTACGGTCAGACTAGGCAGACTACGCATCACAAGCACCTCGTCGGCGCAGAGGATTGTAATCTCCACACTCTCCCAGAGGGCGGCCTGGTCTGTACTCTTGACAGTATGATTACCAAACCCAGAGGGCGGGACTCTTGCCCAGAGGACGGGAGTCAGAGATCCACCAGGATGGCATGCTGACTTAAGTGGATTACAACATCATTGCTCCCGATACATGTGCTCGAGGAACATGATGTACTGAGGCCGCTGTCCGCAGTGTCGGGACGAGTTTGAGAGCTGCAGGCGTGTTTGTGCACCACACGTAAGGTGCAGCCGCCTGTGCAACATCATCGCTCCTGAACATAGACTAGTAGTTCAAGTGTCGTTGATCAGCTCCTGGTACCTAGTATCTGACCCCCTTCGCTTCTAGTGTGCTTCCACCCGATTGATTCCCCACCCTAAAAGACAAGGATGTGCCCTCTGATCAATAAACGGAAACGGAACCCCCAGCTGGACGTGAACTGTCTCCAGAACACTGCCAGAGGCAAGGGGAGGGCCTGATAAAGAGTGCCGTGCAATCGGGGAATCCAAATGATGTCATGGCGCTACAGCGAAAGCCACTCTCTCCGTACTATATTTCGTTGATGTGTATATCCTTGCTGAAAAAACATTGCAACCCCTACACTCTTGTGATTTTGCAGACTTTGTCCGCTGGATAGAAACGGAGCGCCGTGCACTTTGCCCAGGGGACGACAGTACCGCGGCTGGCGCGAGGATGGACCTGATTTTGCATTCGTAGGAAGACGAGTGCAGCTCCCGCTCTCGCTCAAAGAACGATGTCTGTGACAACATGGACCTGAGTATTTGAGCGTACATCCCGGATCAGTTGCATCATTTCTCAGGTCTATTACTTTCCCGGTTCGTTTATGGACCCCGAGTATTTGTGCGTATATCCTCGATCACCTGCGTCATTTCTCCGGTCTATTTCTTCACCGGATCGTTTATGGACCCTGGAGGACAATGGGAGTGAGGTGCATTCAATGCGTAATATTACCCTCTTATCATCACCAAGTGGCAGAGTCCCTCCCGGTCTTGCCAGTCAATTTGGAACAGTATGTGGATGCGTGGCTCCAGGTTGTGCAGCTTCCGGAGAACAATTTGGCTGGACCTCCTCCCCCCCCATTTACCAGGCCAGGTGGCGTCTCTTGACCATGCAGATTCGGCCGCTGATGGTGACCGGGGATGGTTAGCATGTGCACTGCATAATCTCTGCTCTGATCGCTATGATAGGATGGTGATTTGAGTCTCTGTGAAGAAAACTGGGATGCGACTATCCGTCTTTGTCTAGAACTCGCTCGCCTACGCCCTATCCACTATGAGTTGCCCCGTATGCCTTTATGGGCTTGATATGCCATATGCTTGAATGACTGCAAGCCAGCTTTTCTGCTGGCATGTCGGAAACGAGTCATGTGCTGTGAATGTTTTGAGGAAGATTTCACAGAGAGGATGCGCCTCTTCGGCGTCGACTTACTCGCCACAGTCTGTGCTCCTGTCTGATGTGTAGGTCTGGACATCCTTCTGCTCTGCAACTTCAATTAGATGCTTTTTCATCCTTGCTGCATGCTTGCATAGACAGAACAGACTCTCCCTTTGAACTGCCTGCTGCGCCATATACTGATACCACTGCTACGGCAAGTGGTTGCAGACCAGATCTTGCAACAGCTAAACACCCTTACTTTGGAACAGGCCCTATCATCACCCCTCCCCCTAGTGAATGTTGGCTGCGGACCAAACTTGCTCAATGCCCGTGCAAGTTTTTGTTTTCGTTTTTTTTTTTTTTCCAACTAAAAGAATGCAAGCTGCTTTCTCCTCGTACGCGGGGCAGCCGCATTTACTACACATAGTATTCTTCTCTCAATATTCTTTTATCTCAAACAGAGCGAAACTATATCTATCCCGGACTTTTTCTTTTTCTTTTTCCCCTTCTATCCCATACTTCTCATATGTATGGTGACAGTTAAAACTGTACTCATCTATTACGCCCTGACATGTAGGTAGTCAGGCATGGAGGCATGGAGATAGGGTACATAAGCAGGCCATTCGGCAGGCTCACAGCCAGACGTCCATGTATGTTTTTCCATAGGCGGGCACATGGGTGGGCACATATGCGGGCACATAGGCAGGCGTGGAGGCATGGAGATAGGGTACATAAGCAGGCCATTCGGCAGGCTCACTGCCAGACGTCCATGTATGTTTAACAGGCACATAGGTGGGCACATAGGCGGGCACATAGGCAGGCAGGCAGTTAGGCATGTATGCAAGCAGGTACGCACAGGCGTAGACAGGCATTCATGCATGCACACAGGCAGGCAGGAATGCAAGCAGGCAGCCACAGGTGCAGACTGGCATTTAGGGATGCACACAGGTACCTGCACTAACACAAATGATGAGGGAGGGGTCCACCAGAACAGTCAGGTGTCGCATTCATTGCCTTTCTGTCGTGTGTTAACCCTACAGCCGGAAGTGGGCTTCCCTTTCCTTTGCACAATAGAGTGTTGGGACGCCAGGACGATGGAATGAGAAATGGCCCTTCGGTTTAAACCGCCAGGAAGATCAAATGAGAAACGGCCTTTCGGTTTAAACCTCAGCCTTGCGGATATTTGTCTGAACTTGAGGGGCTTGGGGCTCAACCGCAGCACAATGGCTTCAGGCGGTGCCAACTGAAAAAATGTGTGCTGGGGCTCAACTGAAAAAGAAAAAATGTGTGCTGGGGCTCAACTGCAGCACAATGGCTTCAGGCGGCGCCAACTGAAAAAGAAAAAATGTGTGCTGGGACTCAACCGCAGAACAATGGCTTCAGGCGGCGCCAAGTGAAAAAGAAAAAATGTGTGCTGCTGGCGGTTTAGAAAATTGTGGTGCTCACTGCAGCGTCCCCAGGCTCCGGTGTCCGATCTGGTGGTTTCAGGTCAAGTGTAGAATGGCTTCTGATCAGTTCAGTATCGGATCCGTGGTCCATCGCGGCTGCAACGATATGGAAGATTGTTAAAATGCTAACTTCAAGGACAAAAAAGGAACGAGGGGTTGACGTTTTCGTTTTGTTTTGGCTTTTGGCTTATGAGCCCTTGAAGATAAAAAACGAGTGTGCTCCTTACATGCCCTGGGGCTTGTTGAATTGTCAGAGTGATTTTTTTTTATTCCCCTTTTCTTGATGCTGATCTGGGCTGCCTGCCGGGCCGACTGCGTGTTGCCACCACTGTTATGACAAGAAACAGCTTTGCTTGCGCGTTGGTTGCCCTTCTCTTTCTTGTGTTCGAGGGCCTTGATAGAGAGGGGCAATGGTTGTTTTCTGTGTGACTGCATGTGGTCAAATGCTTCAAACCACCAGTACCTACCGGGTTCTTAAAGCGTCAGTACGTCCACGGTTTTAGGCCATTAACGCGGTGGCTGAAGTGGTGTGCCGCACAGCTCTATATGCATTCGCCTCAGAGCCTCCCCAGAGGAGGGGGGAAGGGGCTAAGACCCCCTGAGGTACTGGTGGTTTAAAGCACCAGTACATGGGCACCTGGGCCGCGGGCTCGACACCTCGAATTCTGCAAGCACGAAATGAAAACGTGACCGCCGATCCTTATTTATCAACGGCAGTCCCAGTTCTTTTATGTTTCGGCCTCGTTTTCTTGTGGCGACAAAGTCTCGGACTGCAAGGCTGGCTCCGTGTACTGGTGGTTTGTCTTCTTAGGACACCTCTGACGCAGATGAAATAAAAATTCTGCGGTAGGCCGATTAATCCACTGCGTTAACCTCGTAGACACGCGGCTGGCACTGGTGGTTTGACAAGATATGGGCTTTGGGAAAGTCGGACGTTTGTATCTTCCCTTTTTCTCTCTCTTTTTTTTCCTTTTTCTTCCATGGGGAGGTTGAAAGAGAGTGGGAGGCTGAAAGAGTGGCTGCTGTTTTGTTCATTCGAACGCCGAATGCAGCTGCACTTTGGAAAACACAGTCCTTTGTTCATCTTACTTTTTCATACGGTTGCAGGGGCCGCAGAGCGGGGCTGGCCTTGTTTGTTTATTCTGCGTCCGTGATTGTGGGAAGGAAAATGTAGAGCCCGCACAGTGCATGTCGCGTTTGCCTGTGGGGTCAGGAAGACGGGAGCTAAACCACCAGTCCATCTGATGTGGATTTCTGCCACTAGCTAAAAGAGAAAGAAATGGCGCACTGGTGAAATGGTCGGGTGCTGACAGGGTTTTCCATGTGATTGACCCAAACCACTGGTCTTGTGCTCGTTGACGCGCTGAATTGGAATAAGATAAAAGAGAAATGTAGTGGTGGTTTTTTTTTCCCCACTGGTTTATACCTCAAGTATGGCGGACCCTATTGTGAGGAACCGCAGTTTTCCACTCCCGGATGAAATTAAGTAACTGGTCGCTGATAGGGTGGTACGACATTGGAAGCACTGCCTGCTAGTAAATGAAAGGGTTCGTCAGAGAGGGTATGCCGCGGTGGGGGACGGGTTTTCCAAATGGAATCAGTTGTGAGGACATTGGACAAGGTCCCGCCTACTCGGAGTCCTCGTCTCTCACCCTGACTGATACCAATGGCCAGAGAGATGTAAGTACAGTTCAGTGGGAGATGGGAAATTCGAGTGGGACATGAGAATTCAAATGGGACATAAGAATTCGAACGGGACGTGGGAAATTCTTAGCATGGATTGACAGAATCTGGCGTTAACTTTGCTTGAAAACATACAGATGTTAGTGTTGCAACTCCTGTCAAGTGTAGGGGCACAAAACGGTCAGGAGGGAGAGAGAGAGAGAGAGAGAGAGAGAGAGAGAGAGAGAGAGAGAGAGAGAGAGAGAGAGAGAGAGAGAGAGAGAGNGAGAGAGAGAGAGAGAGAGAGAGAGAGAGAGAGAGAGAGAGAGAGAGAGAGAGAGAGAGAGAGAGCGAGAGAGAAGGTGATGGAGTGAAAAAGGGAGGGAACTGGTTTGAGAGTAGTAGTTGTAGAGAGAGAGAGAGAGAGAGAGACAGAGACAGAGATGTGGTGAGTTGTGGAGATGGAGGGAGAGAGATGTAGGAGTGCATTTGTGGAAACTTCGAGGTGAAGGGCAGACACAGACGATTTATGCCTGGTCAGAATGCGTGTGAGAAATGGCGTCGTGTTCAGGTGGATGTCATGATCCGTTTTCGCATTTGTGCATCCAGGTGCATTCTGGCCTGCGTAGTGCCTTCATTTCCTGATGTAAACAGGGCTGATTTAGGCCTATCTGGCAATGGGGTGCATGTTTAAGCAGAGGGCGGCTATAGTTTCAATGCAGCAGCCTTCTCTTTGCTCGACTTGACTACTTGCGCTGTGAAAACTGTCAGCGGTCAGAGGCTACGCTGCCAGCCAGGATGTCAGGACCCCTCTGGTCCCTCGTGTGGGCTGTACACTGTGTACAGGCAATGTGGATGGGCGGCGACTCGTCTCCTCTCATGCTCTTGGTGTGGTCTCTGTGCAAAATTTGGACAGCCGTTTGGACGGAGACGCACTCCCTTTTTTTTTTCTTTTCTTTTTTTTGGATAGGCACTCCGGCTGAGGGTATAATAGAGAAATGGTAACAATGACAATATATGAACATAAAACTTGTCATGCTCCTTCAGTTGAAGCAATAGACTCACTCCATCACGGCATGGCAAGCGTGAAACTCCTTCCCATAACTGCAAGGTGGAAAGGCTAAGGAATCACCATCCGTTACAATGATCCGTAGCTGGATTTTTATCTATTCAATTGGTATCATAGTACTGGGTAAGGAAGACAAATTAACGGATGTTCTAAGACGGTCTTAAAGACCAGTACAAGAAAGCAGTCGATGTAGTGCTGCTACTAGAAACTCTTGTCTGTCCACTTCCCGCTAGCATTATATAGTCCAGAATGGGGAGCATTATATAGTCCAGAACGGGGAGCATTATAATTGAACGGGGAGCAGTATGAAGTCCAGAACGGGGAGCATTATATATTCGCAGTACGATCGTGAAGAGAGCAGAAAGGGTACGAAGCAAAATCCCCATCCCAAAACACTCGAATCTGTACAAATCAGAAGTATCAGGTATAGGGGCAGACAGATCGAAAGGAAGGTTTGTGTTTTATGGATTAAGGATTGTTAAGTGGGAAGAGGAAGAACTCAGGGTAATTGACATCTATGCGTCCGAAGTCACAGAAAATCAGCCAGAGACCGGAAAGAGAGAAGAAGGTTACTTGAACCAGTCAGCATCGATCGATTTTCAGTCAGTCTGCGCCACCAATTCGTACTCGGACATACTGCAGATGCAGCGAGAAGGAAAAAGCACTTCCCACTACTCCTCCCCCCCCCCTTGTCCGAAACTTTTGGGGAAATTGGGAGCAAAGGGCCTGCAGATGTGGGCAAGAATGATGGATTGAACCGGCCTAGGTCTGTTGGCAGAAACTTGGAACTGTGTAAAAAACACAGACCTGCGTTCAAACTCCAATTGAGTAAATACTTTTTCAATTTTGGATTACTTGAGGCCTGAGAATTCGATGACAAATATGTCAAGGCCGGTTTGGTCCTTTTTTTTAATAAGGAAAAGAGAATGACTGATTAGAAGTAAAAACATACCATGTCCAAGCATTTCTTGGCACGCATTAAAGCGAATAAGAGAACCACCACTATCGAGTACCCTCATCGAGATTTAGGAGCAAGGGGTGGGAGGGTGTCTCATAGGGGAGCGGTTAAGGCAATACATCCGGATAATCAATGCTCAGGTTTTGACGGGGCTGTCATATGCGTAGTAGCCAGCTGTGAGGACAATTTGGTGTTTTTTTAGTAACAAAATAAATAAAAAAAGAAGAATCCTGCATGGGATTGTGGGTGGAATTCGAGAAAATCTATTAGCCCTTATGAAGATACAGCTGGATTAAAAGTGGGGTGTGGGACTTTCTTGGCAGCAGTGTGGCTATACATTAATTCACGAGAGAAGTGCTGAGGATGACATCATCCGCAAATACAGACGTGCTTCGCTGCTGACCTGTGCGTTCATATCCCGGCTAAAGTACTCACCGTAAGCATACTGGAACGGATTTTTAAGTCTGTTGCTGTCATGTGTACCAGTCTTGCAATAGTCAGAGCTGCGGCGGAGCCTCTTGTTGTTTGAAGAACTCTCACAGCAGAGCCTCTTGAGAACACATGACACGTCGACGTGTCGCAATTCACAGCCGAATATGCGCACATTGATCAGGCAGGGGTATTTGTCGTGCGGCAGGCTGTTGAGCTAAGCGACAAATATCCCTTATTCAGATCAGTGCAATGGGATGGGCTTAGCTCAACGGTCTGCTGTACGATAATTACCCCTTATTGAGATCAGTGCAATGGAAGACCCTTTTGCCCCTCCAATTCTTTTGTTCGCCTGAAGAACAATCAGTGGCCCCCAAATTTTTGTGTTCTTAATGGGAGCGATTGCATCTGAACTAAGGAAATACCCTTCTTTTCTTTCCCCCTTTTTAATAGGAAAAAAACCTTCAATCCAGAGCCAGCTGCAATTTGATCCTTGGAATAAGCATCACTTAAAATTTCCCGTGGCAACTTCGACTGGCGATGATATGACTGTTCTAGTTATGAAATCGGACGTGTCATTCAAGGCCCTGGTAAGAGCAATCCTGGCCATCGGAGTGGCGTCAGAAATGAAGAAGGCGGTGGGGTGGCGGCTAGCGGAGAGAAGGCCTCGTCAAGGGATAGGTGCAGAGAATTTATTCGAGCATGTGATGTTTCTGTCAAACTTGGGTATCCCATGTTCCTAAAGTCCAACGACGTGACGCCATCTTTCCAAAGGAGATGGGAAATGCAGCCTATCGAGGTATGGTGGAAGTGGTACAAATCGTTTAACCAACAAAAACCATAAGTCTGTGATGGCTAGTAGCCTATGCAGCCTTGCTGGCTAATGTGTGGCCTCGCATAAGAAGAAGGCAATTGGGTCCAAACAGCTCCGACAGGTGTACAGTCTTCCCACTTTGGAAGTGACCGAATACTGGGCCAGAGCAAGAGCTTTTTTTCATATGCGACGCATAGAGATCGAAGAGGTGACCATAGGCGCCGCGAAGCGGCCTTCGATTTTAGCCTCCTACTATTAAATGTATACCTTAAACCTACCTATCCGCCGCGGGAAAAAATAGAGTAGAAACATTTTTAGTTGGATGAATTTGGGCACTCCTGTAGTGGACCGAACGTTTCCTAAAATTGCATAGCGTTAACGGGCGCGACTTTAGGAAGTACTGTTGGTTTAATGATCTCGACCACTTAAACCACCAGTACTTGGCCCAGCTATCGGCCGTAAAAAAAAATAGAGTTGAAACGTTTCTAGTTGGATGAATTTGTGCGCTCCTGTAGTGGCCCGTACGTTTCCTGAAATGGTGGTTGTGTTAATCGGCATGACCTTAGGAGGTATTGGAGGCTTGAAGAGCAGACGCTTCGCAACGGAGATGCATGCATTACATCCGCTTGGCAGATGATTTTCTAGTAACGATCCTTCGTATGAAACTGAAAAGGTGGATCCGCCTGATAAGGAGAGGGATCCTCCATCCTAAGAATACCAACAACCATCTGTCGTGGCTCCTAGATCAGAAGAAGTGAAACTGAGATCTGAATTGGTCATAACTCTTCCATGCCTCGCCATGCTGCCTTCCCAGAACGCCCCCGGCCAATGCATTTGAACACCTCGTCAAGTGATAGGTTGCATTGCCAGTCTCCTTTGGTTTATGGGCTCTGCTCTAGTATTCGGTCGCTTAGTTACCCCCTGCCAATACCACTGGCTCTGGACAAGTATTCGGTCACTTGAGATGCGGTCACGTCGTTGGTCTTTAGGAACATTCAGGGGGTGTTTAGGAAAGGCAGCATGGAAGGTGGTTCCCTGAACATCCCCTGCCAACACCACTGGCTGTTGTCCGTTATTCGGTCATGTGGGATGGTGTCACATCGGTGCTCCTTAGAAACATCCAGGGGGTGTTAAGGGAAGACAGCATGGAAGGTGGGTGTATTTTCGAAGCATCCTGTATTTTCGCAGATAAAAATTGATCTAAACTTTTTTTTTTTTTTTTGTCAAACGTTGTCTCCACGAGGCGCCTTCAATATCCACCGAAGAGCTAATACTTCTTGACGAATCTTTGGTATAATGGATGGGACTCATCGGGTGGTTCCAAAGATGCTGACTAGGAAAAAAATAGAGTAGAAACGTCTTTAGTCGGATGAATTTGGGCGCTTCTGTAAAATCCCTTACGTTTTCTAAAATTGTGGCGCGTTAATGGGCATGACCCTAGGAAGTACTGGCGGTGTAAGGGAAGAGACAAAGATGGCGTTTGTAGGATTGCGCTATCGGAAATTGTCACGAAGTCTAGTTTTATCAAGTAAAGTTGACAGATTGGGACATTGAGTCTGAGAGGAAGTGTTGGAGAGAGGCAAGGTGGCAGGCAATCAAATTATGAGAATAAAGTAATCAATGTTGTCCATGGGTTCTTCGGCCGATGGAGTTTCCTTATGAAAAAACGTCGGTGTAAAAGGAACTGAATTGGTTCTCCTGATAATGACGAAGAAGCCAGAAGCATAAATTCTTGTTTACGTGAAAAAAGAAAAAAAAACGTTTTTTGGTTGTGTGTTGCAGTGCGTCCATCTGCCTTCATGTGCAACATGACTGTGATATAGGACAGTGTGTTGTACCACAGTAAGGGACCCAAGTTTGGGGCTGCTCGTCCCTCTCATGTTGAGAGTATATGCTTCATCGACGTTCGGGGATTTGGGCCATGGAAATCCAGTCATGTTGAGAGTTGTACTCTTGATGATGTATCAACCCACCATCCGATCGTTGGATTAGTTTCATTTTTTTGTTTTTTTGTTTTCATCAACCTTACCGTGGGGTTGTACCACCCTCACAGAGGGCATACTCTCAGAACTACTTTTGCGGTTGTATCTACCTGCTTAACGTGGGAAAAGTAAAATGTTCTAAAAGTCTTTTCCAAAAGTTTTATCAGATATTTATTAAGTCTATGCAAGAAAGAGGTGGCATGATTTGGCATAAGTGTTTTTCTATTTTAACAATGACTTGGAGGATTGGAAAAAAACAAGAAGGAGAGGCGGTACGTTATAAGAGGAAGATACGACTCTGATTAAGGGAAATTTTGTTAGTTGGAATTTGATGTTGAGGAGTATGAAGAATATCTTGATCATCATTCCACAACCCGTTTTTTTTTATAGATGTGAGAAAAATTGTCTAAGAGCATCTTGATAAGGGGAGGATGAAAGTTCATGAAACTATATGATATCTTATTTGGCCCTACAAATGAAGATGGGCATGATCAAACCAACTAGCTAAGAAGTTCTTGCTTTATTGATTGGAAAGATTTGTTGAGCTTTTTTTTCTTTTACTATCAAAAATGTAGTTTTAACTTATAATTGTTCATTTTTATTTTTGAAATTTTGATTTTCCTTCGACTTATCACGGCCCGCTGCCATCTTATTTTAATCCAATCTGAACGGTCGACTTTGAGTTCATTGCCTATCAATGCGTTGAAGAATTTTGAAGATAAGATGAAGCTTGCTAAACGAGGAGGGAGGTGTGACAACATGAAAGGAAGCAATTGAGAATTATTGGGGAATGATCAACTTGGGATGCAAACATGTGTTTCGTTAAATTGGGGATTACAAAAAACGAGTTATGGTGTTTTTTTGTATCACAGAGAACGCGTTCAGGGTTTTGAAATGCGTTTTCTCGTATGTCACAAAATCTTTTATTTTTAATGTTTTTTTGAAGATTTTTTTTTTTTTTTTTTTTGAACCTGTGCTTGACACTAAGAGAAGAGTTATGGTGATATTAAAATATGCGTAACGAATTATAGTGAATCATTGGTTGATAATCTGCTTACAAATGAGAAAAAAATATTAGTTTAATTAAAATAAAAAATTTGATTAATTATCATTAAAAAATATATATATATTTGAGCAAATGATAGATGTGTTAAAGAAATGAATGAAAGAAAGGAGTGATTGAATTGTCAGCAATGTTCAATTGATTGATCACTTAGCAAAAGGGAAAATAAATAAAATGTAAGTGCTATGAGATATATATATCAATTTTTCGTTATTGATTATTCGTTATTGATTATTCGATGATTGAAAGGTTAGAATCCGGGCAAGGGTGACTCTTAAAAAGTTAAAATAAAGAAAGCCAATAAAGTATTTGTCGGCTTACTCATAAGAAAGGCAATATATAAACAATTATCATATATGCAACCATTGTTCATAAACTATAAAACATTATTTTTTTTCAAATTTTCTTACTACAAGCAGAATGACGCAGTTGTCAAATATTGATTCAAAAGTTTCAAAAAATTCGTTAATTTGAGGAAAATGATGAGTTTTAATCTTGATGGAATGATTGGTGTCTTTGTTGCAAGTGATAGAATAGTGATTTATATAGGATTGGTAATGTATTTACTAATAAGAGAACCAATAGTAATGATTTTTTTTTTGTTTTATAGTTTCTTAGGTGTTAGCTTTCTGCAAACAATATCACTGGGGTATTGAAAATGAGGTAATTAAGGATAATTCAATTTGTGTATAAATTTGTTTCTCATATATATTTATAGGAAGAAAAAAAAATGATTTTTGGAGGTTTTAGGCATAATCTCAGTTTGATTATCAATTACAACGTATATATTTAGTCCTTATGACAAAACAATTGGTCATTTGATGAAATGTTATGGAATAAATTATGCAATATGCCGAAAATAGAAAATCAATATACCTGTAGGGAATGATTAACATTAATCATGATAAATTGTCTCATACCTCCTTTGCAAATAGTAGCTCATGAGGGTTTTTTTCTTTATGATTGTATTTTCTCATAAACGTTGGTAGATGGGTATGTAAGTTGATGGTGTATGTTTCATTTGAATGTCTGTCGCCTCATGAGTTAGGATGGAGATAGAGATCGGGTTGCTACCTTCAGGAAGTAGCACTCACATACGTAGCGTTGTAGATGGAGTTGGCTAAAATAAACCAAAATTAGAGGATTTTGTAATTTTATTATTGCTATTAATGTTATTATTATTATTATTAAAAGAACCTTTATGTAGTTGGCACCCCGAGTCACATATTTAAAAGTTGGTCTTGCATACCTATGCCAATGTTATGAGCAGTCATAAAATATTGAATTGGAAAGCTATATGGTGTACTTAACTGTTATTGCTTAGGGGGTACACTCACAAACTGTTGAAAAACATACCCAAGTACAAACTCAACTGAAAGTAGATGAGTGAAATACATTTTAAGTACTACAAAAATCTGAATTACCAGGGCCAATCAGTCCGATAATAATATCGAAATTGTGTAGTCATTTTTTTTTATATACTTATTTTTACAAATTTATATGTTAAATTTTTGCACATATCATTCAACATTACTCTTTTGAAAGTTTGCATAAAGAGTAACAATATGAATATAATAAAAAAAAAACTAACGTTTGGGCAAGATACATGGCTAAAGAAGTTGAAAGTAAAGGTGAATCCTTATGAATGACGATGAATGACAAATAATGAATAATATAATACACATTGTACATGGCTTCATTAATGTGAGAATATGACGTAGATATTCAATTTGTGGAATATCATAATACGCAAAAAAAAGGCGAAAACCATTGCTCACTAAGTTATTGTCCTGATTAACGCGGCATTCCCCTGGGTTATTTGACATATTCTGCCAAGGTTTTTGCTCACCAAGTTATTGTCAAGATTAACCTGGCATTCCCCTGAGTTATTTGACTTATCCTGCCAGGGTTTTTTTGGTACATGTCATAGGGCACAAGGATTATTTGAGAGAAACCTTTATTCGGCTGATGAGGTGGAAAATTCTCGTAGTAATATATAGCTTGAGGTGGTTGTTTGAGTGGAAGGAACATTGGATCTATCCGTGCAAAGGAACAAATAAAACAGATAATCCAGGAAATTACATCAAGGTTTGTCCACAAATACGTTTCCCAACTAGAAAATCAAAATTGAGGAGTGCATGCCGTCGCGACTCTCGTGAAGTACTTGAGTGTCGACACGCAACACATCCATCCAGGCAAAATAGGTTGCATGCGAGCCCCGTTTTGGAACGATGTCCAGCGAACTGACGCCCCCATACTTCCTGAGAGTCGCGACAGCATGCATGCTAACTTAGATGTTATAGTCAAGAATATATTGGTGTCTTAAACAAGTTGGGGATGCCCTCGAGCAGGAAAAAAAAAAAACAAAGAAATTACGTAAGCCAGATAATACTCAAGAGGTTGAAAGATGCGTTGAAAGATTTATCGAACAAATAGTCACGGCCTCAAAAAAAAAAAAAAAGGAAAAACTAGGGCGTGGTCAAGGTTTTCAGTTTTACATGCGTTTCGCTCACGGTTTCAAAAATTTTACTCCAAAGCAAGGAAAATTGTGAATGTATCCAACCCAGCTTTAAGGTGGGGTGGGGATGTGTTGTATTTGAGGGATGCGTGAAGTGAATGAAGAAGTGAAAACATGAGTGCGCTGTAGTTATACCCCCCCCAAAACTAGTGCTTGAGGCAATCGAAAACCTATATGGAGTGCTTTGAAGCACAATTAGAAAAGTTGGTCATACCTGTCTCGATTCCAATCCCATTTTGAGGCTTGACCCTCAGCAAAAAGAAAGAATTGAACAACCCATCATGAAAGAGGAGATATGGACGACCCTCGTGCAGATGGAGGACGACAAGACACCGGGGATCGATGATTATCCTAAAGAATTTTCGGAAACCATGTGGCCGATCCTACACCTGGACTTGACGAGTTACTATAGGGAGATGTGGGAGACAGGACAAATGGGGGAATGTGTGGGGCAGGAACTGCTATCCCTCTTATACAAAAAATGAGATAAAATGAACATCAGAAACTTTCGGCCCATCACTTTGCTGACGGTTGTCTACAAGATTGTGGCCAAGGCCCTCGTGAATCGCTTACTTAAGGTAATGGAAGATATTATCCACCCGGCCCAATCAGGATTTATAAAGTCCAGGAACATCCATGGAAACATGCTCCTTGTCAATGAGATCATCCACCTCGCTCAGCAGTCCAAACAAAATGCAACCTCTATCTTTATTGATTTTGAGAAGGCCTATGGTCATGTGGATTGGACCTTCCTTGATGCATGCCTACAAAAAATGAACTTTGGGCCTAGATTGAGAAGATGGGTTGATATCCTCCACCATAATGCAACGACAAGCGTGAAAATAAACGGGAATTTGAAACCACCAATTACACTGCAGCGCTCAGTTAGATAAGGGGATCCCATTGCTCCTTTCCTTTTTGTCATAATTATGAAGGCGCTGTAAGCTAACTCACGGCATAATAAGGACATCAGTAAAATTAAGGTTGCAATTATCCCAGAAGAAGTCATCCCGTTTTGCTCCCTCTTCGCCGACGACCTCACAATAATGGCCGATGCTTCGGAAAGCAACATGGAGGAAATACAGAGGTTGATGGACCGTTTCTGCAAACTGTCATATATGGCTAACTGGGGTCCAAAACAGAGGGATGGTCGACGGCCTGAAACCCCCCGCATCAAATGGCTCCCCTTGGTAGCCACGGTGAGAGTACTGGGTGTTCAGGTGACAGCAAACGGAAAGCCAACCACAAATAACTGCTGGATCCAGTCGCCCGCTCAAGACAAGATGACGAAATGGAATCAGAAGCCAACCTCGATTTTTGGGCGGGCACTAATCATCAATAATGTCGTCATGGCATCACTTTGGTACAAATCACTAATCTGGCCTTTAAGTGCTGCAGCCTTGAAGACGTTTAAGAGGCTGGCAGCAACCTTTCTGTGGAGAGGAGACAGCGGGTGTGAGCATGCCATCAGCAGAGTGGCGTGGGACGCAGTAATCCAACCGAAGACCAAGGGTGGCTTGGGGATTATCGACCCGATCCTCCAAACCCAGGCCCTCAGCACAAAATGGATAAAAAACCTCTAGTAGGGGTGGACCCACTTTTATGGCTAGAGGACAGGTATTGGAATCTCCCCCGGAGAGGGAGAGGCGATCAAAGGGAGGGCCCATTAAAAGATGAATATTGGCCCCTCATGATTAAAATATGGCGGAAGCTCCCCCCCCAGACCGCCCGGAGCCACTGAGATGGGAAGAAGTGTACCGACAACCCCTCTTCGGCAACCGCCGTATCACAGACCCCCATGGACTGGTGCGATGCAGCTCTGCCCCTCCGTGGAAAGGATGGATCAAACACGGGATATGGAGGGTGGGAGATCTGTGGGACCCCCAGACAAGAACATGGAGAAGCCTCGAACAAATGAAAGAAAAACTTCCCTATTGCCTCCATGTGCAAGAGACCTTGGAGGGATTGATAGAATCCTTTCCCCTGCAATGGTATAACGTTCTAAAAATGGGCCGGGTGCACAAGGAAGGGGATTGGGTAATGCAAAAAGGAGACTGTGGTAGGGTTGGGATTATCCATCTGGTCGGACCCGCTGATGTGCTAATTGAATTCTTCACCATAACAAAGAGAAACAGACGAATTGGCAGCACAGCCCCCTGGGTCTGGACTGACAAAGAGGAAGTTGACCGGGTTAGAATGATGGGAGAAGGAGAAACCGCTAGGTATACAGACATGGAACCCCGATCATAGACTTGGGCTTGGACCCGATCGAGTGGAGATGGAATCCTACTGGCCCGACACGAAGTGCTGCCCATAGAGACACAACACTCGAAAACCTCTCCGTTAAAACCACATACAGGATGATCAGGCCACGATGGAACCTAAAAGACACAGTGGGTAGATCGCTGGTACAGACATCTAAATGTTGACAGACATCTGTTAACACCAATCAGGTGGTTCCAGGAATGCAAGAGGCGGCCGACCAAATCACCTCCCTGCAATGGCAGATATCCCATAGGTGCCTCCCCACCAATAACTGGCTGATTGACCCCACCAGGCTGGAACAGCAGGGTCGTGTGCTCCCCTGGTGCAGCAGATACCTCCACGGATGCCCGGCCAAAAAAGCAGCCGAAATCACATAACACATCCTTCTACAGTGCCCAAACGCTGTCCTCACCTGGCGTTCGTGGGACCGGATTTGGCAGCACATAGTCCCCGGATCCCTCTGGCCATGGGACTGGCGCGCCATTTTGACCGGCTATTGGCCAGCATGGCCCGAAGACGAATTTGTGAACAACATGTTCGAGCTGGGGAGACGAATGATTCTATGGACGCTGTGGTGGCAAAGATGTGTGTTGACAATGGAGGATGTACGACTGGAGGGGGAGGAAGTGCGCGAACATATCACAAGCGAACTCCAATTGGAAATAACTGATGGATGGCAGACTGTAAAACGCAAGCTAGATTGTTTTCAGCAACCAAAAGACATTAAAGAGAACATCACGAAATTTTGCGAAGAATGGTTGGGAGGGGAAAGGGACGGATGGATTGCGCATGTGAGATGGTCCGGGGATGCGGACGAGGATCTTCAAGGGGGGAGAGAGAAGGTAAGAAGAGATTACAGCCTGCAATTCAAAGAGTGGACGGATATTGACCCGAACTGGCCAATGAGGCCAGCTTCCGATTTCTTAGACCCTTTCCCCCCACACTTCTTGTCCCTCGTGGAAACAACCGAGTAGCGACACTGTTTTCATGTAAGGGACACTGGACCCGGTTTCCAGCAAGTGCTTTTCTTCTAGTCTCGGGGGTCAGACAGACCATTGCCCTCCGATCCCTGAACCTACATATGGAACGCTGGACCCGGTTTTGAGCAACGGGCGTCACTTTCAAAGATGCGTTGGTTTGAAGGATGCATCTATGGGACGCTGGACCCAGTTTCCAGCAGGTGATGCTCCCCACCAAAACATCTTCAGGTTTAATGCGGGTTCTTCCACCTTCAGTAGAGGCACAACAGACAGACAGAACAGTAGGATTATCTCGCTTTTTCTGTCCTCTGCTTTGCCATTGTTTGGAGACAATAGACGCTCGAAGGCTAGACGTTGGTTGGCAGCAGCCAGGGATGGGAGGGAGCTTACACTGGTGCCCCCCGGTGCCTCCCCCCCATTACCCGGCCTGGCTGCAGGGGAGGAGAGCTAGATTGACTACTATGGGCCGCTGGACCCGGTTTCCAGCAAGGGCGTAGCTTCTAATGATGTACTGAATGTCAGTGTGTTACTCAAGGGACGCTGGACCCGGTTTCCAGCAGGTGACGCTCCCCACCAATAGATGGAGCGGCCCGTCAGGCAAAGCCTCAATCCTGGTGGTTCTCTTACCACCACCGGGATGGAGGCCTTGCGCAAGGGGCCTTAAAAAGAAAAAAAAAAAAAAAAAAAAAAAAAGATTCCAATCCCATTTCCATGTTCGCCGTCTTGGGTGCTCCTAGCCTCCTGCAAAGAGCGAGACATATTTTTTTAGTGAACCATCTGCTTGCAATTGCCATTTTGTCAAAGTGGAGATTTTTTTTTAGTCGAACGAAATTGCGGTCCGGTTACGAAGCGCACAAAAAAAATGGGCAAAATTCTCTTTTTGGCTTTTTTTGGGCTTTTCGTCGGAACCCTATTTCGTTCAACGAAAACAGAACTTTGCTTTGATGAAATGGCAGTTCTATTGTACCCTCCTAACATCCCCTTTTCTGTGGGCCAAGCAGAAAATCCTCCCTTACGTGAACCCTTTTTTTTTTTTTTTTTTTTTTCCAAGTCCAGGGTGTTGTAGAGGCCAGTTACTAGGCACACATTGACCCTTGGAAGTGGTCAGCCGTGGTCACCCTGAGGAGGTGAGGCCACCACCCATCCCATCCTCGCGTCAATACTCCTAGCGCATCCCCTATCTCTACTATCCTACCTCAGTGTGACCAGCACTCAGGACCATCACCCTACCAGTATCGAGGGGAACTTGGACCGAATAGTAGTGACAGGCACCAGGGCTAGCTACCCAGCCCTGGTTGAAGCATAGTCGAACGAGCCTCGTCCTAAGGGTACTTCGGACGCCAGGCTCAAGCAATCACCTATTGGCCCCTAAATTGACCAACTAGTAACTCACGTGCTCTACTCTCCCACCACAGACCTAGCTGTATATTTTTAATGCGGGGTACTTATTATCGAGATGCCTATCATCATCACCAGTTGGAGCCGGCCAGGCCAACCAGTGACTCACGCCCTCTACTCTCCCACCACAAACCCTAGCTGTATATTTAAGGCGGGGTACTTATCATCGAGACGCCTATCATCATTATCAGTTGATCGTGACCTCCACCCAGCCCTTGTGTGTGTGTGTGTGTGTGTGTGTGTGTGTGTGTGTGTGTGTGCCCGGTTGACCAACGAGTAACTCACGACCTCTACTCTCCCACCACAGACCTAGCCATATATTTAATGCAGGGTGCTTATCATCGAGACGCCTATCATCATCACCAGTTAGAACCACCAGACCAACCAGTGACTCACACCCTCGACTCCCCCACCACAGACCCTACCTGTATTTTTAAGGCGGGGTACTTATCATCGAGACGCTTATCATCATTATCAGTTGATCGTAACCTCCTCCCAACCCTATGGTTGTGTATGTGCCAACCCTATGGTTGTTTATATGTGTATGTCCTCTGTATCGTAGCTGTGTGCCCGTGGGCTATACGTATGGTTGTATGCTGCTCCCCACCATGGAGCATCTGCGAAGTGAGTACTGAGTACTGGTGAGGGGTGCTCATATCACCTCCCACCATGGAGCATCTGCGAAGTGAGTACTGAGTACTGGTGAGGGGTGCTCATATCACCTCCACTAGTACATGTATGTGTGCGTGTACCTTGAGCAATATATATGTATTTACAGTATGTGTGTATGGATTGTGCTATCTGGGGTAGTATCTCATGTGTGTATGTATGTGGTAGAGACAGGTCTATCTGCACAGGACCCCCCAAAGTCCGGAACCGGACTCGAACCTGTGACCTACAGTATGAAACTTGAGGGTTCTACCACTTGTACTACCGTGGGAAGTGGATACATTGTGTGTAATGTCTGGACTGGGGGAGATCATCAGAGCGACCGAAGCCAACAACAACCAATCAACGTGAAGACTAGACCAGCATACAATACCCATGGGCTGACCCCCTGGGTGGTGTGCAGGCAGTGTCTGTAATAGTACCATGCATTAGCCCAGGGGAGAGTGTGTCCAGCCATGCGTCATTCTAATGCCCTGCCGGTGTCCATGCGCGAGGCTGCGGAGTTTTGAACCCACAGCCTCATACCACAATGCGCATTTCCAACCGTTGCTCTAACCACTGCGCTACATCAACTGGACAAAACCCTTTATTCCAGAACTCTTCAGCGCTCTTCAAAGGAGCATCTATGGCTGTTATAGAATTCAGGGTCCTTGTGGCTGTCCAGGGAGGGGGAACTTTCCCTTGGGGGGGTTCCTTGGAGGCTGTGATCAGGGTTCCTAGCCCTAAGTGCTGGGGACTGGGAAACTGGGAGCGAGGGATGGGCAGCGGAGCCTCGCCTTCTGGATTCACCAATGTTGGCCAGTCTAAACCACCAGTACTTCCGAGCAGTGCTGAAAACCCGGCAGGACCGGGGGGTCCTCCCCCAACCGGAACCGGCCGGCCGGTCGACCGGGCCGGTTCCCCCCCGGTTGGCTGTAGCGCATCTTTTTTTTTTTTTTTTTTTTTTTTTAAGCCGATGGTGTTGTTGAGGCCGAGGACTAGACCCACAGTGATTGCTGGGAGCAGCAGCCGGTGGTTGTCCTGACAGGATAGGCCACCTTCCCTACCCTTCCCCACGTTAATGCTCCCAGCGCACCCCCTATCCCTACTATCCGACCTCAGTGTCAGGACCATCGCCCTACCAGTATCGAGGGCAGTCACCGGACAGCAGTGACAAACACCCCCTAACACTATAACCTCCACCCTTCTTTTCAAAGTTCTTGGGTGGGAAGCACCGTCCCTACCCTGCCACTAACACCCCAGTGTGACCAGCACTCAGGACCATCACCCTACCAGTATCGAGGGCAACTTGGACGAAGCACCCCCTAACACTACAACCCCTACCAGCCATGGAGGATATATGACAAGGGCCCGCGACCGATGTATGGACCAAGTACGGGTGGTTTACCAAACTCCAGCCAGCCCAATTTCTCTCCTATTGTCGTGCCCCCGTTGATGCATGGCTGAGACGAGAGTTCCATTGAATGGGAGTGAAGGCACGTATAGCACACATGACTTGCCAAAATCCAGCATATTACAGATTGGCATGTCGTTTTCGATCTCTGAGTAGAAGAAAGCAGGGTTATATGAGTTAAGGCACCCATGGGACAAATGACTTGTACATCTGTTGCTTGGGAGGCCATAACTGCCAGGGGGTATGAGCCAGAGACAGCCAGATAGGTTCCCTATTAGACAGACCCATGTAAGAAGCAGATGAGTACACATACCGTTTCTTTTTTTATGAAGGAACACGACTAGCCTGACTTTAGTGAGTCCACGCAAGAAAGACAAGACGTTGGATCTCATACTCAACTAATTATGTTTTCTACTAGAGAAAAGAGTTTCTGTTTCCATCCCATCGCTCGCCTCTACTATTCTAGCGAGTTTGACCGGCACTTTTATGCTACGCGGGGAGCAATTTGTCGAGTAAATGCTTAGAAATCTTCGAGGCAAGAAAAACTAAAAACTGAACTTACATGTATGGGGCCAGAACCCACTGTTTGTTTGTTTGTTTGTTTTTTTTTTTTTTTTTTTTTTTTTTTTTTTAGTTAACAGGCTTCGTTCGATTGGTGGGGAGCAGCACCTGCTGGAAACCGGGTCCAGCGTCCCATAATATATGAAAGGCGCAGAATGCTCAGAATGCTAACCTATGTTCCATACTTCAGGGCCGTGGTCCCACTAGCGAAGGGGATAGGATAGAAATCCTGAATCTGGCTATGTTTTATGCAGAGATACCGAAAAGCAGTTCTATCTCGATTTCCTGCTCCTGTCCTCAAACACGTCCAGATGCAGGCATTCGATCCGATCCTCTTTGCTAGTGGGACCACGCCCCAGATGTTACTGCCAGTATTGACTACCCCTGAACCCACTCAACTATGTTTCTTTTGTTTTTCCGCTCCTCATTTTGTTCCCGTCATGAGTCCCCTGTGGATCCACTGGCGAGCAGTCGCGAGCACCAGCGTCGGGAAGACAACCCACAGAGCCCTGGCAGAAGAGAAGCCGGACGAGGATTGTCGCACAGGGACTTCGGACACCATGCGTGATCATTAGTCCACCTCCGCAATGAGGTAACCCACGTAGGTGTTGCTCCCCACCAATAGATGGAGCCTTCGAGACAATTGTACGTACTATCTAGGGCATCCCCATTCGGGCGACCACAAGCAGTGTATAATAATCCCTGCTACCGTCTTCACCCGAATAGAACACCCGGTCATTATAGTCGTATGTGGTGCAGTTTTCAGTCTACATACAGCGATAATGACCGGGCGTTCTACTCGGGTGAAGACGGTAGGCCAAGGTTTAACCTGTGACAGCCCAGGGTCTACTTAGCACCACCGTTGTGATACAATTTGTGTAGGTATAGTTCATATGCTGTCTGTACCTCTCGTCTATTCTTATCCTAAGAGAAAACTACGAGGCAGTCAGGGTTTGAGTTTCAAAATCCACTTGTTGACGCAAGAGGCCTAAAAATGTCGAACATATACAAGCTAGGTTTCGGGTCCGGTACGGTCACGTGGGGGTGATTTTGTTTCGGGGAATGCCTGAGGTGGATTTAAAAAACTGTTTTCGTGACTGCGCCATAGTTACCACTTATCCTAAAAAAATAAAATAAAAAAATTGTTACCACTCATCCTAAATATTGTCTGTGTTAAAAAAAAAAAAAA
>BFEA01000127.1:652265-664505 GCA_003427395.1 Chara braunii
ACCCCCCCACCTTTCAAATCCATGAAATAGAGACTTCCCACCCATGCAAAACAGCCAGCTATAATGTCCAAATTTGTTTTTCGACGCATCGCATTGGACGGGAGGTGGGCATCTTCACAGTCCCAGCTCGGGAACTACCAGGCTGTCGACATCCGATGTAGTCGACGGCCGTACTGTATCACAGGAGGACACACGTGATCGAAATCCTGATGGAGTCGTGGTATTTACTTTGCCAGTGGGTCCTAGCCCCTGAGCAAGGATGACACACATAAATTGCGAAAAAATGGTACAAGTGTTAAAACAAAATTAAAATTAAAATAAAAAGGACTTTTTTCTTTTTTCCAAGGATAATTTTTGTGCTTGACAGCGTTTCTGACTGTTGATCCTTGTATCCCAGCCGATTGGGACTTCGCCCCAGAGAGATTAGAGAGGACAGGCTGCTCCTGTGCCTGACAGTATGCCTGCCGCTTCTTGCACAGAATGGCAGACCCAAAGAGGATGGTGACGGGGATTAGAGGGTCAGCATTAAATTTTGTGGGTTTCCTGTGGAATACCTCTGTACCCTGCATTGTATGTGACAGTCTTTTTGTCAGAAGGCACCTGGACGTGCAGACGTTCAGGTTCATGACCTGTGCCATGGCTTTCCAGTTGCATTCTGACGAAGAGCTTCGTGCAGAGGAGTAGTACGGAGGCATATGTACCACAAATTTCCGTAACTCGGTTCCTTGTTCCGGTCCAATCTACACAGCTGAGCTGAAGAAGGGAGGGTTTGGGAGAGAGGGAGATTTGCTGGGAGGAGAGGGGGAAAGGTGCAGTACAACACCCAGGAGGAATCTCGCTTGCTTCCTATTTCTTCGGCTTACATGCCAGACATAACCTCCTCTGTCATTTGGTTCATTTGCACAAATGTCTCTGTCAGCATCCACCGGGCCAGAGGTCCCCCTTGCCCTGTTTGCTCATTTCTTGCTACCGGCTTCACCCGAATCGAACGTACTGTCATTTTTGCTGCACCTGGACTGCAAGCTGGGCCAAATATTGGCATAATGACCGTACATACATGCTATTATGAGGAAGGCGACCAATCTGAGTAGTCGACAGTCGCAAATGAAGCACTTCAGTAAGTGGGACTTTCAGCGGCACACTGCTATCGAAAGAGTACTTTTTTCTCTGTTCAGCCATGACACCCCTCCAACCACAGAGGAGTTTCTACAAACAGAAGGGGGAAAAGAAGAGAAAATGGGACTTTATAACCCTGGATGACACATCCTTTTTTTTTTTCAAGAATATTCACTGAGGGACTACTACCGGAGGTGGTAAGAACATCGTCTATCAAAAAAACATCGTCTGGAAGTAGGCCCCATTGTCGTCTACAGCTCCCGTAAATTGGGGGGGGAGTACAGATCAGATGTGGTAATCAGTTTTTGCAGAAGTGGACAAGTTTCTCCTTTTTTTTGTTTTAATTGCACTATGGGCCAAGATACAGTTTGCAATTGCACTTCGGGCACCCTACCTGGCCAGAAACCTGGGTTGCACCCCCAGGTTGATCTCAACTGGACTGTGGCTCCTAGATGGTTGGCAAGAGGATGTATCGCAGACTTGCTGCCAAGATTGCTGGAAGTGTTACCCAAGTGACCTAGAATGTCCTACTCTATGATCTCTCGGATCCCTTCTCGGGCAATTCTCCATATTCATTTTGTATTTGGGATGCTGGAGTGCTGCGCGATGGGGGGGAGGTGCTGGTCGCGGGTGGGACGCGTGGCGCTGGTTGCTCATGAGTGGCGAGGCGCTGTCCGCTGACAGGTGGCGAGGCGTTGACCTTTTGAGAGGGACAAGGCGCTGGTTTTTCACATGTGGCAAGGTGCTGGCAGCTTTCACGGGGCGAGGCGCTGGCAACCAATCAGGGATTGCTCGACATGGGGGGATCATGAGACTTCTGCCCGATGGGCGGCCGAGGCGCTGGCTGCGCGATGGCGGCGAGGCGCTGGTCGCGGTTGGGAGGCATGGCGCTGGTTGCTCACGAGTGGCCAGGCGCTGGATGCCGACAGGTGGTGAGGCGTTGGCCTTTCAACCATGGCGAGGCGCTGGCTGCTGGTGGGTAAACACGAGTGGGCGAGCATGCTGGTGATGTGGTGATGGGGTAGGAGGTGGCGCTTGACGCACGTGCAGAAACCAGAGGTGCTAGGCCACGCCACGTCACGGGCCGACGTGGCATCTGGTCTGAGTCACAGGAAGAAGGGAGAGTGGTGGTGAAAGCTGCTGCTCCATCATTCTTCTGGTGCCTTCCGCATGAAGTACTCCATAGCCAACGTATTTGCTCAAGCGAGTTGGCGCAAGCCAACGGTCGGTGGAGGAATGTGGAGTTAACCCCATGGCGACTGAAGTGTGTTGGACGACAGACTAGAATGGCGCGCAAAGTGCGACGGTTATCATACGATTGGAGTGTGTGGAAGGAGATCATCAGGGAGCTATTCTCAGCATCATCACAGCGCTGGCCATCATTATCAACAGAGAGGTCATCATTTGGGATGCAGCTGTTCTTCATCAGGAAGGTCATCATTAGGGGAGCTGGTCTTCATCAAGGAGGTCATCATTAGGGAAGTTGCTCTTCATCAGGGAGGTCATCATTAGGGGAGCAGCTCTTCATCAGGCTGTTTCCTTGTTCTATTGTTTGTTTCGTCTCTTGCAGGTTATCATCATCTAAGTATTGTAGCTGGGCGGCTAATATCTGCATCAGCATTTTTGTTCCCTATGATACTGATCATCATCATCTCCTTCATGTTGTCGTGCACTCATAGCACAATGGCCCAAAAAATTAAAATAAAATAAATCTTCATTGCGCAGTGCGCTGCTGTCACCATCGTGCTCTTCTAGGGCGTCGTAAATTCAATGATTCCGCACGGCGCTTCTCGCCATCTTCACGTTGATTGTTGACATCATCAGGGTGTGGTGGGTCTTCCTGATCACTGCACTGCTTCTTCTCGTTAACCTATTCATTAGTTTCTTCATCCTAGGGCTGTTCTTGTCGTCATCATCTCATTGACTTTTCCATTCTCATCAGCTTCATCAACCATCATCATCATCATCATCAACCTCTCGATTCTTATTTCCCTGTTCTTTTGTATACTTGTGGTTGTAAACATCATCCCCACAAGGTTGCTGACGTGGAGGGCAGGATGGATTGAGTGGGGAGAGCTTTTCTCTGCAGGGGAAACACAAGGTTGGAGTGTTTGTCTTTGGGAATAAGGGCGGATAAGGGGGACTATCTAACTCTGGGGCTGGGAGAGATGGAAGGCGGAACATCATGTACTAGTGGTGGCAGAGTAGGGCAGAGATAGCTTGAGGTAGGCTTTTTGGGGGAACAACCTTCTTTGAGGGGAGTAGGGTAGAGGGAGGCTTTCCTATTGTTGGGGCTGTGAGGAACCGTTCAACAACAGAGTATTTCTTATTAGTGGAGGCAGCAAGGGAGATGAGGGGTGGTAAGAGGGGAAAAGAGGAGGGGTGGACAGGGGAGGGTCAATCAACATCAAGTATCATCACCATCAACATCATCAACATCATCATCATCATCATCATCATTATCATCAAATTGGTTGTTTGCTCAAGATCCCCCTATTATCATATCCGAATTCTTAGGTTACATTCTAGTCTAGCTGATTTCCTAATTGAGCTTTTATCGTGCTCTTGCTCAGGTTGAGTAGCATCCAGAACGACGTTGGTCGGTGCTTGGGCCTCGCCTTGTAACCTTCATAGGAGCTTGAGGTCTTGGATAGAGATCAGGGGATTGCTGAGTGTGGAAGACAATTATAATACTTGATCAAAGGTTACAATCTGGCCGACGAGGGTCGGTGCTGGGGTGGGTGGCGCTGCCCTGTAACCTAGCTAGATTGGGGTGTGAGACCGGGTAGAGGCTTGGTTGGTATACAGAATTGGCACGGTAGAGACTGGCTGGTTGGTATGGATATTTGAGATTAGGGTTAGGGTAGTCTATGAGATCTGAGTAGATAAGCACTCTGAGTAATCGGTTTCAATCTCTAACTTATTATCTCAATCATCCTGAAGTGGTCCTGAATTATCCCAAATTTTCATCAATCATTAATGTATTCCAATTATAAAGGACGCTGGGCCCAGTTCCCAGCAGGTGTTGCTCCCCATGAATAGATTGGAACATTTATTTATTTAAAAAAAAAAAAAAGATTCTGGGTGAATCTGATGGACTTGGTTCTTGTCAAACATGCTAAGTTTCCTCTAGCTTATGATGCACCAAGCAGTCCCGTTGGCGGTTTGTTGCGCAAAACGTACAGCTAAGGCACGGGCGGAATGCCAGATATGCCCCGGGACTCCGATGGAAGACCTGCAACATTTTGTGTTGTATTGAGACATTGCTCGACCTTTTTGGGAATGGTGGAGGCAATCAGAAATCCGCGTTCGGGAAAACAAATCCGGATGGAGAGATGAATTCTTTTTTTTTTTTTTTTTTTGCGACGTGTTAATGGGAAGTGTAGCGATGTCGGTGCGAATACCCTTACAAGGGTATCCGCCCTAGTTTTTGCAAGCAACAGAAAGTAAGCTTGGTTTAAAGTTGAAGTTAAGTATACCACGCGAGGTGCGGCGGTGTCTGAAGTTTACGTTGATTAGATGATTGACTAGAGTAAGGGGTTTGTGGCGCGCAGACTTAAACCACCACTCCCCCCGACACCAAAAAATTGGCTTTCCAGGACCATCGGAGGCTGGTAGCCCAGAAGGAGCGGAGGTCAGGGACAATTCAAGCGGAGGTTGGCGGCAATTCGAGCGGAGGTCGGCCTAAAAAAAAAAAAACAAAAAAAAACGCAAACTTTGACAATGTTTCACGCTCAGAATAATAAACCAAAACATCTGAAATTCTGGGATCCGGTAGATTTGGTCGTGATTTATTCAGGAAAATTATTTAAAAAAAATATATATATATATTTTTGACGGTGAAATATTCGCCGCGCCGATTTAGTGCATTTTTTATTCTTGTCATTCTGCCACCTGCGGGCCGCAGGAAAAGTACTCCATTCTTGCCACTCTGCTAGCTGCGGGCCACTATACCGGTTCTCCAAACAAGGTTACCGGTAGCCCTCATTAACTTGGGCTACCGGTCCCCCGAATTTTTTGTCGCGGGGGGAGTGGTGGGTTAAGGCGCGCGTGATCTCTTTTCTTGTTGATGATTGTAGAGTCAGCGTGGTCGTCGGCTAAGGGTCTCGTTAGACACTCCTAAAAGAATCCTAAAATTTTTAGGACGAGTCCTAAAGGATTTTTAGGATTTTGTGCGTCGTCGTTACACGCAATCCTAAAAATCATCTTTTAGGATTCGTCCTAAAAGGTCTCCCGTGACCGGTTTTCGTATGCGTATACGCAGCCGCAGCCGCGTTGCCAATGTTTAATCTTTCCTGCCAATGTCCGTCCAATCCCCGCCAACGGCTACCGTTCGTGGCTGTTGCCCGCGTCGACCCACAAAAAAACTCCAATGTCCAACCACTGATCCGACGGACCGCTTCTGCACCAGCAACTCCGTGTCGACGGTGCCATGCGCACGACACTACGAGTCCGTGAAACGCGGGAATCCTAAATTTTTCTGTAGGTCGGGGGCTACTGGAAAATGTAGGACGATTTTGCCTGGGGAATCCTAAATCCTTTAGGACTCGTCCTAACGCCGTTTTCACATTTTCGATCTCAAAATTGGATTTAGGATTGCGTGCAACCAAGACGCAATCCTAAAAACAGACACTTTTAGGGGTGTCGAACGAGACCCTAAGTCTCCATTGTTCAAATTTAAACTAGGATTAGAAAGATTTTATCTCTTGATTGGTGCGCTTGCCTGTGAGTTGTGTGTACGTACGAAGAACAACATCGACAACAATGTGATTCTACAACATTTCGGTAAGATTTGCGGGTCACGCAGTATCCGCTTATTTAGGTGTTCGTCAAAGCTAGACCCAACCTTAGGCTTAGCATTATTGGTTATAACACCGGATTTTCATTAGAGAGATTAAGTGATCGAGATCAAGCAGCGACGGCGCAGATATCAGAGTAGTGCAAGGGGATCGAGGGTTTGAAGGGGCTATTCCCCTTGGTTTTAGCGTCGGAACGGTACTAGCGGTTCCTTTTTCCCCGTCTATCGTTTTCTGACGATTAAAAGTTCCTAAATAAGTTTTTATTATTATTGTACTGTATCATTATTATTTTATGCTCCGACGTTCCTGGATTCAGACACGACGATGGAATTAAGAGGCCGTCAGAAAGTCAAAGAC
The DNA here is from genome assembly GCA_003427395.1 of Chara braunii. Lineage (NCBI taxonomy): Eukaryota > Viridiplantae > Streptophyta > Charophyceae > Charales > Characeae > Chara > Chara braunii. Next base: position 658,538 of record BFEA01000127.1, read on the forward strand.
CCTGAGCATGTGCCCCCTTCAGTTGACCTGTGGGGTTCTACGTCTTCGGGATGCCGGCGAAGTTCCTCTACTCTGTATATTTTGAAACGCGGACCGAGGAATTCAGTGTGCATGCGAGCCAGTGGGTGATTAGACCACGAGCCGGAAGAAACCTGAGTGGCGGGGGTTGCCGCGGGTGCACCGACCACCAACAAGATCTGCTGTGAGGAGTTGACTGTGAGTTTGCCCGTTGGGCCTCGCGGGCCGGTTGGCCGTACCGAGGCGAGGAGGGGCAAACGCATCAGGGCAGAAGGGGCCGCAGGTAGAGCACCACGACCAGCCAATGGCAGAGCCCTTCTTCTCCTCGGTTGTGCAGCAGGCCGTGGGGCGACCCGCTGCCGATGTGTGGACTGGCCATGATTGGAAGTCGAAACCGACAGGGAGGGGGGGTTCGTTGTGGTAGACGTACAAAGCGAGATTAACTGCCGATCGGAGGCTGGACAGGGTTTAGCAGGCGATGGGACAATCGAACTGCGCATCCTCGATATCTGGTTTTCCTTCAGCCCTTCCTGACTGATCAGTTATAGCGGTGAACGACTGACCGGCCCGCTGCGGAGCATTGCACTACCTAGCGCTGCAATCGGGAGGCAGCGTCTGTGAGAAGGTGAGGCAATAAAACATATGGAAGGAGCGGGCGGGGGGCGGGATGCAACGACGGAGAAAGAGGACAAGGAGGGACTGACCTAGGCGCCATTTCACGCCAGGTACATCCGATAGCAAAGGAAGGCAGAGATGGTGAAGGACGAGCTAGGGAGCAAAAGAGAGGGGAGAGCGCTCGCGATGCTTCACGGTTTTTAGGCAAGAAGAAGTAAGTATAGGCTTTAGTCCCAGGCAAGCACGATCGTGGTGTTAGTTTTGACTATAGGTTAGTAGATAGTGAGTGAGTAGGGAAAACTGTTGCGCGAAGGTGACGGAAAATAGATATGGTAGGAGAAGAAAATTTGATATCTCCCCCAATTCCTTATAAAATCGGGCGAGGTAGGATCCTAAGTGGGGATTTTCGGACATTACGAATCGATTAGTGACGTTAGTTTGGCATGTAGACGACTACGAAATGTGTTAGTAGAGAAAAGCACCGCGCGGAGGTATCGAAGGAAGTAGATGTGGTCAGAGGAAGTTTCGGTATCTTGCCCGACCCTTCAAGGATTCGGGTGAAGTAAGATGTTACTTGGGGGTATTTGCATAGGGCGAACGTGTTCGCGGAGGCGAACTTTGAGCTCAGTTAACGGATTCAGTGGTACAAGGAGTGGGGGCTGCGCCAAGGAGAAAAAACTATGAGAGGGGAGATGAATCTGCCCACGTTTTGGCAGGAGATTCATTTCGTTTTGAGTTATTCCATCGAGGAGTAGCACCTCTATATCTCTCCACATGTATGACTGAAAAGCGGCATATTGTTCCTTGACCAGTCATTGACTTCAGCCTAGAGAAGTTGAGCTCGTAATTTTTGCCTAGGTAGGCGTATGTATCAAGACGACTTCCTGATAAGATACGTTAGAGAGGTAAGAGTGAGAGGAAAGTCGGAGGGGTGACGTGAACGCGCAGAGGAAGAAGAGAGTGGGGAAAATAGTTTACCTGGTAGCGCCGCTGCTTTGTAAATGAAGTACAAGAAAGGAGAAGTCTACCTGATAGATCTCTCGATGCGGGACAAACAAAAAGTCGAGCTTCAGTGTCATGCTGTAGAGTTCGTTAGCTTGCGAAATTCGGATGCATCCGCTCAAGCTCCAGCAACAAATTCATTCTCGATTACACAGTGGGTGAGTGGTGGGGCAGCGCCCGCTAGCCGTGAGCCCGCTCATAATCACGATCGTTGTCCCGAGTGGAGGATCTGCATTAGCCTTCTGGTTTTCTTATAACAACATTCGAAAAACGCTGAAATTTTGGGTCTCCGTTAACCGCCTCTCCTGCACTGCCTGTGGTCATGATCTGAGCCTTCATCTTCATACTGCTCACAATCCCAACTTTGTGCACTGGCGTAAGAACGAGTAACCAGTTGGTATAGGCTAGAGAAGGGAATCGAGAGTGAGAAGTACAACATGAAGCCGAGCACGTACCTGGCCTTGGCAGTAGTTTGCTCAACTGACATCGGCGTGTACTCTGTTTGCGGCTGCATAACGGTTTACTGCGTCATGTTGCTCTCATTATTGTATGATTCCCTGCTGAGTTTCTTTAAGGCTGTATTGTTGTTCCTAGCCCAAAGGAGCAGGTTCTGGTTCTATCTGCAACAACGATGGTTTTTATGAGTTCGAAGTCTACTACTGTTGTGTATTGACGCTGTTATTATGATTAGAATGAGAGTGGTCATTTTCACTGAACTCGGACGATGTCACACCGTTTTTAAGATCTGCATGATCATAGTGTGACCGCAGTTCTGTATACCTGATCGGCTTGCGGGCTTGCCATTTCTTGTCAAGCAGCTGGTTACTGGGCTATTTGTCACTTAGAGTGCTGTTGGTGCGACTGTGTGAGCTGACCGTGCGGAGTGCTGCATTATTTTACGGTCGCGGCTGCTGTGATCGTTACGGTTGCTTCGCAAAGCTGGCTTGGTGGAGCTTTCTCATGACATTCTGTTTTGCCTTCACCTACCGGAGTGCCAGTACGGGCTAGGGGTTCTTCACTGCGATTTAGACAGTCGTTAGAGAGTCCACCGCTGGTGGTCTAATTTGAGTTGACAAAGTTGTTTCACATTTTGACCGTCATTGTCGGGCCCTCAGGCGATGGAAGGTAACAAGACCCTCTACTGAGAGTTGAGTTGTCCCCCTCTTGTATCTCGAGAGTCTGAAACCCCTCCTTCTATCCTTCTTACTCTAAGTTTAATCCTGGTTACGAGAGGAAGGCGGCAGGCGAGATTGCAACCCGTAGGACCGCAGCAAGACTCTATGGAGAGTCTGCCCACCGATTGCGAGAGCTCCGCCGAAACTTAGGAGAGTTCTGGAGGCAGGGAACTGGGAGGTAACCATTGCTTTCCCTTTATAAACCCAGTTATAACCCCTATCTGTACTTCTTGCTATACTTTGACTGACTATATTGTCTCCATTCCCACTTTGACTTCCAGATTGACTTTCAAGACACAAATCAGGCTTAAGTAAGAAATATTTGTGCAAAACTCAGTTGAATTTTGTTGTTTGGCTGAAAAAAAATTGTGAAAAAGGGTTGCATCTGGGGGAAAGGTGGGAGGAAGGCTGTATTGCTTGTGTTTGATTGGTTCAACCAAACGTTGGGAGAGTCTCCATAAGATTGGAGGGTCCAGTGCTATGTTTATTTTCGATTGCTTGAAGGACCAGACAGGTTCCCATAAGATTGAGTGGTCTGGTTGCTTTGACTTGCGAGGGTTGCTTGTGTTTGACTTTCAAGGACCAAACATTTTTCCATAAGATTGGATGACTTTGTTACCTTGTTTCTTTGGATTTTCTTATGTTTTGTTAGTTTCTGAAAGAGAATTGGGCATGTCCCATAAGATTGGATGACCCTGACTCTCTCTTGTTTTATTCTGAGGGGGAATCCAGACAAAAGACTGGGCAGGTTCCCATAAGATTGGGTAGTCTGGTCTGGAGCCACGCGCATGCTGGAACCAAAGGGATAAAATTATTTATATTTCTATACTACTTTATTTATGAACAAGCCAGTCATACATTTTTTCATAAGATTGGATGGTCTGACTATAACTTATCATCAACTGAAGCGAGTATGAATTAAGAATAAAACTTGTGGTAAGAAGGGGCACGCTGAACCTTGATCTAAAATGATCGGTCCAGTCGTATGCTACCTTAAAAGACTAAGTGCAAACAATTATATATAACTTTGATACGTAAACAGTTCAGAGCGACTAAGATAGATAACCTAGTCATATGCCTAAGGAAGAGAAAAGTTGTAGTGTCTTGTGTTTGTGTATATTCAGTAGCTGAGCTAGACAGGTTTCCATAAGATTGGATGGTCTAGCTTTAAGCCTTATGTAAGCTAGCTATAAAAAATAAATCATTGAAAAATTATGAATTATTGTATAACAAGTTTAACTTTGGGGATGGTGAGAGTACTTATCATTGTGGTTTTGCCTTGCATGTGACTGAGTGAGATTAGTACTTAGTCTGAGTTTCAGTTTAATAGATAACTGTTTTAGATGTACGCCACGTGCTAGAGCTGTAAGAGTTAGTTTCAATTCCTGCATTTTATGAGTTAAGTTTATTTTACTTAGATCAATTTATGTATTTTTCTATTATTTTTTGTTGTACTTGGTCTTGTATTAATCTTGGTAAGCTACTTTCTCTGCGGGAAGCGCTGCCGAAATTTTCACAAAACCAGGGAGTTAGTCAAATTTTGACTTTTCAAAGTTCAGCTTGTCTAAATTTTATATATGGCTTAGTAAAAATCGGGAAAGTCTCATTTTCTAAAGGAAGTGCTGCTCAAATTTTTACTAATTCGGGTAGTTGGACAAAATTGGACTTTGGGAAGTCAAAGTTATTTCTAGATTTTTAGACTTAGCTTTGTATAAATTTGGGAAAGTTACTTTCTCTATGGGAAGCGCTGTCGAAATTTTTACAAATCTAAGGAGTTAGTTAAATTTTATCTTGGCAGAACTCAAATTTTACTTTGAGTTCCTATCTGCCTTAGTATAAATCTGGGAAGTCTGCTTTTCTAAAGGAGATGTTGCCCAAATTTTTACTAATTCAGGGAGTTCGACAAAATTTGATTTTTCAATGGTAGATATTGTTTCAGTTTTCAAATTTAAGCGAGTATAAATTCTGAAAAGACACTTTTCCCATGGGAAGCGCTGCCGAAATTTTCTTAATTTAGAGAAGATAGATTATATTTTGACAGGTGGCGATACTGAGAATCCACTCTGTATGGGGGAGATTCTGCCAAATGTCTACCTTTCTTTAGACACTAACTTAGGGGTAGACTTAGACTTAGTTGACAGACAACTTTGAGTAAGAATGTGCTATGATGAAGATGTATTCCCCATACATTGATGATTTACCTTGGGCATTGGTCTATCTTATGGTATAAGTTCCTTTAATCACTTCGACTCAAGATTAGGGTTAGATTCAGTTTGATCCCACATGGATCATCTTCTGTTATCACTGCTAACAAGTCGGTTGCCGATTCGTCGGTCTACGACTCAACTCCAATCCATTCTCGTTACCCAAACCAAAAGGTTTTAGCCCTGGTGGTTTTTTTTTTTTTTTTTATGTTTTATTACGGTTTTCGCTCAGACTTTTATTGAATGGTCATTTAACAAAGGTACCGAGTATTTATTTTTGGAAGGTTGGACAAAGGTTGGGGTTTGCATGGCAATAGCAAAGGGTATGAGTATAAAGAAGGGTTGAAGTTGACCCCGTGTAGTGTCTGGACTTTTGGTTCATTCCTTGATGTGATTGCAAGTATGTTTATGGTTCAGACTTTGAATTTGACTATTTGCGATTACATACATACATATGGTTGAGAGAAGCCCCACTTTGACTGTGAGAAGTGATCGTCCTATTTTAAATAACCTTTATTTATCTGTGTATTTTCTTAACGCAGAACGGGGGAATTAAACTTCCGTTGAATCCCGTTAAATTCAAAAAAATCTCGTTGAATTCGCGTTAAACGCGAAAATGGGCCGCTCCCGCGCTTTTCGGAAAAACGGAATTGATGAGCGGGGTCCGGAATACGTGGCCCAAGGCAAAAAAAAAAAAAAAAAGTCCCCTCAGCCCGCGAAGCACCTTCCGTCCACCCCCACATCCCCCAACCCCTAATGCCCCAGTTATGTGTGTGTAGGTGTGTTGTGTGTGCGCGTATCTGTGTATGTGTGTGCCTGCCGCGAGAGTGTGTCTGTGCATGAATATGAATGTATGCGCGTGTGTTTGTGTATGTGTGTGTTTGTAAGTGTGTGTGTGTGTGTGTCTGTGCTTGTAAGTGTATGTGTGTGTTTGTATGTGTGTGTTTGTATGTG
>BFEA01000127.1:685308-701372 GCA_003427395.1 Chara braunii
TTTAAGCCCAACCAATTCAATTACCTGTCAAATCTGGACAGGACGACCTTTCAGGCCTTTTTTTATTGTCATTATAGTATTACGGGGAACCCCGTAGCAGCCACATCCGTGCTCAAGCCTCCAACGAGGGAACATGCGGGAGCTGCACCCACCAGCAGGTGCTATACATCAGTGTTGTCCAGATCTTTTCCTTAGTTAAAGGTCCTTCCAGCATTTGATGTTGTTCTGTTGATAGTTTTACCTCTAATGGTTTCAGGAAATCCTCTATGTCTTTCTCTCGTTTTTTCAAAAGGTGTGTCGCCAATTTCTGAGGAGAATAAGTTCTTAACAAAATCCCTGGTTATTTTCGTGCATTCTGCTGTTGAGGTAGCCATAAATTCATTCCTACTTTGTGGGTCTATTAATGCTTCAATTATAGTTCTTCCAGTTCGTGCTCTAGCCGTCGCAAAGAAGCGTGCATCCATTGCACCATCCATAATATGGTTTTTAAGTTTCCCTCTGATTCTAGCCTCTTGCCAACGATATTCCATATGAGTCAATAGTTGAGATTCTAGCTATCCTTCAATAACTCTAATTCTTCTTAGTGATACAACTTTTAAAGAGCCTTCTCCTTTGGGTTCTTGGGGGAGGAGGGTTGCTGGGTTGACAGGTCTTTCTAGGGGGTAAATGGAAAAATCATATCCATTAATTGTTCTGTACTTCATAGTTTATCATGTTCAGGATTTCCCCGGGTTCTATTTGCTCTGTTGTTCATGCCCAATCTCGCCAGAGTCATTTTCGTTTGGTCTTTAATAGATGTCACCATTCTTTGGGTATAGCTTCAAGTATTAGAGAGAGGTTTGTTTGTAGGTTGCGACTCTCCTTTAGATTTTTTATTTTTTTTTTCTAAGTTCATGGTGTTGTAGAGGTCAGTCACTGAGTGCATAGAAACCACTTGGAGCATTGGGCTGCGAGTGTCCTGGAATATAATACCACCTCCCATCCCGTCCTCACGTCAATACTCCTAGCGCACCCCCTATCCCACTATCCTACCTCAGTGTGACCAACACTCAGGACTATTGCCCTACCAATGCGCAGGCAATTTGGACCGAACAGCAGTGATAGGCACCAGTGTTGATAGGTTGTCCAGCCCTTGTGGAAGCGGAATCAAATGAGCCTTGTCGAACGGGAACTTCGGAAGCCAGCCCCAGACAATCTACTACAGGCCCCAAGAGACTCTGGACCCTAGGTTTAGACAGGGTAGCACCCACTGAAGCAGTCTTACCGTCTTTCCCCTAGCTTACCCAAGGCTAGGCGGAACTCGGACTGGCCTGAGCAACTTACATCCCTACCCTTACCCTAGGGTCTAAGCCTTATATAGCCACCAGACAGTTTTATCCAAATGTCGGTAGGAACCCCTTACCTGAACCTACTGCAGATTCTGGACCCCACCCGGTGACTAGACCCCCCAGTCTGATAGTTGTGTAGTTCGCAAGCGATGTGTATACCCGAAGGCTGTGTATGCTCCATGAATCTATGTATCGAGATGTACAGACAACATCATGTGTGGAAACTTGTGTATGTAGCCCGTAGGCGATGTATAGTTTGCAAGCTATCTGTATGCCCGAAGGCTGTGTGTGCTCTGTGAATCTATGTATCAAGATGTACAGGCAGCATCATGTGTGTATATCGAAGAGGGAACGGGGCAAGCTGGACAAGGAACCCTCCCCCAAGGTCCGGACCAAGCTTGAACCCGTCACCTTTAAACATGTAATAGAATGACTCTACCGTATGAGCGACTATCGGAAATGGCACGAATGTGTGATATGCCTGACTGGGGAGATCAACAAAACACCAAAAACTAACACCCCCAAGCAACCCCTGCGAAACCCAGAACCAACATACAACACCGTGAACAACCCTTGGGTGGTGCGCAGACAGTGTCTGTAATAGTACCATGCATCAACCCAAGGGAGTGTGTGTCCAGCCTTGCGTCAACCAAACGCCTTGCCGGTGTCCATGCGCAAGGCTGCGGGGTTTTGAACCCGCAACCTTATACCACAATGCGCATTTCCAACCTGTGCTTTCTCTGATTTCAATGTATTTGTTTCCTCGTTCCGGAGATGTTGGTTTCCACAAACCTTTTTCCAAAAACTGGCCTCATTTTGAGCTTTGCCAGGTGAGTGGTGGACTCTCTCCCCTTTTATTACTGATCCAAAGCTTGCCGAATAATAGCAGTTGTCTGTGTACTTCGTCCCTTCTTCTTGGTCCGCTTTTGTTTGTTGGGAAAATTGCCATTTTGTCAAAGTGGATATTTTTTATTTTGTGAACGAAATTGAAACCAAGTTTTTTGGCCGAAAACTCATCCAAATTTACTGCTCCTGAGGGTCCGGCGTTCAAGTTCTTAAAACGTTGGACCTCCTGGATGTATGTGGACTCAGCTGGAGACCAGATACATCCAGGCGGTCCCCCCTGGATGTATCTGGTCTCAAACTCTGTCCACGTACATCTAGGGGGTCCAAAAAACTCGGTTTCAATTTGGACGAGTTTTCTGCCAAAAAACTTAAGCCCTTTCGCCAGTCCACGATCCCGGCAGTGGTAGGAGAACTGCCAGAATTGAGGGTTTGGCCAGCGGGCTGCTCCATCTATTGGTGGGGAGCAACACCTGCTGGAAACCGGGTCCAGCGTCCCTTGGAAACAGCAATGCAATGCCTTGTGTCGGGGTGACAACCATTAGTCATGTAGTCACAGAGTCATTTTTCCCTAAGGGCTGCGAGTAAAACTCTTCCCCTTATTTAACTCTGTCTTCAGTCTCGGTGGCGGCCCATTCTGGATGCGCCAAGCCCCTTCTTTTGGCCCATGTTACATATTTGTGGTTCCGTCTTGCCGCGTACCAGAAATTTGTGAGTGAAGTGAGACCCTTGACATTGTATTCAAGTCTATATACAATACAAATACTCGAATTGACATCTATCTAGCTTTGGGAACCTGGCGCAAGCTTTGGGAAATTGTGTACAATTAGCATATACACCAGTGGATACTTTGATTCATAATATTGAGAGTCTTTTGAAAATCTATCATATTTTGTTGAAAAACATCTAGTTTTTTACTTGAGTAGTCTTATGCATGTTAAGTAGTAAGTACTATAGCTCCTTTTTTTATTTTTTTTTATTTTAATATACAAAACACCCCCGCCATCATGGCCACTAATAAAATAGAATTTCGTTCAAAAAATAAAAAATGTTCATTTTGACGAAATGGCAGTTGGAAGATTTTTCCTCATGTATGGATGAGTTGTTCTCAGAAGGGTTTGCTTGGTTATCCTTCTTCATCCTCGTCCTAGTCCTGTCTGTTGCTCTTGGTTCCCTTATCTCTAGGGAGGAGCCACTGTTTGTTAAAGATCCAGAAGAAGAGGCCCGACATATCAGGGGGGGTAAGGTTTTTTTTTTTTTTTTTTTTTCTTTCCAACACCCCCACCAATGTTAGTGGTGTTGATAAGAGCAGACACCATTAGCACCTGGGGAGAGGCTCTATCTATTGGTGGGGAGCAGCACCTGCTGGAAAACGGGTCCAGCGTCCCATATACAAAAAGAGTTTGGAATGTAATGAAACATGATTGTGTGAGGTTCCTGCCATCATTGATTACCCTGGGATCCAGGGGATTAACTGAGCAGGCTATTGGAGAGAGTGGGAACCTATTCGCCCTGAAACCGGCGCCAGATCCCTGCTGCTACACACTAGCTCCTCCCTCCCCCTACTAATGAAAAATGAGCAGAAAAAGGAGACAATTTGAAGAAATGAACTCAACAAACATTCATGGATGACATTTTTTAAGCACCCACATACCACTGAACCTCAACCATCGACTTTGCAGCCAGCGGGAATAGATCAGGAAAGTCTGAGAGAGGCCGCAACGGGATGGAGGGGTCAATTCGAGTCCAATCATGAAAGAAGAGGTGGTAGTGCCTTTCCATCTTTTCCCCAATCCTTCCTTCCCCTCCCTCCCCCCCCTTCCATTGCACATTTGTTATCCAACCTCCTTGTTCCCCTCCCAGCCAATCCATACAAAAGGATTGAATTTGCATTCGGATTTCTGGTTTTGAGTGTATGAAGGCAATTTTTTCCTTTATTTTTTCCCATTGAAGCATAAGATCTACCTTGACCTGGTGTTTGATTGTCTCTATGACAACCAATCCTTCAAGGCGGACTCCTTCCATCTCCCTAATGCACCTTTTCCACCAGATTGCCCAAAAGATTGCTCTGCGTCCCACTGTGAACATGTTTCTCTTAAAATTGCTTGCTTGTTCGGGCTGCCAAGTTTCACATAGGATAAATTTTCAGTTCCACGGCCAAGGGATTGTAGCGCCTAACATGCGCCATATTCGATCCCACCATCTCCATAACCAGACTGACCCAGGGCATTGTAAAAAGATATGTTCAATTGTTTCTGGTCTCCGTCTGGCAGGGTAAGATGTTGCACATAGTTTGCATCAAGGGAGAGAACGGTCCTTCTGTTCTAAAGAAGTACGGTCAATCAGCCAGTCATTTGTGGGCTGACAACGGTGTTCCACTTGCCATTGCAGGGACGCAATCTTGGCTGGTAATGACTTACTAAGCCTAAACCACTTGATGGGACCCAGAGTATTCCTTTCTAAATTCAGGTGTCTCATCCAAGGCTCTGTTACTACATCTCTGAGATTCACCGTTGGACGTTGTAGACGGTAGGCTCCCTTAACTGCCATTGAGTGGATCTGTTGTTTTCTTGTCTTACCCCTACCCAGCTGGGTGGTCCAGACCCAAGAGGCCGGATCAAATGTCAAGTGTGTAATTGAGGTATCGGGTATGTATGCCGACCACTGTTCTCCTTCCTTTAGCACCCTCATTCGAAAGATTTCCTCTTCTTTAAGCCACCTTGTCTCTTCCGGATGTGTCCTAACTAGTTTGTTTTTGCTCTTGATTTGGAAGAGATTCACCAACACCTCTCCATCCGGGCGGTCGGACACCATCACATTTTCAACCCGATCCACACACCCCCTGATCCCTACCCAATCACTTTCGACCAGGGTTCGTCCTTTCCTCAGAATCCTTACCCAGTCTAGAGGTAACGAGAAGATAATTTGTTCAAGAGTTTTTCCAATATTATGACAATATCGCAGCCGCTCTTTCAACTGGGCTTCAGTGATCCAGTCTCTGGTGTCCTCATCCCAAATATCCCTCACTCTAAGAACACCCCTACTTACCCACCACTTGCAGGGGGTTTCAGTGCAGAGAAAAACTGCACCTTGGGAGTCGGTGATCCACCGGTTTCTAAATAGCGGCTGCCTATACACCTCTTCCCAGCGTCGTGGGACTATCTTGTCCGGGAGTGGTAGCTTGCGCCACGTACTGAGAAGTGTGGTCCAAAAGGGGTCATTTTTTATGTCTGTCCTTACCGCTCGTCTATCAAATTCCTGTTCCTCATTGGTTCCCGTTGCTTTTCTTGGTATAGTCCAATATTTGTCCTCTAGCCATTCGATTGTGTCTATGCTCTCAGGGGTAGGGGGGGCTAGTCTTCTGAACTGCTGTAGGGTCAGTTGTCGCGAAGGGATGTTTGTATAAAAAAGAGGTTTTTAACCCATTTTAGGGTCAGGGTCACAAGCTGCGCGGCGGGATCTAAGATTCTCAAACCTCCCTTGGATTTCGGTTGGATGATTGCACGCCAAGCGACCCTACTAATCACATTTTTACACTCGTGGTTTCCTTTCCAGAGGAAGGCAGCTACCTGTCTTTGGAGGGGGCGTAATGTTGTCGTGTTAAGTGACCAAATAGTTGTTTTATACCACAAAGATGCCAACACCACATTGTTGATTGCAAGAGTCCTTCCCATTAATGATGTGTGTTGATCCTTCCACCGTGTCAACTTTTCCAACACTGGTTGGTGGACAGCCCTAAGCAGACATCTGTATCCCCAAGATTCTGATGGGTGAGTTGGTTGGTACCAATCTTACCCGTGGAGACTCAGGTGGTCCACACCCCTGGTAATGGATTCACCACCCCTCAGTCTTGCTTCCCCAGTTCACTCTCATATCTAACGGAGTGCAAAAACGATTCATCAACACTTTGATTTCTCTCATATTCTCAGGTGATGCGTCGATCATGATGGTGAGGTCATCTGCAAACAAAGAACAAATTGGGACTGCCTCTTCCGGGATAGAGGTTACCCGAATTTTTTTAGTTTTCTTATGTACTCTCAGGTTTGTTGCCAGCGCCTCCATGATTATGACAAACAGAAAAAGGGGTAATCGAGTCTCATTGGCGTACGGAGCGTTTTAAACAAATGAGAAGGACCGGTCTCCCATTTACCTGCACCCTCGTTGTGGCACTATGATGCAGAATCTCCACCCACCTTTTGAAACAAGGGCCAAAGTGCAATTTCTCTAGACATTTGTCAAGAAAGAACTAGTCTACATGGTCATAGGCTTTTTCAAAGTCGATGAGGTTTATAACCGCATTGTGCTTAGACTGGCGCGACAGTTTTATTAACTCATTTATTAGGAGCATATTATCTTGTATTTTTTTGTCTTTGATAAACTTTAAGTCAGCTTGTGCTGGGTGAATAATATCTTCCATTATTGGGATCATGCGGTTTGCCAAGGCTTCCGCCGCCATTTTGTATACCACTGTTAGCAGAGTAATAGGCCGATAGTTTCAAATATTTGTTTCATCACCTTTCTTGTACAAGAGAGATAATACTCCTTGCCCCACCACCTCCCCCATTTGCCCTGACTCCGAGACAGCACGGTAGTACGTCATCAGGTCCTGTGACAGGGGGTCCACATAGATTCTCAAAATTCCTTTGGTAGGAGGCATTTCCCTGATTTGATGGAGCGTTAGTTGTGTCCACGGGAGGTTGCCTTGAAGGGTTATCTACCGTTGGTGATTTGAAGAGAGCTGATAGAAACCATCTCTAGTACGAGAGGACTGGGATGGGTCAACCGATGGTGGACCGGTTGTCATGCTAGTGGGATTGCTGGGTAGCTACGTTGGTATGGGAGAACCGTTGAAAGCATATAAGCGAGGAACCCCTCTTGAAAAAAGTTATGGAATGATCCAATGTGATGTGCAACGCTTGTATCTGGCGGACCTGGTCTAGGATTCCTTGACCCAATTTTCCTTAGACTGTGTGATTATTTGCCATGCTACTTTGTGGGTGAAGGTAGCGTACCACATTATTGTCAGTATTGAGTTGTTTAGTGCTAATACACTACTTAGGGTTGAGGTGTAGATTCCTTGCGAACGGTGGATTTTGTTAATCATTGAGGACATCAAGGAAACTGCCAACGAAACGTGGCAACCTTTTTTTTTTTTTTTTTAATTAAAGACTCACCAGTCTGTGGTAGGTGGGGTGATATGAGCAGCCCCCTCTACTACTGACTGTATTGGTCACTCCATCTATTGCTGGGGAGCTGCACCTGCTGGAAAACGGGTCCAACATCCCAATGAGGAAACAAAGTTCATAACAAATGAGCATTATTGGGGCAACCTTTTATGCTCAGATTTATTCACAGGAAGCAAATGGGAGAGGTGGGTTCCACCCATTGCATTCCTTCTAGGGGAAGTGCAAGTGGGGGTGGCGCTTCTAAACACTAACCTATTGTTTTTCACCCGTTAACTTTCATTTATGAGGCTAGTTGGAAAACTTGCATTGCCCGTATTAAGCCACCACTACCTCCACTTTTTTAGGTCGTTAACGCGGTGGCTGAATCGGTGCAATGTGCGGGTCCATATGCATTTGCGTCAGGGTCTCCCCAGAGGGGACCTAAGACTCGCTGGGGTACTGGTGGTTTAAACCACCAGTATCTCTACCAGTGTTGGGAATTATAAGTTTTAGCCTGTTCCCGAAGAATTTGGGGGTGGGAGCCAGGGTCGGCAAGTCCCATAAATCTTAGTTTTTTTTGCCCGCGCATGAAAGAAAAAGGGGGGGAAAAAAAAAAAAACTTTCTGTACTGCAATGATGTCGGGCAGGGTAGTCTAGGAGGTCGGGCTCACAGTCTTCCTCTACAGAATGCATCTTACAGCAAAGACGGTCACATTCTGATTTTCTTTTGTTCGCAGTGAAGAATCTTCAGACTCCGATGAGGATGAGGAATGGGGAGGTCAACTTTTCCTCTACTTCGTGCTTGTCTGCCTCCTGGCTCTGCCTCACTTATGAGTGGGCAAGGCCATGTGCAACTTACCAAAGGGGAGGGGGAAAACAAGTGTAGAGAATCTAGAGATGTGTTGGATGATTGTGTGTCACCGTTTGTTTCTTCTGTGGTGGCTGCTTTGTTGACGCTCTTCCTCGAAACAACTCTCGTCCTCTTAAGGTAACATTGCTCCTCCTCCTTGTCTCATTCAACACTTTGTTCCGTTCCCCACTTTCCTTGTTTGGCGGTCGCCCCCTTGTCTCTCCTGTCTCTCATAGCCCCGATTTCTTCCTTTTACATCGAATTCACTCCCTCGACTCTGAGCCTCATAATGCTTCCCATTCCACTTGTCGTAACTTCCACTTCGCAAGTAGGAACCAAAAGAAAGTTATCGACGGGCTATGGTAGCACTTGTCCTTACGCGGCTATTGCGAGATGAGTTCGCCATTGAGATTTTTTCCATTGACTTTCCTTTAACTAGTAAGATCGCCTTTCTCCTGGACACTTTCCTTCTAATATCTACCTTGTTTTTTTTCTCTGTTTCCCCGTTCGCTGTCTTGGTTGTCCGTTCTCCCGCTCTTCCGGGTGCCTTCCCGAGGTCGTTTTTTCCCTGCTCAGTCCCTCTTGCCTTCTCCACACTCGCTCCGCCCTATGGCTTGCAACATAAGCTCTCCTTTGTGGGGAGGAATTGGAGGTGGCTATGGCAACCGTGTCACCACGTTGTAGAAGTGGCTTGTTTGCACGACTTTCCCACCAAAATTTGAAGGAAGGTAGGCGAGGGACATCCAAACCAAACCCGATAGCTTGTTTGCACGCTATAGACTCGCAATGGCAAGTAAAAGGCAGTGATGTTGTGCGAAGGGACATCCAGACCAAACCCGATAGACTCACAGGAGTCACAACCCCTGTTCTTGAAAAACAGACATCCTTTTCTTTTTTTTGGGAGGGGGACAAACTCTCCGATGTATTTGTGGGGGCCAACACGTGCTGGGAACTAGGCCAGCGTCCCATATGAAATCGTACGAACATTACGATACCGGGGCCATTACCCAACTTTGATCGAGAACACTGAAGAAAATTCGAAAAAAAAATAGGAAGACACGAGTGAACTTTTGACCTTTTTTTTTTTTTTTTTTTTTTTTTTTTTTTTTTTTTTTNTTTTTTTTTTTTTTTTTTTTTTTTTGCTTTTTGTTTTTTAATCACCCCCACCAGTGTTAGTGGTGCTGATAAAAGCAGATGCCACACTAGCACCTGGGGAGAGGCTCCATTTATTGGTGAGGAGCATCACCTGCTGGAGACCGGGTCCAACGTCTCATATACAGACTGAATTTGAGTACACTAGAAAAACAATTGTGCGGGGTCCCTGCCATCATTGATTACCCTGGGATCTAGGGGATTGATTGAGCAGGATATTGGAAGGAAGGGGGAACCTCTTCACCCTGAACCCAGCGCCGGATACCTATTGCTACACACTATTTCCTCCCTCCCCCTACCAGCCCATCATAACGATCTGTTACCCCTTAAGAGAATATACATGCATTCACGTATCGGAACCCTTAAGCTTTGATTCCAACTAGGGGTCCCCTCCTCCGTACCACTACTCCCCCACCATGGCTAAAGCTGGAGGTGGGAAAGGGTCCGCGAAGTCTGAAGCAGCATCCGGGTTGACATTTATCCAATCCTGAAAAAAAAGATGATAGTTCCTGTCTTTACACCCGACAATCCCCCCCCTCCCTTTCCCTTTCCCCCTCCCATCAAACTTTTGCAATGGGATTCCCCAGGGTCCCCCCCAACCAGTCCTTGTTGAATTGTTGATTCAGAACGTACTCCTTGATTTTTGCTTTGATATGTAGGGATGTTAGTTTTTCCTTCACTTTCTCCCATTGAATAGTAATTTCGGCTTGCACGTACAACCTGATTTTCTCCTGCAAGATTGGTCCATCTAGTCGCACTTCCTCCATCTCATAAACGCAGCGTCTCCTCCATAGCGCCCAGAGTACCGCCCGCCTCCCCTATTTAAATATATTATCCTCGAAGATGGTAGTTTGATCCGGGTCCCATGTTTCACACAACAGTGCCTTCCAATCCCATGACCAAGGTCTTGTGGTGCCCATTTGTCTCCACACCCTGTCCCACCATCTCCATAGCCATATAGATCCCAGGGATTGCAGGAAGATGTGTTCGATTGTTTCGGGACGACATCGTGACGGGAAGGCAGTTAAGCAAAGTTTGTACCATGGCAGAGCAAACCCTCACTGTTCCAAGGTCGTCATGTCTATCACCCAATCGTTTGTGGGCAAGCAGCGGTGCTCAATTTGCCATTGCAGTGATGCTACTTTCGTTGGGGAGGCCTTGCTCAACCTAAACCATTTTACTGAGCGAAGGGTCTCTTTCCCCACGTTCAGGCGCCCCATCTACCTTTTTTTTTTCTTTTTTTTTAATTTTAATTTTTTTTTTTTTTAATGAGAACAACATGAGGTGGTGGTAGGGGTGCTGATAAGAGCAGACACCGCTATCACTCTCAAGGAGGCTCCATCTATTGGTGGGGAGCTGCACCTGCTGGAAACCGGGTCCAACGTCCCAGAACAACATGTTTCGTTGTTTACACAAACATTTGTTAGTGGTAGTCGGTAGTTGTATAGTCCATCCTCGAAGAAAGCGACTTGTCGATAAGGCTACACACCTACCCAATTCCGTAAGGCGTTTGCCTACATGACAGCTTGAGATGGGTGGTAGTAAACCCGAGTCCTATGGCTGCCATCTCCCTTTATTCATGGAGCCGGGCTCCATCATCGTCGACTGAGCCCAAGTGCATGTAGGCAAAACTGACCTCCCGTTCCCCAGCCCCCACCCTTTGGAACATGAGATTTTGAGCAATGTTAAACATTGTTTAACTCTGTTAGTTATCCTTTGGGACTGCTACGAATTGCGGGAATTTTGTGTGTCCCCAAGTCTGCAGTCGAACCTTCTGTACCTCTTCACTCATCCTCTGAGCGCCTAATATGTCGTGAACTTTTCTGGTACGTCATCGTGCGGGGGTTTTGGGGAGTGCAATCTAACCCCCTAAGCCCTAAATCCTCAATACATTGCAGGTTCGTTTATTGCAAGTCATAGTAAGTTAGTCAAGCAGAAGTCAGTAGGAGTTCCAACATGCCAACGCATCTCCCACATCCGTTGATGCTGTCGTCGTCATACCAGTAGTTCGCTATAGCGACTTGAAGGCACACAGTTGTTCATATCGTCCCTGTGAGGATTGAGATCATTCCCACACCCGGACGTTGCAGAATGTACCAGACCATGATTGGGGTGCTGCTTCTATTGTCCGCTTTCTCGTGTGGCGGCGTCGTAGTATGACACGATGTTGTGCCGTTTGTCCTCATGTTGGGTACAGGGTCTGTCACCGCGGCATGGAAGCGTGTCATTGTCCCCGTCGTCAGCAACTGCAAAAGAGATGGTCAGGTGCCAAGGGATAACGAATAGGAGGAGGTGGGGTGATGTGGGGAAGGGGGAGACCGGGAGGGGTATCGCAGATGGGAAGGGGAGGCGGGCGGTGATGTCAAGGAGTACAAGAGGGAGGGGAAGGGTCACTGCAAGACGGGGCAGGGAGCATTGTGCAACAGGAGTCTTGGGGGATGAGCACAAAGTTAGTCGGATGGTGCGGGACTTTGAAGTCGTCCAGGGGCTTCCTTTGCCATGAGGGCTCGTTCGCTCTCCAGTTTTTCCATTGTACATTGAGGTCCTCCAGCAGTTCGGAGAAGGCTTGGTGCGGATCCTGCCAGATCTGGCAGTAAGACTCTCGCAAAGCCTCCCTGAGAACGGGGTCCCTCTGTTCGTGATAATCCTGTTTCATAGCCTTCAAGGCCCTTTGTGTATTGGACCTGATCTCTTCCTCAATCGCTTGTTGTGCTTGCTGGAGACCGAACTGATGGTCTTTTCTCTCAAAAGAGCAACTGCCCCGGCTCCATGAATAAAGGGAGATGGCAACCATGGGACTTGGGTTTACTACCGCCCATCTCAAGCTGTCATGTAGGCAAACGCCTTAGGATATTGGGTAGGTGTGTAGCCTGATCGAAAAGTCGCTTTCTTCGAGGATGGACTATACAGCTACCGACTACCACTAACAAATGTTTGTCGCTATGGCTCGAGCACGAACAAGGAGGACGGTAATTCAAGCCCTTGCTCACCCCCAACAACATAATGAACATCTTGCCACTTCTACGGCTGAATGCAAAAAAATCGCTAGAGATTTTTTCAAATCTCTCTTCCTCTCAAAAACAGCATCCACCCCCACTAACCAACGCATTAAGGATATTGATGATTTCCTTCAACTTTTACAGAAATCTCTTTCTGACTCCCAAAAGGAACTATTAGAAAAGTCGATAACTAAAGAAGAGATATGGACCGCCCTGATGCTTATGGACGGCTTACCTAAGGAATTTTGGGAATCTCTTTGGGATTTCATTGCTCAGGATTTAATGGACTTCTATAAAGAGGTGTGGTCCTCATGTCGTTTAGGTGAAATTGTGGGGCAAGGAGTCGTAACGCTCCTATAAAAAAAAGGGGATAAATGTAATATTCGCAACTATCGCCCTATCACACTCCTTACAGTTGTCTACAAACTCATCTCTAAAGCCCTTACTATTCGTCTTAATAGGTATATAGCAGATATAATCCACCCAGCTCAGACGGGCTTTATCCAAGGAAGGAATATCCAACAAACTTGTCAAACTCTCTCGCCTATCTAAGCATAATGCTGCTTTCATCTTTATAGATTTTGAAAAAGCATATGACAATGTGGATTGACTCTTTTTTGATCGATGCCTAGATAAGTTCAATTTCGGACCGAATTTCAGAAGGTGGATCAAGATTTTACATGAGAATGCATCTACGAAGGTGATGGTTAATGAGAATGTAGCTCCACCTATAACACTACGAAGATCAGTTAGGCAAGGGGATCCCATTGCTCCCCTCCCTTTTGTGATCATCATGGAGGCATTAGCAGCCCATCTTCGCCACCATAAAGATATTAAGCGCATCCAAGTTACATCCATACCAGAGGATGCCATTCCAGTGTGTTCTCTCTTGGCTGATGACCTTTCCCTCATGGTTGACGCCTCACATGATAATCTAGAGGCAATTAGACGGATTATGGACTTATTTTGTAAATTAACGGACATGAGAATTAACTGGGGTAACAAAACCCTCGGTTGGTGGATGCACTATCAGGGAGTAAGGCCTCCAGAGCAACCAAGCATCAAATGGCTCCCACTTGATTCACCAGTTAGGGTCCTTGGGATTTCATTAGCAGGTTGTGGTAAACCGGCGTCCAATAATGAAATAATTTTGAAACATGCACTCTTAAAGCTTGAGTTATGGAAAGACAAACACACTTCACTGATTGGAAGAATGCTAACTATTAATAATGTATTCCTAGCCTCTATTTGGTACAAATTTGTTATCTGGGCCCTTGATAACTCATCCATTAGAATCTTGCAAAAACAATTGGTAGCATATCTTTGGCACGGAAATCATGAACCCAAAAATGTTATCAGTAGAGTGGCTTGGCAATCCCTAATTCAACCAAAGTCGAAAGGAGGTCTAGGTATAATTGACCCCACCACACAAGCTAAGGCGCTTTCAATTCAATTGATAAAACGTCTTCTTCTTAATCCCCAAACATCATGGAGCAATCTGGCTATTGAGCAGATCAGACGCCTTGCTCCTCCCACGACTGATGAGGTAGACCCTCTCATGTGGTTGGAAGATCGTGCCTCGACGATTCCTAGGGCAGTCTCAGCTGGACCTCAAAATATGCACTTATCTGATCGACAAGCTGCTAGGACTGACCTATCCAAGGACCCTTTCTGGAACAACCTGCTTAAAACATGGAGAAAACTTCCCATCCCAGACAAGGTAATACCGGAGAGATGGGAAGAAGTATGCCAACAACCATTATTTAATAATACGTTCATTAGAGATTCTCAGGGTTGCACCTTAAACTGTATGGACTCTCCTTGGAATGGATGGATCAGAAGAGGAGTTACGCGCATCAGGGATGTTTGGGACAAGGAGAGCCAAGACTGGTTTGATCCCCCGATCCTTAAAGATATACTGAAATACTGCCATCACCTGAAGGAAGCATTGAAAATGATAATTGATGTAATACCCTTGTATTGGGTTAGGATCTTGAGAAAGGGACCCTCCCTTATCCCTGATGACTGGGTATCCATTCATGATCAATTAGGAATAGTAGGAAGGATTGATGAACTACGCCCTAATGAGGAGGTATTAATAACAATCTATGATATAGGAGATGACGGGCTCCTTAGTTCCACTCCCCATCAACAAAAAAGACTAATCCAAAAAAACAGATTATTTAGGATTAGAGTATTAAGGATCAATGATGAGTGACTTGCTTACAAATCGGATATTCCTATTTCTCATCTTCCACTGGATCCGGTCAGTTGGTCTTGGTCGTCCACGGGATACCTTGGTCGTTCCCATAGCCAAACTCTTCATACGCTTTCAGTTAAATCCACATATAGAATGCTGCGGCCGAGGATAAATTTAAGAGATAAAATAATAGAACGATGGATGAGACACCTAAATGTAAGCAAAGAGGAACTTCGTTCAGTCAAATGGTTCCACTTCATCAAATCCAAGCCAGCTAAAATAGCGTCCCTCCAATGGCAGATCACACACCGATGTTTGCCAACTAATGACTGGATTATTGACAGAACTACTTTAGAGCAGAGAGGAATAGCCCTTCCCTGGTGCAAGTTCTGTAAATCTGCATTCCCGTCCAAACTAGTCCCGGAAACAATAGAGCACATTTTTTTACAATGCCCAGGGGCTGTGTGGTTGTTCGTTGGTGGGAAAGGATCTGGAGTCAGATTGAAATCTCCTCGCCATGGCCTGGGAACTGGAGAGCTCTCCTCTTGGAAGCCTGGGTCCCATCATGCGATGATAACTTCACAATGAACTTATTCATAATCGGAAGAATAACTCTTTTCTGGGCCATATGGTCTCGCAGGTGTACCTTTGAAATGGAAGGAGCCCGACTTGATGGCCCTGAGTTCACGGAGTCCATTAAGCAACAAATCCAATTAGAGATTAACTCGAGATGGRAAACACTAAAAKAAAAACTTARAACCTTGTYAGCAGAAAAGGATATCAAACAGCACATCCAAATGTTCAATCTAAACTGGCTTGGAGGGGTACAAGGTGGTAAAATTGGGCAGGTTAAATGGAATGTTATGGAAGAGACAGCGCACGGGAATCTGTCACATAATTATTATTTAATCTTTAATGATTGGAGTAACATAGACCCCTCCATACCTCTCAGCCCTCTCGCTGAGTTTCCTGATCCTTTCCCTCCGTAAAAGTTGGCCTTAGTCCCTGGTTCATGGTATGTGTTGGAATGATTACCTGTGTTTCAAGTTTCAACGCTCAATCTGAACTGGCTAGTACCAAGATTCCTCACATCCTTCCATGCCGGCACAAGTTATATTTGACAGTATCTGTTTTTCTGAGCTGTCAATCATATCTAGGGCTACGCACACGGGGAATACTATTTATGCTAGGTGTTACGGCATATCTGGCGCCCACTATGGGTGAAGAGGCAAAATAGTCCCCAAAAGAAAGATGCTCATCTGTTCCCTGTCTCCCTTCCTCTTCTCAGTTACTAGCACCTGTTCAGTAGTCCTTTGACCTTCTCAGTCTCAATTCTGGCATCTGTTCTGTATTAATGTGGTAAAGGGACGCTCAACCCGGTTTCCAGCAGGTGCGCTATTGTTTATGTAAAGGGACGCTGGACCCGGTTTCCAGCAGGTGCAGCTCCCCACCAATGGAACGGAGCCATCTAACCATCTAGGGGAGTAGAGGAGGTGTCTGCTCTTACCAGCACGTCCTCTACTCCCC
>BFEA01000127.1:701515-741561 GCA_003427395.1 Chara braunii
AAGGAAACATGTTGTTATGGGATGATGGACCCGGTTTCCAGCAGGTGCAACTCCCCACCAATAGATGGAGCCTCCCCGAGAGTGATAGCGGTGTCTGCTCTTATCAGCACCCTTACTATTCTCTACCACGTCCTTTAGGTTTATTTTGGGGCGTAACAACGGATAAACTCTCTTGACCGACTATGTATGCAATTGTCGCTGACCTTGCTTTCCCCTGCCATGGTTAGGGTCCAAGTCCAATTTGCCGGATGGAAACCAAGGTGTGAGATTGGTGTGGCCGGTTTGTATGTCAGTCATTCGTCCTCTTCATTTAAGAGTCGGATTCGAAATAACTCTGGTTTTTTATACTAGCGCACCTTATCTCCTTCCGTTCTTGTAAGCCTGTCGTCTGAGCCTTTGTGGAACAGGTTAACCAGCACTTCTCCCCCTCCCTCTCGTGGTTGGAATATATGCCCACTATATCCCCTACTACTCCTTGTTCCTTTATACCCACGTAGTCACCCTGTTCAAGTGCCGGTCCTTTTTTGAGGATGCGAACCCAATCTAGGGGGACCGCAAAAATAATTGTCTCTAGGGTCTTTCCTACCCTATGACAGTATATCAATTTTTCTCTCAACTCAAGTTCGGGCATTCAATGTCCCGCTCATGGTCCCAAATATCCCTCACTCTTAAGATACTAAGTTTGGTTCATTCTTTCCAGGGGGTCTGTACCATGGCTACGCCGGACCCGGACTGGACATGGAACCGGACCCGTGTCCAGTGGTTTCCGGACGTCCGGAATTCCGGACATTTCCGGACCTCCGGACATGGAGGGATCCGGACGGTCCGAATGTCTGGATAGGTCCAGAAATATCCGGACCATTAAAGAAAATAATAATTAAAAAAATATGAAAAAAAAAGTATGTTATGCAGAATAACAATGAAAACCACTTTTGCCACAGAGTCATGTCAGAATTCCTAACCAAACTTGAGTTAAGGCACTAGTACCTTTGGCGCGTGGGAAAATAAGGAAAAGTGGACGTTTTCCCAAACTCCTAATGTTTCGGAGGTCGGGCCCGACGACGACTGCCATTAATAGATCTGATCGACGACCGTCGTTTCGTTTCGGCCTCCGAAAAGGTCGGAGGCCCACCGAAGGCCCGATATTTTCCCACGCGCCAAAGGTACTAGTGGTTTAAAAGTCAAAAACTATAAAAAGTTTGAAAAAATACTTTAAAAACTAATAAAAGGTAATGAATTATTAATAATTAAAAAATTGGGGTTATCTAGTAAATTATTATAGAGAGAGAGCATGTCCAGACCCCCAAAAAAAGCATAAACGGACCTGAAAAACCCCCAAAACAGTTTTGGGGGCTTGGCTCAATGAGGAAGGGTCCTGGACCCTTTTTTTTTTCCCCGAAATTTGGCAGATCCGGACCTTCCATACCGGACGTCTGCAGTCCGGACTGTATCCAGACTGTCTGGACGGCGGTCCGAACGTCTGGATCGTAGCCATGGTCTGTACACCGTAGCACCTTACTGTTAGAGTCGGTTATCCACCAATTGTCAAAAAGTGGTTGCCTATATGCTTCCTCCCAGCGCCGCAGTGGTGTTTTATCCGGGGGGGGGAGCAATTTCCTCCATATTTTTATAAGCGAGGTAAAAAAAACATCGTTTTGCAAATCCCTTTTGGCTGGTTACCTGTCTGTACCGAGTTCGTCATCTCTCGATGGTGATGGTCTAGGGACATACCAGTATCGATGTTCCAACTAGGTCGTCGGATCCATGTTCGGGGGGGCCAGCGGAGCCAACCTACTTATTTGTTGTAACGTTTATGCTTTCCATGGGGGTTGTGGATCAAAGAGCAGGTGTTTTATCCACTAGAGGGCTAAGACCATCACCTGGGTGGCTGGGTCTATGATCCCCAGTCCACCTTCGATTTTTGGTTGTACCAACGCATGCCACGCCACTCTGTTAATGGCATTAGGGCACTCATGGCTCCCTCTCCACAGGAATGCCGCCACCTGTCGCTGGAGGGTGACCATCGCCGGTTTGTTGAGTGACCAGAGTGTTGTTTTATACTATAGTGAGGTTAATGCTACGTTATTGATTACCAAGGCATGGCCCATCAGTGAGGTTTTGCTATCTTGCCCAACATACGTGGGGACGGATGAACAAATTGTGGCAGACCTCTGCTCTTTCCTCAATGTCTACGATGCATTCCGTAAAATACATCCCACGAGACACACTTTCTCTTGCTTGCGGAAAAATGGACCTGAAAGAATCACTAGATCAAAAATTGATCTAATATTAATTTCCACGACAATTGAAGGCTCCCTACAGAATGCAGAAATCTTCCCACGGAGCCCATACCCCAGCCTGGACCACGCAATGTGTGTGACGATCCTCTCGTTTCGAAAAAAGTCAGACCAAGGTTCGAGATTTTACAAGCTGAACACCTCACTGTTGACACAACATTCCTTTCAATCCTTTCTAAAAAATACATGACACTATTGGCAGTCTCATAAGGATACCGTTCAAAACGATATTGTGTGGTTCAACAATGGCTTAGCCTTTGTGGCAAAGAAATGTTGTGAATACTCTAAAAGGGTAGCTGCTCAGAGGAACAAAGAGGAAATTCAGCTCCAAAACCGCTTAAATAACCTAAACCAACAACAAAAGCAAACCTGGGGAGAAATCAACAATGACCTATCCGCCACCATCCAAGAAACCGAGACTCGCCTCCTCAAACGAATCGAACATAGATGAAATGGTACACGCATACGAGGTAAGCTAAAAAAACAAAGGACGGAGGGAACAATGGACGCAATTTTTTTTGCCATGGCCAGGCTCAGGACGGGGAGGATGACTATTGGTGCCCTCATAGATCCGACACAACCCCACGGACAACCAGCCACCACCACACCACAATATGTCTATATAGCCAGAAAATTTTATCAAAAACTTTTCTCATCACAACGCAAACCCTCCCGTGAGGACCAAAGAATACAAAAAATTGAAGATTTTTTGGCTCCCCTCCAGAAACAACTTACAGAACGACAAAGGGAAGCCCTGGAGATACCGCTTACAAAGGAGGAGATATAGCGACGCTAATGCAGATGGAGGAGGAGAAAAACCTAGAAACAGATGGACTACCCAAGGAGTTCTGGGAGACAATGTGACCCTCCCTTTCCCAAGACCTGATGGAATACTACCAAACGGTCTGGACAACGGGGCAGATGGGGGAATTTGTGGGACAAGGGATACCGACCCTGCTCCACAAGAAAGGAGACAAAATGAACATTAGGAACTATCGCCCAATTACGCTCCTGACCGTGGTGTATAAGATGATAGCAAAGGCACAGGCAAATCACATGGGTCCGCTGATGATGGATATCATACATCCAACGCAAACTGGTTTCATTAAAGAAAGGAAGATTCAGGACAATATCCTCCTTATTAATGAGGTCATTAAGCTGTCCCACCAGTCTAGGCACAATGCCGCTATCATTTTTGTGGACTTTGAGAAAGCATACGATCATCCAGATTGGGTTTTCCTTGATAAATGCATAGAAAAGCTCAATTTTGGCCCGAGGTTCAGGCGATGGGTGAAGATTCTTTATCAAAATGCCACGACGAGGGTGCAGGTAAATGACAGACTAGTCCCTCCCATTCGCCTGGAACGATCGGTGCGGCAAGGTGACCCAATTTCCCCCTTTCTGTTTGTAATAATTATGGAAGCGCTAGCGGTTAACCCAGCACCCATACACAAATCAAGAAAATAAGGGTAACTTCTATTTCAGAGGAGGCTATCCCTATCTACTCCCTCTTCGCTGATGATCTCACCCTCATGGTGGATGCCTCAGCCGAAAACATGGAGGATGTTCACCGTTTGATGGACTGGTTTTGTCAGTTATCAGATATGCGAGTGAACTGGGGTAATAAAACGGAAGGTTGGTGGATACACTACCAAGGGGCCAGGCCGCCAGAGTCCCCACGTGAACTTCTGACCTACCGTCTTCACGCGAATAGAACGCCTGGTCATTATAGTTGTATTTGGTGCAATTTTCAGTTTACATGCAGCAATAATGAGCGGACATTCTATTCAGGTGAACATGGTAGTGAGCCAAACTGCTCAACAAAAGGCCTCAAAGGGGCTAAAGAGAACAACCACAAATCACTATGAGCTAATAAGCAGAAGATCATTCTGGAGCCTGCAATAACCAGAACCTAGCTGTCATATGTCACTCAGCAGCCCAAACCCAAGCCTGCCTCAACCCTCCTACCTCGTTATCAAGCCTCCACAACACCTCAGGCCCGCAACTGCTAGGTTACGAAGCGGTGTGACCCGCCTCTGAAAACACCCCCATCTGATAGGTCACGCCCGCAACTGCTAGGTTACGAAGCGGCGTGACCCGTGTTAGAAAACACCCCCATCTGATAGGGCACAGGGCGGAGCGACCCACCGCGGCTCCACCCAGCTTCGTCTTGATAACATCCCACAAATAGCCACTGGAATGTCTTCCTCCCTCGGCAACTCCCCAGATCTCTCTACCAGGCCTCATGCCCCCATCTCGCTTGGGTTACAGGGCAGCACGACCAAGCCCCAGCACCGGCCAGCGTCGCTCTGGCCTCGGCCAATCGCAGGCCTCTGAGGATGACGGCATCAACATAACCTCCGTCTAACCACCAACCACCACCCTGGCCACGACTCCAGGTTACCCGCACTGGCCCAGTTCGACACCCAGGACCACCGTTCAATCCCCTTCACCCTACTCCGGCAAGACTTATTGCAGCAGAGCCACCATCTCTGCTATTGCTGTGCCCTAACCCAATCCTCCCGACTAGCCCCTTCATCAGAAGGACGCATGATATCCATCCATCCCCATATCCCACTTAGCCAATAGGCACTCACCCCCCTAGCTGTGTGACTCCAGCACAAAGAGGTAAGCTGGGTGGGTCAACAACCCCCACAGACTCAATCGTAGTGTGTCATCACCCATCCAACTAGCATAACTCCCAACTGTCAGAGCACATAAGCTCAGAACACTTGAAAGTTGAAAACATATAGTACTCAGAAAGCAACCAACAGAGGAAACAGTGACACCCTCCACTTCCATCAGGGGAGGGAAAGGGAGGGAAAGGGAGGGAAACCAACCTCTCTCCCTCTGGAAGTTCTAAAGTTCGACCAAAACTCAACTGCGTGTAAGGAGCTCACAGGGTGACCCACAGAATTAATACTTCCCCCAGAAATAACAACCCCCCTGTCCTTTTATACTGCCTCCACTGGAAGGCACCCCCTCACCTCACCGGTCCCAGTTCAGAACAGCCCCCATTGACTCTCCCTTCTGCTCCTTCAGCAGCGTACAATTCCCCCTAGAGTATGCCCCTGCGGAGCTAAAGTTCCCCCTCCCCTCCTGTCCCACCCCCTCCGAGTTAAACAGTAGACATCCTACATACAAAACCCTCCTTTTGATCCTGCAGGGTATGACCTTAGATCACATTAAATTTGAAACAGGGAGCCCTTATGTAAGAGGAAAGCGCTACACTTAAATCGGAAGATTGGGCACAGTTCAGGCAGACTGGCGGTTGTTTTTCAATCATGACGCATATTAAAGAAAATCACCTCTGTGCCTGTCTTGTGGCTGCGTAGTACACGCACCTAACTTCTGATAAAATGAACCGAAAGTCTGAGTCCTGCCAATACAACGACCACAAGTCACCGGAACACTCCGAATCCCAAGGGGTGCATTTACAAGATGTGGTCGGGGCTTCCCAACGCCGTATGAACCAAACAAAGAGTTTTCCTGCCCCTTGCCCAGCTATTTCCTCCAACGCAACAGTTAACAGGACTCATTAACAGGGGCTCGGCTAACCGGAAGGAAAAGGACAGAAGGGCCAAGCGTGTGTTTTTCCCGACGAGACAGCGTGTTCGAATACTGTGATAGTAAAGTCTGAGGACATCTTGTTTTTGTAATGAGCGAATTGGCTTACGGAATGAAAATGCTGGCAGCATCATGCAAAATGAAACTATTTCGAGCCTGCGATGGTTTGTTTTCGCTTGGCGCCCGAAGAAATCCGGGGTAGTAAGAAGAGGCTTGGAGGGACAGATGGTGTAAAGTGGGCCACCTCGCAGAGAAACCTGTGCCAGCCAGATTGTCCATACAATTGGCCAAGGAACAACAGCCCATCACAGAATCTTTGTAAGTGAGACCTTGACTTCGGTGTCCAACAGGAGATAGCGATGTACTGTTTAGTCAGCTGCTTTGGTACGTAGTGGGAAAGAAAACGACGTGAAAAAACAACTGGCCGGAATGCATTCCCACATATCTGCGATCGCTGAAAAAACTCTGTGCGAAGAAACATACCTGACGGGTGCATAACATCTCAGAGCCTGTCCGTCTGTTTGTCTGCCCGCTCGTCTGTCGGTTTGTCTGTCCGTCTGTCGGTCTGTCTGTCCGTCTGTATGTATGTACGTTTGTCTGTATGTACGTTTGTCTGTCAGCCTCCCTGACTGTCTCCCTGCCTGCCTGTGTGTCTCTGCATGTATTCATGTATGCTTGTTTGTTTACCTGTCTGTCTGCCTGCTTGCCTGCCTGCCTGCCTGCCCAGGACTGCCTCCACGTCTGGTTGTCGGTCTGTCGACTGGTCAGTCTGGGCATCCGTCTGTCCATCTGTCCATCTGACTGTATGCACCTATCAGTGAGTGATGAGAATATGATTGTCAGTTGGAGGGTGACATTCCTGGTTCTCTCTGTTCTGCTGTTTTGCATCCAGCCACTTGGCCATCTTACAATGTCTGTGGATTGTTCTATGAAGGGCATGTGCCACTCTGTTCTTTGTCAATTCTCTCCATCTCCTAGCCTGTATATGTCACTTTGTCTGTTCACCTCGCTGTCCGTGGATCTGTTCTCCTAATCATGCAAGAGCTCCTGTGGCTGGTCATTTAATGTCGCACATAGGGTCGTTGGGCAGTCACTTCATCAAAGCTAATGGGTTCACTTCACTGCTGTCTCGACAGTAACATGTTGCCTGGGTGTATCGTTAACGTCATACTCGCAGCACACCTCCCTGGGTGTATCTAGTCTTCATGGAGGCCACACACATTAATGAAAGTCAGAGTATAAGTAATAAGTATTCGCGGTGAGAAACAACATCAGCAACCCTCAGCTGAGGACATGCCCACTGGCTATCATGCCTGTAAGTGGGACCACTCACAAGGGTGGGAATAAAGCCAAAGCAGGCGAGTGGGAGGGGAAAGGACATGCCAACCTGTAACTGTTTCTGTAGTGCTGCAAAAAGCATATTCTTTTGTTTTTCTTTTCCTTTTTTTTTCTTTTCTTTTTCTTTTTTTGTGGTCCAATTGACCACGAATCAGATATTAAACTGATCAGAGCAGATACTACACTTGTTATCTTTGCCAAAAGGCCCAGAAAGGTGTAGAAATTTACAAAACACATATTCTAATTGGAAGTCCCAATTCTTGATTGCTGGAATCTGCACAACAGAGGGCCTGCAAATGCATTTTTCCAATCGGCAACACGTATCAAGTACTATAAAGTACCATCAACATTACTGACCCTGCAGTGGAGAGGGTATGATGCCGAAAATCCTTTTAACGGTTCAGCTGACTGGAACGGAGTGCAAAATTTTGATGCCCATCATAGAATCATAGTAATAATCATACCCTCAGGAGCTCTGCGGATTCCCGGCAGAGTGTTGATGAGACACGCGCTCTGTCTTTTGCAGCTTTAACTGCCAAGTTTTTTCTGCATGATCTACCGCCACCAGCAGAATCCTGTGATTTCATCTGATTCTTCTGCTTGAAGGGAATCTGTCTGAAGTTCACAGTACGTGCACCCACACACTGTCATTTTCTTTTGTTTTTTTTAAACGACAAAGGCCCCTTCTATTCTGCGGGGGCATCAGTACGATCGCTTATCACCAGCAAGCATGTTTATACAGAAGATAGTGGGGGAGAAAAGACAAGTCAAGAGGGTCGGCCTAACCCTTGTGGCACTAGCCGCCTAAGCAAGGGGTGGGTTGCTTCATCCCACCCCCAAACCGTTCCCTCTCACACACTGTCGTTTCCCGAGCAATGTTCTTTTTTGTTTTTCCCTTCTTCTTTATGGAGCTTGAGGTATCATTTTGGAACTGACTGGAACTGGGCCCAGGTAATTAAGAGACTTAATGCATCCCATGATTCTCATGATCTCATCCCATCAGGATTCAAGCTCAGGTCTGTTTCAGTGTGCGGCTCCCCACGAATGGATCGGAGCTGGTGTTTAAAAAAAAAAAAAAAAAAAAAAAAAAAAAAAAAAAAAAAAAAAAAAAAAAAAAGAAAAAAAAGAAAAGAAAAAAAAAAAAAAAAAAAAAAAAAAAAAAAAAAAAGAAAGAAAGAAAGAAAGAAAGAAAGCTCAGGTCTGTTTGTCAGCAGTTCAGCAGTGTAAACATTCAGCCACATCAACTCGGTACTTAGCTGAGCAATGTTAGCTTTTCAGTACGAGCCTTTTCCTCTCCTGTATGAGTGTGCTGTCATGTCGACAACAAAAAAAAAAGGATGACTGTGACAGATTGTTTTGTCGGACTCGTCCTGGTGTGTGTGTGTGTGTGTGTGGATGCACGAGAGAGAGAAAGGCAGAGGGCGTGTGTGCATGGGTGTGTGTGAGAAGAGTTATGTGCCTGAGAGAGAAAGCCAGCGCATGTGTATGTGTCTGTGCTAGAGAGAGAGAGAGAGAGAGAGAGAGAGAGAGAGAGAGAGAGAGAGAGAGAGAGAGAGAGAGAGAGAGAGAGAGAGAGAGTGTTACATGCTGAGCCTGCAACAGGCTGCACGGGCCATTTTTAGGCCCGAGTCGTTTTCAGCCCGAAAGCCTGAAAACAAGGGCCTACAGGCCCTGTGTCGTTTCAGCCTGAGAGCCTGAAAACAAGGGCCTACAGGCCCTGTGTCGTTTCAGCCTAAAACAGGGCCTTTCCGGCCCTGGGTCTTTTCAGCCTGAAACGGAGGGCCATTTTCAGGCCCTCATGAGGTCGACCTGCCCTGAAACTCAGGCACCAGACCAGGGCTTTAGCACAGGTCATTTTGGGGCTGTTTTCAAGACAACCCTTGGTTGAAACTGCGTCTTCAAAGTTATATCCTTCCCAAGGCATATAAGGTACTAAAATATTGTTTCCTAATGAAATCTCTCCACCCAGCGTAGATGATCCATCTGCCAATAATTGCCCTCCCTTTATATAGTCACCTTGTTTTACTAGAGCTTCAACGCCAGGGTCTGGCACGTTTTGGCATTGGCAAGAGCAGCCTCCTGGATGGGCCAGCACTGTATAGGACTGGCCCGCCCTGCAGGCTGCAGGTAGTTCCTAGGTACTTCCCAGGCACGTCACGTGCAGTTCAGGAGGCAGGAGGTAGTCTTCAGGATTCGGCAGCAGCACTCTGGAGGAGCGCTGCAGGAGTAGTAGTAGCGCTCACAATAGTCTTCAGCGCTGGGCGCTAGTAGCGTTAGCAGTAGTCTTCAGCGCTGGGTGCTAGTAGCGTTAGCAGTAGTCTTCAGCGCTGGCCGCTATTAGGAGCTAGAGTAGTACTAGAGAGAGAGAGATTGGGTGGAGGCCAGGGAGACTTACCTGCAGCGCCATAGCTCCAGCTTCGCCTTCGAGGTACCTGCAGCACGGCGCCATCTTCACAGGAGAGTACCTGGCACATGAGAGAGAGCGAGTTCTTCTTCTTCCTCTTCTCAGTCCACCATCTCCTTCTCACCCTCTCGCTACCTGACTTCACTGCATCAGCAGATTACGAGAGAGCGAGCTTGGTGACATTTGGATCCAGACTCGACATCGGGCTTCAGACATTTGACGAGGGATTATCTGGGACTTGTAACGAAGACTTGGTGTTGACGACATTCCCATCTTCCCCCTTCTTCTCGGTCTGCTCCCCTCGTCTTGTCTGTGTATGGACTGGACCTGGCGCATTCCTCCTGTGTGTAGCACCAGGCCCCTTCACACCTTGTGATAAGGATGATGTATGTTTGGTCTGTACTGCGACATTGATTGGACTAGTAATTGGTATTCTAGCATTCTGCTGCACTGTCTTGCACTACGTGAGAGAGGTCAGTCCCGGTCAGGTCAGGACTTGTATCTAAGTCTTCCACTGCGCTATAAAGCACCATTTTGTATGTATCAGGATGTACACTGCTTGTTGAGATTTCACCTGCACTGCATTGCCCATTCAGTCCTTTTCATCACATTGCGGATCCTCGGTTATTTATGTACATCACCCAACTGGGCATGTAACAGTTGGTATCCGAACACCGCACGTGAATCAGGACAACCTGATCTGACACGTGTGCAGGGACTAAGTAGCTGATTAGTCTTGATTGATTGATTAGAGCACACTAGTAAGCCCCCAAAATCACGATTTTGACCTCACTGCCGAAAATCAATTTTTTTTCTTTTTTTTAATTTTGTTTTCCTGCTATTTCTGTTGTGGAAAATCGCAATAGCGCAACACCTGAAATTTCCGTTTTCGTTTTTTTTTTTTTTTAATTCGAAATTTCGTTGCTGGAAATCCGGAATATCTTTTTTTTTGAAAATTTCGATTTCCTTTTGCAATTTCCCGCTATGTGGAAATCCGGAATTTTTTATTTTTTTTTATCTCTGAAAATTGTTTTCGAGATTTAAAAACGGTACGGGAAATCCCTCTTGCAGTTATCATTTTCCAAACTGCGCGTACTCTCATCTGAGTAATTCCGAATATTTGTTTGTATTTCATTTTCGGAATTCTTATCAACACTCGTTTGCAGTCTGAAAGTTCGAAATTTTTTCCTCATTCGCACTTTAGGGGGAATTGGGAGGCCTACTGAACTTACAAACGAGTATTTCTTCTTTGTCTCAAATTTTTTTTTGCAAAGTTCAAACTTTTCTTTTTTGATTCCTATGTTGTTCCCCCCTCTGGTCTTATCTTCTCTATCTGTCTCCGGGTACCCCCTGCGGCGGCATTGGTGAGTTACCAAGTCAGCAGACCACATCAGCAAGCCATGTCAGTAGACCACGTCAGCAGACCACGTCAGCAGGCCACGTCAGTAGGCCCCCAGCCTGGTCTATGATCACGCGCTCGCAAACAGCCGTCATGTACTAGATGTACGGGGAAACGGACGAGGCCTATCAGGCCCGGATGCTGCTTCTGATTACCGAAGCAAAGCAATGGTCGGATGTAGTAGTAGCCGCAACAAAGAAGAGGCGGAGGACGCCGAGAAGGCACGACTGTTGACAATCGAACAGCAGCGCCAGCAAGATGAGGCAGCAGCAAAGGCTGCCGATGAAGAACGAATTCAACGACGCGAGAAGATATTCAACGAAGAGCGAGCTTTGCTCACAATGGCAGTGGACTGGGGGGCCAAGATCGCTCTACTCCTCTCCCATCTCACGGACCTCCTGGTGACATGCATTGCACAGCAGGAGGACATCCACAACCTCGACGACGCGGTTCAGACGCACAATCAGATGTTTGACCAAGTCAACAGCCGCCTCCAGGAGTTGGAACAAACCGTCGCCGCCCTCGTTTCCAACTCCTCCAACACCTCCAATCGCCTCGAGGCATTGGAGATTGACGTCGGGTCCCTCAAGGACGGCGTGCAGTTACAACAAACCGCAACGCAACAGTTGGAGCAGCGGATCTGTACTTCCGCCACCCACTCGAGATTGGAACCGCGCGAGACAACTCCAAAGTTCGATGGGCAGGAGATCTTCTGCGACTCGACGAAGACGGACCCGATTCCATGGTTCCACAAGTTTGATCTCAAGTTGCAGCTCCACCACGTCAGTGAACACAAGCATCACTTGTACTTATACTCCCGGTCAGGGGGCGCGTGCCAAGCATGGTTTGACAATCTCTTGTCCAAGTACGGAGTGGTAGCTGCCGACTTGTACACCAAGATCAGTTGGGATGATCTCAAGGCGGCATGGCATAAGCGGTTCCAAGTAGAGCCGCCAGAGATCAAGGCAATGGACAAGCTGATGACCTTCGAAAAAGGCACGCTGCCGAGTGTTGACTGGATTGCCAAGTACCAACGCTTGACATCCGTCCCAGTCATTCAAATGGGCTTCAAGGCCGTCAAACACTACTTCATCTTGAGGTAGTGTCCGGTGTTGGGCAATGCCTTGACTCACGTCAAGGACACCCTGACGACAACGGCGGAGCTCTTCGACAAGGCAGCGCAGATTATTGTCACGAACAAGGAGGCCAAGAACCTCAATCGTTCATCTGCGACAGGCCCGAGTAGAGATCAGCATCGGCCGAAAGTGGTCGTGGTCGTGGTCGCGGCGGCAACGCCAACCGACCAATCTAGCGAGGCGGTCTCTGCCAATGAAGGGGACCGACTCGCAGCCCCCCGAGATGGTGGCCGCCCCGGCAAAGGCCGAGGACGCGGCAAGACGAAGACAAACACCGCATCTATCCCCGGGCCCGGCACAACACTACAGTCTCTACGAACACGCGTACAATGCATGCACGAGATTCCGCTATTGTCTGTGGTGTAACAGCAATCTCGACGACACAGTGGGCTGCCCGTTGAAAGGCAAGGGCAAATCGGGAAATTAAGCACCGCCGGGAGTAAGTCGACGACACTCTCGACGTCTTCGGAACCGGTCGCTTCGCGGGTGACCACCCCTTGTTCCAAGGCACATGCGGAAGTTGATAGTCCTCCTCTACTATATTGTTATGAGGACTATGCTGCGCTGCTCGTTCCTACGCTGAGTACTCATGCTCGAGGACAAGACGTGCGTGCGACATCTTCTCCGTCCGGCAGGGTGACTTATCGTCTTCAAGTGGTTCTTCACGGGATTTGGCGCGGGAGTTCAACATAGAGGTATTGGACCCTCTCCCATCCGAGGATTTCGCACAGCTTCCTCTCCCGACCACGGGCTGCTTGCCGAGACTGCAATGCGCAGCATTATGTGCTCATCTTCACACCTATCTATCCTTCTATGCACCACCAACTTCGTCGACGAATGACGAAGCTGCAGTGGGGGACATCCTTGCGTATGTTACCAAGGTGGCCTGGGAGTTTCGCAAGCAGCGGTACGATGACAACAACGCACCGCTCTTCTATGTCCGCATCCAAGTTGGGCAAGCGTCCTGCAGCGCTTTGCTGGATAGCGGCGCGTCTCGCAATTTCATGAGCCAAGCCCTTAGGAAAATGGATGGCGTTGGCACACAAGTTCAAAGGAAGACAAACCCGACGACGATCAAGTTGGCGAACGGAAGGACGCAACAACTTGTCGACCGCTACATCGAGGTCGTACCGGTGTATTTCGCACCTCATGCATGCGAACCGGTGACGTTCGACATTTTGGACACGGACTTCGACATTATTTTGGGAATGCCTTGGCTTGCAAGTGCGGATCACACGGTCAACTTCCACTGACGGACTCTTACCGTCCGCGACGCTTTCGGTGCCGAAGTGTCGTGAACTATTCCTCTTCCGCACCCTTCGATCTGATGCCAAGTGGTGACGGCCAAGTCATTCCGGGCTACTTGCGCTTACGAGCAGACCGACGAGATAGGCCAATGTTTCCTACGGACTGTCGCGGTAGCCGACTCTTCACCCACAGACTTGTCTTCGGACCCCCGTGTGGTGCGGTTGCTTGACGAGTCCGCCGACATCTTCGAGTCACCTACCGGTGTGGTGTCGGATCGGTCGATCTCTCACGAGTTCATTCTGGAGGCCGGTGTCGTGTCACCGAAAGGTTGCATTTATCGCATGAGCGAGGAGGAGCTTACGGCCCTCCGCGCGCAACTCGATAACTTGTTGGACAAGGGTTGGATTCACCCTAGTAACTCCCCTTATGGAGCGCCACTTCTCTTCTTACGGAAGAAGAACAAGGATCTACGATTGTGCATTGACTACCGCAAGCTCAACTCGCAAACCGTCAAGAATGCATGGCCTCTTCCTCGTATTGACGATCTTCTTGAGCGATTGGGTGGCGCGAAGTATTTTTCTAAGTTGGATTTGAAGTCGGGATATCATCAAATTTCGATCCGGCCGAACGATCACTACAAATCCGCGTTCAAGATGCGGTACGGGCATTTTGAGTGGGTGGTCATGCCTTTTGGCCTCACCAATGCCCCAACGACCTTTCAAGCGGCAATGACCAACGAGTTTTGTGCGATGTTGGATCGGTTCGTGCTGGTCTACTTAAACGACATTCTCGTCTATAACCGGACATTGGAGGATCATCTTGAGCTGCTTGAGCACCTTCGATGAGTGTTGGAGACGCTCCGCCGCGCCAAGTACAAAGCCAATCGCGACAAGTGCGAATTTGTCCGGCAAGAGCTGGAATACTTGGGTCATTTTGTCACACCGGAGGGCATCAGTCCGTTGTCGGAGAAGATTCAAGCCATCCAAGAGTGGCCGGAGCTGCGGAACGTCACGGATGTTCGTTCGTTCCTTGGCCTTGCCGGCTACTACCAACGTTTCATCAAGGGATACTCGAAGATCGGGGCCCACTTGACCAAGCTTCAATCCGAGGACCGACCGTTTGACTTCAGAGAAGATGCGCGGAAATTATTTTTGGCTCTCAAAGCCACACTATTATCTGCGGAGCTCTTGCGGATTTACGACCTGCTCTTGCCAACGCGCGTCACTACGGGTGCGTCCGGCTATGGCATTGGAGTCGTCCTCGAACAACACGATGGCGTGGACTAGCACCTGGTCGAGTACTTTAACAAGAAAGTTCCCGACGTGCACTCCATTGATGATGCACGCAAGAAGGAGCTCCTAGCCTTCGTCCACCTGCTCAAGTGGTGGCGACACTTCCTCCTTTGTCGAAGTCAATTCCAATGGGTAACGGACAACAATCCGTTGGTCTTCTACAAGACCCAAGACACCGTCAATAACACCATCGCCCGTTGGATGGCTTTCATCGACCAATTCGACTTCTTTCCCGATCACATTCTCGGGACGTCTAAAAGTTTTGCGGATGTTCTTTCACGGCGTTCGGATCATTGTACCGCAGTCTATTCGACCTTCGAGATCGGCGATGACGTGCGGGACAGCTTCATCCGCCGCTACCAAAGTCGACCCCGAGTTTCGCTACAAGTACGCGAATTGCTCCTCTCCTAATCCGGCGCCTTCTCACTACCGGATCCAAGAGGGGTAATTGCTTGTCCACACGTGGGGGAAGGATCTTCTTTGCATACCGAGTGACTCTCACTTGCATACACGGCTTCTTGGCGAGTTTCACGATGCTCCCGCCACCAGACACTTTGGAGTCAATCGCACAATTGGCCGACTTCGTGAGCAATTTTGGTGACCCGGCCTTTTCGGCGACGTCACACACTATTGCGAGTCATGCGAGGTTTGGCGACGCTGCAAATCCCGCAACCATCATCCGTACGGTGAGTTGCGACCATGACCGGTCCCCTTGCGCCGAAGGGAAGCGATTGCCATGGACATCACCGGGCCTTTCCCCAAGCACAAGACCGGTGTGGATGGGATTCTCACGGTGGTCGACCGACTCACAAAGTTCACCACATTCTTGCCTAGCTGCTATCATGCCAAGGCACCGAAGTTGGCTGAAGTTCTTTACGCCGGTTGGATTCGAACCAAGGGTTACCACAAGGAAATCGTATGCGACCACGACACTCAGTGCATATCCCATTTTTGGTTAGCGCTCATCGAACGAAGGGGCTAATCTCTCAAGCCAAGTTCGGCTCCGATGGCCAAACGGAGAGGGCGCATCAGACCGCACAGGTTCTCCTTCACACTCTCATCCGTCCCGGCCAAAAGGATTGAGTTGAGCGGCTGCCGGATGTCGAGTTGGCATACAACTCGTCCATCCACCCGGCTATCGGGATGTCGCCCTTCGAGTTTAAGCACGGCTCGCCGGTCACTTCTCCGTTGGACACAATCATTCCACAAACGGCCGACAGCGACGACCATCTTCTTTCTTGCGTCAGATGCAAGAGCTACTTGTCAAGGCACGCAACCAGATGGCCAAGACGCAGCAATGCATGAGCTAACAGGCCAATCGTCAGCGTCTTCCTTGCCCATTCCGCGTCGACGATCTCGTTTGGGTTTCCGCCTCGGAGTTCAGCCTTGAACAAGATATCTCTCGCGAGCTCCTCCCGAAATGAATGGGCCCCTGGCCGATCGCGGCACCCGTTGGGGATGCACCCGAAGGACCTTCCTTCACCATTCAGGTGCCCACCCACTTGCCCGTCTACCCGGTCTTTCATTGCTCCAAGTTGGTTTTTTACACGCCAGCGGAACATGACGATTTTCCCGAACGAATATCGCAAGACCCACCCTCTATGGACGGTTTCCAAGAAGTCGGCGACATAATCTCCTAGCTACGCTACGGCAACAGGCCAACCGAGTACTTGGTACACTTTGCGTACTGCACTCACAAAGCTGACCGTTGGTGGACCCGTGCGGAACCCCAAGCAACAGCTCCAGATGTTCTCGCACACTATGAACGCAAGATGCAAGGCAAGCAGTATCTTCGACTCCACATCGCACCCGCGTCCAGGTTCTACCTTCAGATCGTCAGCTTCGCCCTCGACCCAGCTTGACTTCATAAGGAGGGGGGGGTGTTACATGCTGCACCTGCAACAGGCTGCACGGGCCATTTTCAGGCCTGTGTCGTTTTCAGCCCGAAAGTTTGAAAACAAGGGCCTACAGGCCCTGTGTCATTTCAGCCTAAAACAAGGCCTTTCCGGCCCTGAGTCTTTCCAGCCTTAAACGGAGGGCCATTTTCAGGCCCTCGTGAGATCGACCTGCCAGGAAACTCAGGCACCAGACCGGGGTTTTAGCACAGGCCATTTTGGGCCTGTTTTCAAGACAACCCTTGGTTGGTCTTCAACGCCAGGGTCTGGCACGTTTTGGCATTGGCAAGAGCAGCCTCCTGGACGGGCCAGCACTATATAGGACTGGCCCGCCCTGCAGGCTGCAGGTAGTTCCTAGGTACTTCCCAGACACTTCACGTGCAGTTCAGGAGGCCCTGAGGAGGCAGGAGGTAGTCTTCAGGATTCGGCAGCAGCACTCTGGAGGAGCGGTGCAGGAGTAGTAGTAGCGCTAGCAATAGTCTTCAGCGCTGGGCGCTAGTAGCGTTAGCAGCAGTCTTCAGCGTTGGGCACTAGTAGGAGCTAGAGTAGAACTAGAGGGAGAGAGATTGGGCGGAGGCCAGGGAGACTTACCTGCAGCGCCATAACTCCAGCTTGGCCTTTGAGGTACCTGCAGCACGACGCCATCTTCACAGGTTAGTAACTGGCACATGAGAGAGAGAGAGAGTTCTTCTTCTTCCTTTTCTCAGTCCACCATCTCCCTCTCATCCTCTCGCTACCTAACTTCACTGCATCAGTAGACTATGAGAGAGCGGGCTTGGTGACATTTTGATTCAGACTCGACATTGGGCTTCAGACATTTGACGAGGGATTATCTGGGACTTGTAACGAAGACTTGGTGTTGACGACATTCCCATCTTCCCCCTTCTTCTTTGTCTGCTCCCCTCCTCTTCGTCTGTGTAGGGACTGGACCTGGCCCATTCTTCCTATGTGTAGCGCCAGGCCCCTTCACACCTTGTGATAAGGATGATGTATGTTTGGTCTGTATTGCGACATTGATTGGACCAGTCGTTGGTATTCTAGCATTCTGCTGCGCTGTCTTGCACTACGTGAGAGAGGTCAGTCCTGGTCAGGTCAGGACTTGTATCTAAGTCTTCCACTGCGCTATAAAGCACCATTTTTGTATGTATCAGGATGTACACTGCTTGTTGAGATTTCACTTGCACTGCATAGTCCATTCAGTCCTTCTCATCACATTGCGGATCCTCCGTTATTTATTTACATCGCCCAACTGGGTATGTAACACACAGAGAGAGAGAGAGAGAGAGAGAGAGAGAGAGAGAGAGAGAGAGAGAGAGAGAGAGAGAGAGAGAGAAGTGTGGCTCTAGCGGAGGATTAAATTTAGCGTCGGAATCTCAACTTTTTCATGAAGAGGTGCAGAAAATTATTCCTGTGCAGTGTGCACCATCTAACCTGACCTATGGTTGGTAGAGAAACTCCGGTAATCTATGGTGGTTTATGAAGAAGCGATGAAATACATTAGCAAAACCTGACCTCACAATCCGGGAGAAACTCCGAGCTTCCCGTATATCAGACGACAACATTCCAAAAGCAATATGCACCAAACCAATACCAGCCATAGCTCTCGTGTACTGACTATCAAGATGATTATACCTGGCCCCTCAGGTTGTCCTAGTAGCCTCCCCCAGTTTGCCACTGGATTGCCTTCATCCCTCGACTGTTCCCCAGATCTTTCTAACAGGCCTCACACTCCTGTTACAACAGGTCACAGGGCTATGCCCCAGCACTGCGCAGCGTTGTTCTGGCATTGGCAAACCAGACTATAGAAAATTCCGCCCTCCTCAGTCTCTACTCATTGCCATCCTGAGCCGCTGCTGCCTCCGCCAAAAAAGAATGTCCTGATTCAATTTGTAGGCATTTCTCATCCGCCCCAGCTTGGGACAGTCCCACTCTCCTTTCCCCGTAACCCTAGAGGCATCCAGTTCCCACCCAAATCATGCCTCAGCCTACCCCTTACTCTAATCTGGCCCCGCTCGGGTATGATGCCACCCCTCACATCTACCCCAGCCCCAGAATAAAGTATCCCCCACAAATCTGCCCATGCCCCCTCCAGGGCATTCACTTCCCACTTTGTAAAGCCCCTGCAGAGTAGAGCTTTTCCCCACCATAGTACCCTACCGTTCTTCAAAGGATAATTGAGACGACACACAAGGGACAGGATCAGAATATCGTAGTGGAGAAAATATGGTCAATAAAATTTAAAATACCATTTATCCAAGAACCACATATTCTCTATTCTCGAGTAATCGGAGAGGGCGGCGCAGCGCGACCGGGAGCACTGCGCCACCCGCACTCGGATTTCGGCCCTGCGGGAGCGGCGAACGCTGCGGTGCAAGGCGGGAGTTGATGATGCAGACGGCGAGAGGAGTAAACCTTGGGTTGACGGGACTTCTGTCTT
This sequence comes from Chara braunii, assembly GCA_003427395.1. Classification (NCBI taxonomy): domain Eukaryota; kingdom Viridiplantae; phylum Streptophyta; class Charophyceae; order Charales; family Characeae; genus Chara; species Chara braunii. Next base: position 720,529 of record BFEA01000127.1, read on the forward strand.
GTAATCGGGGTCGGGACGCAGGATATTCCGAGGTAGTGCAGCGGGGAGAAGCGTGGTGAATGGACAACGGAGCCTGCTATTGTTGGGTGACTTTTGTGGGGCCACGTGTATTTTCATCAGCAGGGTATGACGAATCCGGCAGCAGCGATGATCATGATACGAGGAACAATCAGCGGTGGTAGGAAGAGTCTCCCCCCTTCTTCCACAAAAGGGTAAGTACGAATTAGCATGTTTTTTTTGGAGGTTCGAACCCCGTGTGGTGGATCGCCAACCGGTTTGGTGAGGAGGTGCCACACTGTTTTTTATTCTTTTCAGGGATCGAAGATGACCGTCGATGGTTTTCGGTGTTAGCAGTGCCTTGAGCCTTAGAAGCTAGCAGTGGGCGGAAGGGTTCTTCCTTCCCCGAAGACGCTGGGGTAGGGTTTGGGGGGAAGGAGGTAAGTAGGTGCTGTCGAGGAAGGGGAGATGCAGGTTACTCGCTGATCTACTCAGGTGGTGATTGGTTAGCCCATGCTTTAATGATTGCTAATAACTATCCAAAATCCCTTGATCTTCTAATTTGGTCTCTCATTGATGATCTCGACTTAGGATTCCTGATTGTTCTTGAGTGTTTTCTCACGTCTTACTGTCAATTATGAAGGTTCTGATGGAGATTTCAAGTTATAATTCCTCATACATAGGTATTTTTCTCTCTCTATGTCCTAGAATAATTCTGAAATAACTCTTTGCAATATTCTAATCCTAAGAGTCTAATGCATTTGCCGATTTGGAAGTCATGAATCAGACTGTGATTCTGATAGATTCACAATTCTGAATGTTTTTTACTAAACATAGCGTCTGAAATTCCAATCCGAAATTGGTCGGGATCTTCATGTATCCGTTTTTCCAATGGTTTTTTCTAATGATTGTTTCTTCCATAATCTAAAGTTTTTTTACTACTATCATTGTTGATCCATTTTTCAATCTTCTATACCAAGGAAATTCCTAAGTTGGATTCAATTTGTCGTTGATTTTCTAGGGTATTTGTGGCGAGATATTTTTGTTTTTTTAATTTTGATCAGAATTGACCTACTTCTTTTTTTCAGAGTTTTGTCAGAAATTTGAATAGGGGCCCCATGGGATGGTCAAGTGGAGCATCTTGTAGAGTCTTGGGGGATTTTGTTTTGAAGGAGGGGGCAAAGGGCATCAAATGATTCTTCGCAACGATGGAGAGGGGATGGAATAGGGCTTTCTAACGGATACCGGTCAAGAGAAACTCTTATCAGATGTGATTGGCGCTGTGTAGTTTAGGCTTTCCAATGGGTACCGGCTGATGAGTGTGAGCCTTGGCGCGATTGACATTGGGTAGTGTTGTTTTATCCCCTCGAGGACGGAGACTGAAATTCTTGTGGGGGCAAGGAATTTCAGGGTGATGATGGTGCCCGCCCTTTGCTGAGATAAGGTTCTCTGGACTCTTTACGAGGACGAAGTTTGGGAGAACAAATGAGGTTCTTCCTTTCGATGATGGAGGCAGGATTGTTCGGGTTGTCTGTTTCTGGGGCTGCCTGTTTCCCTGAAGTTGTCCTATTCTTGTCAGAGATAGTCAAGTGAAGTATTTTGTAGGGTTTCGGGGGAATTGTTTTGAAGTAGGGGAAGAGGCATGAAATGATTCTTTGTAAGGACGGAGAGGGGGATGGAATATAGGGTTGCTTGACGGGTACCGGCTAGGGGGAGCTCTTATCAGATGCGATTGGCGTTGGGTAGTTTAGATTGTCCAATAGGTACCGGCTGATGAGGGCGAGCTCTGGCGCGATTGGCGTGGGTAGCGCTTGTTTACCCCTTTGAGGACGAAGACCTTAAGTTCTTGTGGGGGCAAGGAACTTCGGGGTGATGATGGTGCTCACCCCTTGCTGAGAAGCGGTTCTCTTAAACTCCTTACGACGATGGAGTTAGGAAGGACGGATGAGACTGGGATGGAGGGAGTCAGGGTGGATGCGATTGGCGCCAAGTATCTTGGCGGGTACAGGCCACTGGTTACTAACTCCACCTAGAACAACTTGAGGTTTTTCCTTTCGGTGACGAGTGTAGGATCTTTTGGGTTGACTATTTCAGGGGCTGCATGTTTTTATATTTTATAATTTTGACCTATCATCAAAGATCGTCCCTGCTCAGTTAATCCCCTGATTTCCAGGGCAATCAATGCTGGCAGGGGGAGGTCTTCTTAAATTTGTCTAAAAAAAGAGGTGTGCGGGAGAAGTAGATGGTTTGGATATCAAGCGTCCTACTAGTGAGGGGGCTAGCTCGTAGGATGGAAATAGGGTACAACAGCAGCGAAGATGGTGGCTCTGATGCAGTAAGTCTTGCCGAAGTGAGGTCAAGAGGATTGATGGGGGGTTTCTGAGTTGTTTCTGAACTTTGCTTATTTTGAGGTTTGTCGTAGTGATTTTCTAAGTAGCCCAATTTTTTTTTAGCCAAAGCCGGGTAATGGCCCAGGTGTCTCAAACTTTCAAATTTCTATGTAAATTTCTATATGGGACGATGGGGCCTATTCCCAGCACGTGTTGCTCCCCATGAATAGATTGGAGTCTAGTTCCCAAAAAAGAAAAAAAGAAAAAAAAAAAACACGTATTCTCAGTAGTGTCCGCGCCATCGGTAAGCGCCTGCAAGCCCCCAGGAGCCCCCCAGGAGCTCTTCATGAGGCACCTTTCACCCTACAATCAAGCCGGTCACCAAGGTACACCGAACTGTCACGCGGCTTACACGAGGTCATAATCGAAATAAGCAGGTGCTGATCCTAGCGGCTCTGCATTCTCACTAATCCGAACTGATCAGGGCGGAGTACTCGCCTTCGCCCACTTACTCAATCTCGTGCAAATTCCAGCCCTCAGCCCTACTCCTTCCACTCACTCCCAAACCAAGATCCAGACTCCACGACCGCCTAACCTTTTATCCTTCCTCCCAACCCTGCCCACCCACCAACGACATCGCCTCCTTCACGTAGTCCATCTCAATCCTCCCCCGTGACATATGTCCTTCCACGCATGCACATCTAACCCGCCCACACGGACCCCCTTCACACCCCGCCACCCCCAACCCAGCTGCTCCGAATTTCCTCCCCCCCGAGCATCCCCCACCAAGGCCGACCTTCCTCACCATCACAAGCCCACACCCCAAGGCCACAAGCCCCCCACTCTTTCGCGGATCTTTCCCAACACACACACACACACACACGTACCGCACACATCCCCAACGACCCTGTCTCCCCCACATTATTTACCGTCCCATCCCACAGGACATAGCTCACCCACTTCAACACATCCGACCCACGTGGACTATCCCTCCCCTCACACACTCCCCTACCCCCCAGCATTCTCAGCCTTCCCGCTCTCAGCCTACCCCGCAAAGGATGATCCTCTCTCGTGTCACAAGACCATAGCAAGGTCACGCCCTCCCTCACTCCTTCTGGCCCACCCGCTTCACCCTTTGTTAGTCGCTCATCATCCCCCTGCGCCTAGCAGTCCACACATAATTCTTGTAATCCTGGAGGAAGATTAGACCACCGCAAACCCCACCACTAGCCCACTCTACATCGATGCACGCCTTCTGGATCCATGTGGCGAAAGCTGAAAGTAGAGCTTAAAAGGTCTAATGCTACAAGACAAGCTGACGATTCCTGTTTTTTTGTCTGTAAAGAGCAGTGTGTTTTGAACAAAGAAAAGAGGAAGAAACCCAAACCCCAACAATCACAACTCTATTGTGTACGCTGATTGGTTTCAAACAGTCGGTTCTTACGTCTTCGATGACACCTCCTCTTGCATGAACGGCGCGACAAAAGAATCTGATCCGATTCATTGTTTTTTTTTCCCGCTTCCATGACTTCACCTCCACCTGCTCACATATTCAAAACTCATTCCAAGGAGGCATGTAATCAAACTTCGATATTGAATCAGGTAGTCCCAAGATTAAAACTTAAAAGAATGCACGCGAAAATATAGACTAGGAAAATAAAATAAAATAAAATAATAAAAAATAAAAATAACTCAACCAACACCAGAGGAAAAACATAGAAACCACCTCAGGTTACCCAATCCAAAAATCAGGAAAACATAATCACATCATATAGGTCAGCATTGAGTGGACACAGACATGGCTCAAACCTACCATCCCCGCCACAATACGGTAGCAACAACAAAAACAGCCACCTCAAAGGACCCCTCCCAGATCACATTCAATGTGGGAGACACTTCGATTCCAGTTAGAAGCCCCAAAAATTAAAGGAGAGAAAGTCACAATTAAAGTCAGGAGCGTTAAGGACAACACCGACGAGGAAGTGACTGCTTTTTAGCCAAAGGACAAGACCGCCGACACCAACGCGACATATGAGAAGCACGCACTCATCTTTTTTTTTTTTTTTTTTTCCAATATCGGGGCAAGACAATCCCCCATTGAGAAAAGAAAATGGATGGTGAACACCATCCAGGAACATGAGAACATCAAAACAGATATGGACAAATTTTCCCTGCTTGGTCTGAGTGGGACCATGATGATCGTGGTTTTCAAAAACGCAGGTCAAGCAACACATCTGTTGGAGAAATGTGAGACTTTGAATTGCAATGGCTCTGTTTGCACCCTATCACGCTAGAAGCCGGAGGCAGACCAGCGAGCTGAAGTCTCACGGGAATGCCTCCTACAAACAATGACTGATGAGGGAGAAGTTATGGGACAGTTTGACAACATCCCCCCCAAGAGGCCATTCCCTGATTAAGGATCGATTGGAAGTCGAATACCCTGCAAACCAAGTGTTAAAGTGGGTCCTCTTCACACCTGACTTCCTGGCCGCCCACTGCGATTCCGTAACAGCAATCCTGAAGGTACAAACCGACGACCCCCCGATGTTCTCTGAGGAGTGGCAATGTCTCATAGGAGGTGAAGTCACATCAATGACAATTTCTACCACAGCCTCGCCAATCTGCTTCAGGTGCAGAGAAAGAGGTCACCTGAGAACTGATCCCAAATGCCCGCTCTTCCCTGAGCAGAAAAAGTTGAAACAGAACATGCTAGTCGAAGTTGAAGAGGCCAAAGGAATCTGGTTCGTTAATGATGCAGATTACGATGGCTGGGTCTTTGACAACAACATCCCGAAACCTAAGTGGATATGGACATACACAAACACAACTCCGACAATCAAACAGCCAGACATCTTTCCCCCATCAGACAACAAGTGGCGCCATATTCGAGCAAAAAAGATAACGTGGATTCCAGGAAAAATCCACTCAGATCCGATGATTGATTCCCGGACGATCAAAGAAGAGAAAAAAACACGAAGACCTGATGTGGGATCTTGAGTCAACCAGTCAGCAAACTGCAGACTCCCTCTCTAATCGGGAGGATGACGACAAGAGGAGAGACTCTGTCATGAGGACATCAGTGCCCCCCCCCCCTAGATTGGCATCCACGCCCAAGCACTGTCCCTTGCCTTGATGCATTCGAAGAATAAAGTTTTCCAGGGTGGTGAGGGATGGGGTTAATATCGACAGACTCGGTGTCGCTATCTGTTAATTGCAAGGCAGGGTCATTGCGAGCACCTACCTGTCAGATAGTCACAAAACCTGCTAAACATATGACATAACTATGTGTGCTGCATATAACTCATGTAACTCATTTATCTCTGGCTCTGATATAAAAAATAAAAAAAAATAAAAAAGACAATATCTTGGACGCAGCCAAACAGATCGTTGAGGGAGGCAGCCCACAGACTGACCCCTCCCTCAAGAGACAGCCCCCCCCTGAAAAGGAGATCAACGAGACACCAAGCGAAAAGAAAATCAGAAAGAGCAATGCAACAATAGAGGGAAGTACCCCCTCTAACACACATGACGCTCGGGCAACTACGACATAGTCAGGTCTCATCTCAGCAGCGACGCAAAATTTGACTCGTTCAGGAATGGACGTATCTCCCGCCAAAGACGACAAATCGACAAAAGTAAAGGAACAAGGAAACTCCCTTATTGCCTGGTTGCAGGAATACCTCGAAAAGGCCAAGAACGAGCAGGAGAAAGAATTTGATATCAGGGTGACATGCATGAAGCACCAGGAGAAGATAGGTCGGAGCAGCAAGGCCTCGGTAGCAGGCATTCACACCTCCACGAACACATACGATGTCTTAAGACAATAGAGTGAGTTGTTAGAATTTCATGCCTTCCAGTATCATGAGAAGAAGAGGGAAAGAGAAACCTCAAGTTCTGAGTATGAATCCAGCGCAGATACACAGACTCACAAAGACCCAATAAGAGACATGGTACCCAAAAAGTGGGAGCCCTCAAAGGGCAGAGATAAGAGAGCCAAAAAATTCCCGATAACCACGACAGGGAAATACGATGTACAACGATCCATCAAACATGAGATCGCCATTGTTGCGGCTCAGACTAAATGCCTAGTTTATCAGAATAAGGAATACCAGAAGTGCCACAAAAAAGAGTATTGCACGATCCAAAATGTGGCAGATAACAAGGCTCCCCATGTCACCGAAAAAGCTGTCTCGGATCGCAAAACCATCAAGGCAGTCAGACCCTTGGTTCCCGTCCTGTATAGAAGGAAATTCGACGAATGGCAGGTAGCCACCGGCGTATCCTTCTCCATTCCAATAGTGGGGGACCAGCGAACGCTGGCCAGAACCGACAGGGAAGGGATCTCCGAAGACTTCCCCTCGGGAGTATTCGGCATCCCCTCAGGGAAAAGATCTCCGAAGGCTTCCCCTTGGTTGTATTCGGCATCCCCTCAGGGAAGGGATCTCCGAAGACTTCCCCTTGGGAGTATTCGGCATCCCCTCCTCCAAAACAATGACAAGACGGACCAAGAACCCAATGCAGCCAAGTCCTTTGAGCCAATCCTCGTAAAATTAGAAGAAAAAGCGAGACTGCACAAGAGTCTAGTGTAGAGGGCATGGAAAACAGTGACCGCCCTATTGGACAACACACTTGCAAGCAGGATGTGCCCGACGGAGGTCATGGCTGATTCCCTGGCCTCTATCATCAAATCTCATATCCTCTTCACAGAACAATCCGTGGGGGACAAAGTTGAGCCGCTCTATGTGGAACCGGAGGATGACGACAGGAGCATGGAGGATGATGACAACGACGATGTGTTGAGCGACAGGATTTCCCCTAACAGTGATGGGTTAGGTACCACCCCAACACCTGAGGGCAGCACAGGGGGGTACAACTTGGGATCCACTTCCGGAAAGAGGGCCAACGAGGACAGCGGAGGAACCAGAGTTGACAGCGCAGGGACCACAACAACAACTGATTAGAGACCCCAATGCCTCACCCAACATAACTCCACACAACAACGGCTGACAAAAAAATAATAATAATAATAATAAGAATAATAATAATAAATCAATAAACCGAAAGGCATTCAGAACATAAACCCAACAACTAGAACAACATAAATCAATGGACAACAACGACACAACGACTTAGTCAGTCAAATCGGAATGGCAATCCAAAGAGTTGATAATCCACAGTTGGAAGGTCAATGGATTGGGAAACATCCTGATCGAGGAAGATAAACTTCAAGACATTTGGCTATGCCTCACAGACAAGAAGAAACTGAAACCAGGCGTAATCCTACTGCAAAAAGCCACCTATCCGATCTTTTTTTTTTTTTTTTTTTTTTAATGGAACAATGCTCCAGTCTATTCATGGGGAGCTGCACGTGATGGGAACCGGGCCCAGTGTCCCACATATTGAGAGCACATACATAATTTTTTTTTGAGATACTGGGACTTCAACCCGACTTTGTTTGAAGAATAAGATCATGAGCAATTACTAGCCTATTCGCTGAAGAAACCCAGAAGATAGGCTAAAATTAAGAAAAAGTATGAACAAGTCTGAAAAAATATGAGAAGTTTCCTTCTAAGCTCCACAAAGGGTCTAAAGGAACCCCTCTTTTTTAAGCTACCGGGGCCATTACCCTACTTTGGCTAAGAAAATTTTGGAGTTTTAAAAGCAAAAATCGTCATCACAAAGGTCATATAAATGCTCACAACCCTCAGAATCCCAAGCAAATCCTTCTAAAATTCTCCAACAATGTCTTACTCCCTGCTGAGTTTTTCCAGGTCTCACACCCCCGCCCGCTCAGGTTACAGGGCAACACGACTCACCCCAACTTCGACCAGCGTCGTCCCAGCAGTAACCCTTAGTTATCCCTTAAAATGCCACCCCAAAGCATTCCCAGATCTCTCTCCGCGAATAGGCTAGTAATTGCTCATGATCGTATTCTTCAGCCAAGTCGGGTTGAAGTCCTGGTACCTCAAAAAAAAAAAAATTTACGTGCTCTCAATATGTTTCATGTTCCAAATCGGACACTGGGCCCGGTTCCCAGCACGTGCGGCTCCTCACGAATAGACTGGAGCATTGTCCCATTAAAAAAAAAAAAAAAATTGGATGGGTGACTTTTTGCAGTAGGATTATGTCTGGTTTCAGTTTTTTTTTTTTGTGAGGCATAGGCAGATAGATTGGAGCATTGTTCCATTAAAAAAAAAAAGATTGGACAGGTGACTCTTTGCAGTAGGATTATGTTTGGTTTCAGTTTCTTCTTGTCTGTGAGGCATAGCCAGATGACTCGAAGTTTATCTTCCTCGATTAGGATGTTTCCCTATCCAATCTCACAAACCACACCAGAATAAAAAGACAGTGGAAAAAAGTCTAGGCGAGTACCTGTTCACATTATGGTCTAACAAAGATGGTCTGAGCAAATGAGACCATCATTTTTTTTATTTTTTTTATTTTTTTTTGTGCAAGGCCTCTATCCCGGTGGTGGTAAGAGAACCTCCGGAATTGAGGTTTTGCCTAACGGGCTGCTCCATCTATTGGTGGGGAGCATCACCTGCTGGAAACCGGGCCCAACGTTCCTTTGATACGTCTTTTATTTTCTGTGAAGGAAGAACCAGTACCGACTTTGTCTATGTAGAGAACATATTCCTGCCAGCATTGATTACCCTAGATTCCAAGGGATTGACTGAGCAATACAGGAGGCATCTGGGAGGAAAAACAGGGGAAGGGAAACCTTTTCAGTCCATGAGGACCGCCAGATAGAACCAAGCTATCCTGTCCCTTGATTAACCTTTCTCAAAGGCTCCCCATACCTTACCATTGCATTTCTACCATAGCAATCTTAGATGGAGGGAAAGGGTCTGAAAAACAAATCGGAGATCTGAGAAAGGCTCCTGGATGAAGTTTGGACCAATCCCGAAAGATGAGATGAATTTTTTTTTTTAGTGACACTCTTATCTCTTCTTCCCCTGGCCATTTCACCTCACCCAAACCCCTCCCTGCAACACTCCCCAGCCAGTCCAGGTTAAATTTTTGAATACTTTGTTGAATGTATTTTTTTAAATGAAGGTTTTGCAGCTTAACTTTAATTGTCATCCACTGTGCTCTGATTTTCGTTTGTATAAGTTGAACAATAAGATCTTGTATCTCATGACCATCTAGGCTCACCTTCTCATGTTCTCTAACACACCTTTTATACCATAACACCCATAGTATTGCTTTACAACCAATTTCAAAAAGATTATGTTGAAAGTTTGATATAGTGAGATCTAGGGGTTCCCAATACCCTACCAAAATGGTCCTCCAATCCCAGGGCCAGATTATACATGTTAAGTCTCTCTAAGTACAATCCCATCTTCTCCATAAAAGGACTGAACCCGGGCATTGCATGAATCTGTGCTCGATGGTTTCCCTGACTTTTTTACTAAGAAAAGCGGAAAGACAGGTTGTACACCATGGAAACACCAAACCCTGTTGTCCTAATGATGAGTGATCAATTAGCTAGTCATTGGTAGGCAGGCATCGGTGAGCTATCTGTCATTACAAAACTCCAAATTTTGTCGGTCTTTGTTTAATGTTTTTGAAGAATTTTATAGGTTTGAGCAAGTTTATGTCAACATTGAGATGCCTTGCCCATCAACTGACATTTCGTTAAAACTGACATTTTTTTCTAAATTCACGAAATTGAGCGTACCAAAAAACAACATTTTTTAGTGTTTTTTTGTCCACATGACATCGGATGATCAGATCATCGGGTGCCGTGGCGACTCCTGATGATCTAACCATCGCATGTATGTTAACGGTACTTTACGTTGAGGTACATCAAATGGACAAAGTGAGATAATCACTTTCTCACCCGATGAGCAATGAAATTTTGACTATGTCCACTTTTGTGAATTTAGAAAAAATGGTCAGTTTTAACGAAATGTCAGTTCATCGTTCTTGTAGTACAACTGTTATATTCAGCTTAGGACGGATCATGCGGTATACCGCTTTGACCGACATATTTTGCAACGTACATGGCTTACCTATCCTGTTGGTTTGCCATATCCACTCCTTTGGGTCTGGTGGGAGATTTGGGATAGGTAGTTGAGGTCCTGAGGATAATAAGCCTGCCACCCCTCAGTATGAGAGACAAAGAAAAACCTAATAAACCTGCCACCCCTCAGTATGAGAGACAACGAAAAGCCTAATTCGATAAATATATGTGATCGAAAAAAAAAATTACCATGTTTGAAGGGGACGGTGATATAAGATGGTCCCTGTTGATTTTGGCCAGGCTTACCATAGCTCCTTGTGGAGTAAGATGAGTCATATGTCCCACCATCTGTTGCCCATTAGGCTGGACTCCTATCACCCAATCTCCCTCCTTGATTTTTTACCTTTTTTTCAAAATCTGTACCCAGACTAGCGGGATGGAAAAAATAATATGATCTAGATTTGAAAATAGGTGATGGGCATATCTCTGTGTAGATCTTAGTTGATCAGTGGTCTTCCGATCTTTGGTTTCTAAATTCCATAAATCTTTAATTCTTAGTACCCCCCTTTTGACCCACAAGGATCAGGGTGGAACTGGACTATTAAAAATGCAGGTATTTAAGTATGTAATCCATCTGTTGCCAAAAAGAGACTGCCTCAGTATCTCCTCATATCGAGAAGGAAAGGATCTATTTGGCAAAGGAAGACACTTCCATGTTTTCAACAAGGAAGTCCACATATTATCCAGGTTAAAGTCAACTTTGCAGCCCCGCGCACCCCCTCTTCTCTTGAATGAGACTGCGTCCTGGGAATGGTCGAATAACGATCTTCAATCCAAGTGAGGGGGTGTATATCTTCTGGACATGAGGGAGCTAACCTACGAATTTGTTCACAACCAGGGTTTGTCAGTAGATAATATTATTTTTTTTATCCATTGCAATGATAAAGCCTGATATTGAAGTGTTGAATCCAGGATTCATAATCCTCCTCTCGTCCTTGGTTGGATAAGGGAGAGTCCAGCTACTCTTGGAATCACCTTGTCCTGTTCATGATTACCTCTTCCGAAGAATGCTGACACTTGTCTTCGTAAAGTTTTCGTACGCTTTTTGTTGATCGACCAAAGTGCTGATTTGTAATATATTGAGGCAAGGACAACACTATTAATTATAAGTCACGCCCAAAAATTGAGGTATGTTGATTTTTCCATTGGTTCATTTTTTTCCAGAGATAGTTTGGAGATCCAGTCATCATTAGTACCTGGTTTACCATTTGCTGTAAGAGAAACTTTCAAAATTCGCACCGGAGCATTCAAGGGAACCCAACCAATTTTAGGGTGTTCCGGAGGGCATACCCCATTAGAATGAATTCACCAGCCTTATATTTTACTTCCCCAACTAACCACCATGTCAGATATCTGAAAAACAATTTCCATCATAGCCGGAATCTCCTTCATGTTCAATTCTGATGCCTCCATCATAACAGTGAGATTATCTGCAAACATAGAGGTAATAGGAGTTGCTTCCTCTGGTATTCCTGAAATCTGCAACCGTTTCATGTTACGGTTGGTTTGCAAGTTTGCCCCCAAGGCCTCCATGACTATTACAAAAAGGAAAGGGGCCAACGGATCCCCTTGCCTGACCGACCTTTGGAGTTTAATTTAAGGTGAAAGCAGTTCATTAACTTGGACCCTTGTTGTGACATTTGAATGTAGGATCTTAACCCACTTCCTTATGTTAGAACTGAAGTTCATCTTTTGTAGACATGCATCTAGGAAACGCCAGTCTACATTATCACAATTTTTTTCAAAACTTATAAATACAAAAGTTGCATTTTGATTAGATTGTCTAGACAGTTTAATCATTTCATTGATTAAAAAAATATTATCTTGAATATGTCTTTCATTAATAAATCATGTTTGTGATGGATGAATAATGTCAGACATAATATGAATCATCCGGTTAGCTAGGGCTTTAACTAACATCTTATAAACTACTAAAAGCAACGTAATTGGTTTATAGTTTCGGATGTTTGTTTTATCCTCTTTTTTGTATAGAAGGGTAAGGATGCCTTGCCCTACCATTTCCCCCATTTGTCCTATTTTTAGAACTGAATAAAAGAATTTCATGAGATCTGAAGTGAAGGTTGGTCGCATTGTTTCCCAAAATGCTTTAGGAAGACCATCTACCCGTGATGTTTTGTCCTCTTCCATTTGTAACAGTGCTGTCTGGATTTTCTCCTTCACTAGTGGTCTCTCCAAGTGTTGACGTTGTTCTTCATTTACTGATTGTGTTAAGGGGACAAGGAATTGTTTTATTGCCCTATCATCTTCCTGTTGATAATTAAATTTTTTGTCTAAGGTAAATAGTTTTTTGAAAACATGATAAACTATTTTCAAACTATCTACCGATAAAGTTGTTAAATATGAGTTTGTAAGCTTAAAAGGATCATGAAACCCTTCTACCGTTGTTCGTTTGACCCGTGTGTGTGCTAGAGCAAAAAAATATACAATATTCCCATACATGTTGTATGTATTTTCTAAAATGGTCTTGAGAGAGTAACGAAGTGTTACGTTTATAGAAGTTCTTGCCCTGGTCAGGTTTCTTTCTAAATGATAGTAGCATTGCGTACATCTTGTGATCAGCTCCTGACCATGGACTTTGAGGGAATATGGCCGCCCAGAGCAAAGCACGATCCAAATCTTCAAACATTAAGATTAAATTTATCCTTGATCTAGATTGAACAGGAGTACTACATTGACAAATACAAGTAAATAGGCGTTCTCGAGAGAAGCTACGTCTATATGTGTCCTACAAGTGTTCTGCCTCACATAGTCGTCATATGATGTTTTCATCCTCCTCTATGTATGCTGGACAAGGAGTGAGAGCATTACATCTATCAAGCCATCTATCAGGCGCCGCATTGAAATCTCCTGCCATGATGACTGGAATCCCATTAGGTATCCGAACCCTGATTGTTTGAAAAAATTAATCTGTTCCTGGATTACATTAGGCCCATAAATATTAATAACACATACAATTTCGATTTCTACCATCGCCAGGGCTGATATCCAGCATCCCTGCTCCATATTTGCCACCCAATGTACTATTTCAACCCTTGATTCTAGTGGAACCCAAATGGCTACTGCTCCTGAACCATTACATGGAGTTGGAGAGGATGTTTTGTGGAATGGTCATACTATATTGTATGTTCTATAATGGGCAGGGGAATCAGTGAGGTGGGTTTCCTGAATGCATATTAGATTTGGCCACGAGTGACCACCCACTCCTTAGAGTTGTTCCAAGATGGTCTTTCTTTTTGTAGCATTCGTCGTGGTTAGCCCGTTAACATTAAGAAATCTTAAATCTAAATCCGTCTTCCTAGTGGTCTGGATCCAAGATGGATTCTTCCCATAAAATGTTTGCAGTGCTTCCATCCTTGACAACCGATTTCCTCTTCCTTCTCCTTAGATCATAGACGTACCCAATTTCCATTGTCCAGATCAAGGAGGGGTTGTAAAACACTCCTACGCAAGATAGAGCACAAAAAGGCCACCAACTCAAAAATTGACCAGATAGGGTTGACCTTGGTTTTGAGGTACCGTAACTCTAGTAAAGCCTGGTGAGTAAACCACTTGAGTCCCACATCTTTTTGTTCTTCAAACCTTACAAAAGTATCTCTCTTTGTCATTTGTGCTTTGTCTCTCAATTCTGTGACGGTGGCTTGAGGTCCCGATTCATAGTGCTTAGACAAGAAATCATGTAGGTCTCTTTTGAAAATCCGATCGGTGGCACTATGATATTCCACATACGTAGACCATCCCCTCAGGGGCACACCTTCATATTGATCATTCCCAATTGGGGAAAGTCCAATTTTTCACCTTCCCCCCCTCTTATGTGCTGGTAAAATCAAGTTACCCTTTGTTACATGAGGTTTGGACGTCTGCCTTTTTTCTAAAATGCGTCTCAGTTTCTGTCTTTTGCCCGAGTCTTGTGAAACGGGCGTAGAGAACGAGACCAGGTTTTTGTACCCCTCGTTGTCTCGATACTAAAGAGTTTTCTAACTGATGGTTGGGAGAGGGTGATTTTTGTGATAGTGAAGAATGTTGTGACAACAGTTGAACTTGTTGAAGTTGTTGTTGGTGGAGCTGCATCCCCTTCTGCTGCAACAATTCTTGTTTTTGTTGTTGCTCTATCATCTATTGTTGTAGATGCTGTTGTTGCTCCACCAGCTTTGGTAGTTGTTCCTACTGATGCTGCTTTTGGTCCAGCATCCGCTGCCTCCCCAGCATCTGGTGTTTGTGCCCCTCCTGAGATTGGTTGTCTCTCTCTCTCAATATAGAATTATTATTATTTTCTTCCAAATCTATAGTATTTAACCCAAGTTCTTCAAGAGAGGGAAAACTCCGATCATCTGACACTTGTTGATTCACTTGTTCTCTTTGTAATGTCAGGGCCAAGGAATCACCTGGAACACAAATTGGTTCCAGAGATCTGATTGCATCTTCCCTTGGTAGTATTTCAGAGCCAATTTATTCCTCTCTTGTACCGGTAGATGCATCTTGTGATGTGGGGGAGGGGGAGGGGGGGATGTGAAACATTGTTACAACAGTTTGAAGCATCCTCTTGCTTACTACAGGCCTGTTTGCTGCAAACGGAAGACCCTGCTGTAAAACTGTCCTCAAACTCAGACTATTATTCAGTATAGTGAATAATTGAACGTATGAAGCGTCCCAAAACTCAATTGTAGTTGCTCCAAACTTCAGTTTCAATTGTTGGAGTATCCAGTCAGTAAGCTAGGACACTTTTTGCTCCAAAGGAATACATGCATCATTCTCCTCTTCGTTTTGGGGAGAGATATCTGTCATGGGGACATCAGTGGGAATCTGTTGGGAATCCACCTCCATAGGGGCAGACCCAAATGCGTCCTTAAATGGATCCTGCAAATTTTCTTGTTGTTATCCGGGGTTCGTCGTCACAACCTCCTTTGACTGTAGCGGGTCTGCCGCCAACTAGTCTGCAGAGCCTCCCTACTGTCCCTCCTTGGTAGATACCTCCTCCTCTATTTGAGTATCTTGTTATTGGGATGTCCTTCCTTTAATTTTATTTTTTTCCTATTAGCAGTTCTTCCTATTTTAGAAGTTGTTCTTGTTCCTCTTCCAAACCCTGATTTGTTGGATGTACTTGTTGCCTTAAATCCGGATGTTGATTAAGAATTGTGAAGTAGTTATCCTTTTGATTCTAGCCACTTCCTTCTAGTTCAGAAACACGTTCCCCTGTCGTGCCACCTGGGGCAAGGAGAAGGATAATATCTTGCATATAATCTCTTGGGGGTTTGGCCCCAGCAGACCTTTTTTATGTCCATTCGTTGATTCTTTCTGTGGTTGGGTGGTTTGGGTTATAGTCTCTATCCCTGGTGGAGGTTGGGAGGAGCTATAACTAGTGTTTTTATCGTTGCCTCAGGAGGCGTCCAACTATCCGGAGACCTAGATTCCCAGTTTGGTTCCCCTTGCCTGTCCCACGTCCAACCTCTGAGACCTCCACCCCTATTGGAGCCCTTTATATAGAGCCAACCTTCATGCCCTTGGTCTACCGTCCTCCACAGATTGGTCTTAAAATGACCTCAAATTAACCTCTCTGTCGCTCTCTGTCTTTGGATTGGGTTTTGAGCATAGGAGGTGTCTGAACTTAGGTGGTCGTACGCTTTGCATCTAAAACATCAAGGGCGGAGTTCGTGCGCCATGTGGATATGATATTCTTTTCCCCCACTGCAGTGAGAATGTTGGCAAGGGGGATTTGAAGAGGTTTTGCTTGTAAACCATACCGTTTTATTTCCAGGATTCTGGATTGATACGAACTTTTTGCTTTCTGAATCCATGAAGAAACGGAAGGATTCTGGTTTTGTATTCCCTCTCCTTGTACAACTGGTGGGGATGAATTTCTTTTATTAATTTCCACTTCTACCTCTCCTCCTCTTGTCCCATTACTCCTAATCCACTGCATCCCCTCCCCCCTTCCTTCCCACCCCCCCTTTCCTCCCCTTCCTCCCTTTCCCCCCCTCCCCCCTCGTTCTCCTCCCCTATTTCATCCCTCATCTCCCCTGTCGTTCACCCTTCCTCCTCCTCTCTCCCCCGCTCCTGTAAGGGGAGAAATTCTACAATGTTCATGTCTGAGTTAGCAATGTGCTGCATTTTTCTGTCTTTTCCATGACAGAACTGTAGAGTTTTGTCGCCCTTCTTGAATGTCGCAATTTTCGATTGTTTTGAGACACCTTGCGACAAACAATTTGCACTTATTTCTGTTTGAGAGGACAGAATAGAGAGAGGCAAGTGGGGACTCACAATGTCATCAATGCGATACAATGAATTTATCAACATTTTTTTTCCTGGTGAATATAACTCTGTACTGCCGTCCCCCACATTGGTGGCGAGGAGAGAAGCAATTGAGGATACTTGAAAATTCCGGTCATTGCCAATGATTGAGGCGTTGTGGGTAATAAGAGAGAGGTATCTGTATTGTTGTTGTCTTTCTTCCTCCGTAAGGATCTCATCATCACGAAAAATAGAAGGTGATCCCATGAATTGTTGATGTTTCGGAGGGGACTGTAAGACTGTTTTAACTGGTGTATGCAACAATTTCGTCGCGATTTGTCTCATAGTCCCTCGAAACATCATCATTGAATCGACCTGTCTATGTACCCTCTGATACTTCATTACCCTGGTCATGGTGGAAGGTTGAAATTCTACCTGAGTTACAGATCCTTCTTGATGCTTAGTGCGATGATATTCTTTATCGTATCCTCCTTTTTATTTATTTATTTATTCATTAATATAAAGGACTGGTTGGATAGGCGAGGGGGGGGGCAAACAAGGAGTGGGTATGGCACGGAGGGTGAAGAGAGAGAGAATTTGTTATTGTTGTTGATCGTCCGTCGCTCCTCGTCGGCATCGCCGCTTTAGCATTCAACATTCAACATCACTCCATCTTCTATGTTGCTTCTCTTGTTCCGATGTCATCAGATAAGACATCCAAGGTCATTCTGATGTTGCACCTTTGCGATGAACTCTCCTTCCCACTTCCTTCCTCCACAAGCCTGATCCAATGGTGCACTTTGCGATGAGTTTTCCCTCCCTCTATCCTTCCCCTTTCTCCTTGCTCTTTTCCCTACAATTCCTCGCCTTCTTTTTTTCCTACTAACATAAGACGATCATGCCACTTAGCAAATGAGATGACCTCGCGGCTCTTCATGTGTTTATGAGACAACGAAGATTTTTTCTATCATGGTACAGTACGTGGCATTTTTGACGAATTAAGAGAAACGGGGGAAATCCTTGCTTCCCCACTATTTTTCACATCTAAGTGGGGAATGAAGAGAGAGAGAGAGAAAGAGAGAGAGGGGAGAGAGGGAGAGAGAGCAAGCGCGCACACGAGCAAGCAAGCGAGCGAGCGAGCGAGAGAGAGAGAGAGAGAGAGAGAGAGAGAGAGAGAGAGAGAGAGAGAGAGAGAGAGAGAGAGAAAGAAAAAAAAGATACGTGTTTGTCCCCCTTTATCCCCCATAGTAATGATTCCAACCCCTTTCTTCGTAATTCTCCTCCCTTCTCTGATCAAACATCTCCCCGTAGAACTTACAACCTTTCAGTCCAGCTGTATTGTTTGAAGTTTTCATACACCTTCTCCTTCGTTTTGCGACACTAAGCAGATCAGAACTCTTCCAAACTTCACCGCCATATTAACCACATGCACTTGGTCACGACCAAGCCACCATTGTATCATTACCTTGGAATGAGAACCTACCCTTTTGAAATGACGTGGCATTCCAGCGCTTCCAGCTCGCCACCCCCCAGACCTTGATCCGTCCTCGTTGAGCATTTCATGCATGATTCTGAGATGTTACCCTATCTATATGCACATTATCCTTCATCCTGTACACTCCGTGGATCAGGATCTGTCCATGTTGAGTATACACGGCCCATAGAGTGATGTAATCCGTCGTTCCTGAATATACACGACCCTGAGATCCTACCTTGTTAAAGTGACGTGACACCCTACTTTGCTAAGGTGACGTGGCACTCTGTCTCCCCACCCTGTGTGGAATGAAGAGAGAGAGAGAGAGAGAGAGAGAGAGAGAGAGAGAAAGAGAGAGGAGAGAGAGAGAGAGAGAGAGAGAGAGAGAGAGAGAGAGAGAGAAAGAGAGAGAAAGAGAGAGAGAGAGAGGGAGAGAGAGGAGAGAGAAAACGAGAGAGATCGTCCGAAAAGCCAACCACGGTCCCCCTTTATCCCTTGTCATAATGATTCCAACCCCTTTCTTCGTAATTCTCCTCCCTTTTCTGAACAACCATCTCCATGTAGAAATTACAATCGGTCCGTCCGGCTGTACCGTTTGAAGTTTTCATGCACCTTATCCTTCATTTTGCGACACTCAACGGATCAGGACTCTTCCAAACTTCCCCGCCATATTAACCACCTGCGCTTGGTCACGACCAAACCACCATTGTCATCAACACCTTGGAATGAGAACCTACCCTTATGAAATCACGTGGCATTCCAGTGCTTCCAGCTCGCCACTCCCCAAACCTTGATCCGTCCTCGTTGAGCATTTCATGCATGATCCTGAGATCTTACCCTATCCGTATGCACATTATTCTTCGTTCCTCGACACTCAGCGGATCAGGATCCGTCCTCATTGAGTATACACGGGTAACACGGCCCTAAGAGTGACGTGATCCGTTGTCGCTGAATATACACAGCCCTAAGATCCTACCTTGCTAAAATGACGTGGCACTCTACCTTGCTAAATTGACGTGGCACTCTGTCTCCCTAGACCGTGGTCCATTTTTCAGTTGCGCGAGGACGTTTCCTTCGTCCCCGACACTCAACAGACTCCCACGTTGCTGAAGTGACTTGGCATTTCAGTGCTTACAATTCAACACCCCCTATACCTTGATCTGTCGTCGTTGAGTATACACGGTCCTGAGAGTGACGTGGTCCGTCTTCGTTGAGTATACACGGCCCTGAGCTCCTGCTCTGCTAAAGTGATGTGGCACTCTTATCTCCCCATACCATGGTCTGTCATTCAGTTGCGCAACGGAGTTTCCTTCGTTCCGCGATACTCAGCGGATTCCATTCCTCGGCGCTGCATTGAGTACCTCCGCTTAGACACGTATTGTCGTGAGCCCTACGCTTGGTCACGTGCTGACATGAAACTCCTCAAGCGTTTCCATTCCCCAATGCCCCAATCCTTGATTCATTATGCTTTGAAATCCAGTGTTTGGTGATGACCAATTTGTCATCATTGGTATCATAATTTCTTCTGTTGCAGTAAGCATATCGTCCCTGCAAACTTTCTCCAACCTAACGCTCCCCCGTCTGGCCACGTAGCTGTAAACCATGTTCTCCACACTTGGAGCTGTTAACTGAGACTGCCTGACTCAGTCAGCAACCACACCTCTCGTCCGCAGGCCTGTTGCGGCACTCAGCGGTGCGACCACGCTTTCCTCTACCCTGAGCCAACTCCTCCGAACTCTGATTCTCGCCTACTTCCTAATACCACTCACCTCCAAATTCTAGTCAGAAGGACAGGTGTTTCACAAGGAAGGAGACATATTAGAAGGTAGATGGTCCTGGGTCGAAATGGGGTGCCAGGGAGAAGTGCTTAGGATTCTAAACATATACGTGCCCAACGCAGAAAACGAACGACTTGTGTTTTTTTATAGCTACCAATAATCATAGAAGACGACTGGAACACGACATTGGAACCTAGCCTAGATCGCATCTCCCGATCCCTGCTGCTGGGCCCCACACGAGTCGGCACTCACATCTGAAACATAGTTTGAACAGATCGATCCGTTTGGAACCCTTCATCCTCGTGAAGTCTTCTCCCTAATCAAAAGAAACCGAGCAAACCGTAAGTCACTCTCAAGGATCGACTTTTTCCTAATCTCCGAGCTCCCGCAAAGAGCAATTAAGGAGGCTAGAAGCAACACCCTTCAAAGGGTTGGATCATAAACCCACCTACCTGCTCCTCAACTTCAACTCCCCAGTAAAAAAAAGTCTGGGCTGCTACAAACTAAATAACTCTCTCCTCTCCACAGACCTTTTGAGAGAGGCAGTTAGATGGAACTGACTGCTAATGCGACAGAACGAGGAGGGGCAACATAACTGACACCAATGGTTGATAAACATTTATGCGGACCTTTCCCAGACTACTTCGTCTGGGTCGAGAAACATAGCAACAAAACACAAAATCAGAAAGGAGGAACTCCAAATTGCTATGTCTATCACGAAAACTAACCTCATCTTAGATCCCACAAACAACTTCTATCATGACCTACTCGCATCCACCAAAGATGAGTTGAACAAATGGAGGCGATGGGAGTTTAGGGGCTTACAACTACGCGCCCGAATGATAGACTACAACCTCAACGAATCCATGTCAAAGTTCTTCTTCTCTAATATCTAGGCCAATGCTAGAAACAACATGATCGAGAGGATGAAAGACCCAGCGGACCAGGGCAAAAAGATGAGAGGAAGGGGTGGGTGGGGTCTTCGGAGGGGTTTCATCTGGACAACCGAGTGGCCGAGTACTGTAGGTGAGTGCCATCCGTCTAGTAGTATCTCACCTCCACAACAACCTGGGCTAAAAAAAAAAAAAAAAAAAGAGCCCAGCGCAAACACTTTTGGCTTTCTCTTATACACATCTAGATGTGTAAATCAATCTTCTATACCAAGGAAATTCCTAAGTTGGA
>BFEA01000127.1:748195-759354 GCA_003427395.1 Chara braunii
ACCATCTCCGCTGCTGCTGTACCCTATTTCCATCCTACGAGCTAGCCCCCTCACTAGTAGGACGCTTGATATCCCACCATCTACTTCTCCCACTCGCCTCTTTTTTTGAGAAACAAAAACATATGCAAAATTCAGAAAAAGACTCAGACACCCCCAATCAATCCCCTGTACCCCACTCCGGCATTGCTTACTGCAGCAGAGCCACCATCTCCGCTGCTGCTGTACCCTATTCCCATCCTACCAGCTAGCCCCCTCACTAGTAGGACGCGTGATATCCCACCATCTCCTTTCCCACTCACCTCGATCTCTTTTTTTGAGATACCGGGGCCATTACCCGGCTTCGGCTGAGAAAACGTCTGAGAACACTTGCAGTAATTCGGAAAGCATGGGAACAGACCACAGAGGTCCTACAAATGCCCCAAAACCTTTGAAATCCCTAACAAACCCTTCCAAAGTTCTCCAACACTGTCTTACTCCCTGTGGAGCTCTTCCAGGCCTCACACCCCCACATCCTGCTGGGTTACAGGGCAACACAACTCACCCCAGCTCCGACCAGCGTTGTCCCAGCAGAAACCCTTGGTTGTCCCGTGGAATGCCCACCCCAAAGCATCCCCAGATCTCTCTACCAGGCCTCATGCTCCTGCATCAGCAGTTTACAGGGCAACACCCCAGCACCGGCCAGCGTCGTTCCGGCATCAAACAGCCGCAGATCACTGAGTATAACAGCATCGAAGCCACCTTAGACGAGATACTAGGACTCCCCAGAGTCAAGAGAATTTAGAAAAAACTAGAGTACCAACTACTTCAAGTCTTGAATGCATAGAAGCTTTCAGCCCAAAACCAAAATGCCCTAGTGCGATTGAGCCACCCGCCCTAAGCCTACCTCAACCCACATGCTCTCGATACCCAGACTCTACCAGGCCTCACACCCCCAACTGCGAGGTTACAGAGTGGCACAACCCACTCCAGAATAAGCCCCACCTGCTGGGCTACAGGGCGAAGCGACTCACCCCGGCTCCGACCAATGGCGTACAGATACAATTTTCCCTTCGTTTATTTCTGTCACGATCGTCAGGCAAACTGCTGCACCACGGAGACCCGCCCGCATGATTTACGTCTGCCTGTTGGGGTCAGAGGCCCCATCCTATTAGGGAGGGGGGTCCTTTTGCTGAAAAGTAGGCCTACTAGTAGTGTCCCTACATCAAACACATAATTAGCAGGACAGTATTGACTCCTCCTAATGGAAAAGATTAACTATCTGTGTGATGGGATGCTCTAGGAGGCACAGGCCATCTTTCCATCATTCTTATCTGGGGTGCGTTTTCCATTTTCACTTTTCTTCACTACATTTCCCAGCCTCTGCAACCCCTGGCATTTTCATCATGATTCACCCTTTTCATTCAGGGTAAGGGATAATTTAGAATACATCGATTGTATGTTATTGTAATTACTTCTAATGGAATTGTTTAATTCTCAAGAATGAAGTTGTCTTCATGCAGGCAGGCCTGTACATCCCTGCGGGAGTTGACTGGCACACCTTTGGGATGTAATGGCGGTCTTAAAGGCTCCTCTCCCCCACATGACCTTTCCTGCTGCCTAAGATTTCATAGCTGGTTCAAAATTCAAATGTTATATCTGGCAGCACGTCTCTGTTGAAGACGTTTCCCCCCCCCTTTTTTTTTTCTTCAGGAGGGCAGTGGGATGAAGCTTGGCCGTTAGTCTCCTTGGGGTTAGCTAAAGCAATCCATGCTGTTCAGACTATTCATCTGTTGAAGCTTCTACCACCAGAACATGGCCACCTGGGCCGCGGGTCTGACACCTCAAATTCTGGAGGCACGAAACGAAAACGGGGCCGCCAATCGAATTTATCAGAGGCAGGCCCAGTGTTTGACGTTTCGGCCTTATTTTCTTATGGGAACAAGTTTCGGACTGCAAGGCTGGGGCCGTGTACTTGTGCTTTGAACCACCAGTACACCTGGGCCTGGAGGAGCTGCACTGCACACCAACCTTTTCCGAACCACCAGCGAAGCACCTTTCTTCCTTTCTCGCTGGCACCGCCACCCGTTGTGGTCCTGCGTAAACTTCGGAGTTGGCAAATTGTGATTTTTTATAAGGCTGCGGCCGTGTACTGGCGGTTTAACATGGAAAAGGATGCTGGGCCTGGGCTCGCATCCCCGCATGTGGTGCTACCCACGAAAAGAGGTATGCCTTATGAGTGGTTTAATCTCCATTCCCAAATTCATGAGCAGACCGCAAAAAGTATCATCAAATGCTCATCATAATCTTATTGTAATGTTATCATAAGCCAAGTGGCCTGTGGCTCAGTGGTTAGGGCACCAGTTGTCAATGCGTGTTGCGGTCTGAGGTTGTGGGTTCAAAACTGCACCTCTGTGCAGAGACAGCGGCGGGCGTTTACATAACGCACGGTCACTTGCATACCCCCTTGGGCTGATGCAGGTAAGCTATCATAGACACTGACTGCGCACCGCCCAAGGGATTGTCTATGGTGTTGTATGTTGGGTCCTGGCCTGTGGGATGCAGGTACGGGTTGGTGGTTAGACTGCTCATGTGTGTTGGTGGTTACCTTAGGCGCTGCTTTGGGGGGGACAAGGTCCTTAGGTGGGATGGGGGTCCCATTTGGGGGGAGGGTTGGCTTGGGACAAGCTCTGCTGGAGGATATCGGTGGGGAACCTACAGTAGAGGACTGTCTTAAGGGATCCCGGCAGGAGGGGTGTTAGTAGACTGACTCTGGTGGAGGAGATCGTTGGGGAACCTGCAGTAGGGGGGGGCTGTCTGAGGGGGATCCTCCAAGATAGGATGGTCTGTGTCCCATAAACTAGTTGCTGACTCTAGATTAGATACCTGTTGTGGGTCCAGAAACCGACCTGTACAACACCCTGGACTTCAACCACCAGTACATCCAGCTAATCAGCCGCAGGCCCTTTTCAACAGCCGCCCGCCACAAATTCAATTTATCTACGGCGCTGTAGAGTTTTTTTTTTTTTTTTTTTTTTTTTTTTTTTTTTTTTTTTCTTCAAACGAGTTCGCAGTTGTAATGACAGCCAGAAGAAGGCCTCATCTGTGACCGTGGAATTTGGCAGGCTGCATTACGCAGCAATCTGATCTGCTTGCCTACCTGACAGCCTACCTCTAGCTTAATCCTTTTCCATGTCATGCATTTTCGGTTCTGTAGTTCTTGTTTTGGTTTGTGTCGGTTGTGGCCAGCGTGTTTTCATAGTTCGGAGCTCCATTCTCCCTCGGGGCTGCATGTGTTACTCTTCCCTTCCCTTTTTGGAACTCTGTACATTCAGGCCACGGCTCAGACCCAGAGTCGGCCAGTGTCATGTTCGGGGCTCCCGCCCTCAGGGCTGCATGTGTTACTCTTCCCTTCCCTTTTTGGAACTGTATATTCAGGCCACGGCTCAGACCCGGAGTCGGCCAGTGTCATGTTCAAGGCTCACCGCCCTCATGTGTACTAGACCAAGCATATTCCGGGTGTCCTCAGCCCCCCATTTCAATGTCTGTTTTCTCTGTCTATGTTTACATGAATGTGCTGATTATGCTGCACCCGAACTAGGTACGCTTTCTGCGTAGGCTGTCTCAAATTGCCTAAATGTATTTTAATATACTGTTCTGTACTTTGATGTCCCCATGCCCACCTTCCATGTGGTCGTTATCCCAATGCACAGTGCCACATTGCCATAGTGTGTCACTCTGACATGTTGTCTGCACTGCTATCCCCAACCCTTGTGGCGTGCTATGAGACAGCTTTGACCACCTTCCTGTGCCCTTCCCCCCAACAGGCCATCTAATAGCAGGCTGCATGGCCCACCTGTAAGAAGTTGACTGCCTTAAGAGGGAATGCAGAAACTTGTAACTTTGACTGTTAACGACTCTACCTGATTGGCTATCTGATTGGCTATCCTCTTGTCATGTCTGTCTTCCTGTGTATGCTTGCCCCTTTCCCGGTGGACTTTTGAACAGCAGTTCTCACCTAAATCCTCACCTAAACCCTCTTATTCCCCACTTGTCCTAATCACCCCTGTTCTGTTATCAGTGGATCCTGAGTTACAAATCTCCCTTAGCTTGTTAACCCATTTTCTCGACAACCCTCTTGTCCACAGTCCTGAATTGTTAACGAGTCTCCTGGCCGGCTGAGGGAGTGACTCTGTGGAGAGGGATGCGGGGCGAGGGCTAGGGGAGGGGGTAGAAAGGAGGCGGGGATGGAGGAGGGAGGAGTGAGCAGGAGAGGGGAGAACAGTCAGCGAGGGATGGCGGGGGTATTCAGAGGGTCTGCTGGGATCAGCACAAAATTGGTTGGTTGGAAGTTAATAACAAAGTGGTCAGTTGGCAAGAACTCCCACTGTCTCTCCGTAGAGAGCCAGGGTTGCCATTGCAAGTTGTGTTGTTGGTCCAAAGTGCACAGCCTGTGATTCTGGTCAACCCAAGTGGTACGGAAGGATTCAATAATTTGGTCCTTCTTGGAGTCTTCAGTTTCTTGGTCGAGCCTCGTCTGAAAACTTTTCCAGGCAGCATGTGTCTCAGATGCGATTGCGTCCACAATGGTGACCTTTGCTTGTTGGAATTCAAAAGATTGTTGTTTTCTTTCGTAGGAACACCTCATTTGCCAGGTTGCCATAAGCACTGTCAGACGAGTATATTGGAAGAGGTTACTCATAAAGCTCGACCATTCTGTTTCACTTGGCGGGAGGACCCCGAAGAGGATGGTCTTCTCGTCCCAAGGGAGGTGGTGCCCTGTGATGTAATGCCAGGCTGCGTCCCACTAGTGCCAGAGGCGAGTTACCATTGGGCAGTCTCAAAGGCAATGCTCTAGGTTCGCACGTTTCCTGGGGAAAGCGAGGTCGCAGTAAGTGCACAAGGGAGAAAGAATCCCTTTTTGTTCCAGATCCATCCTCGCAGTCACCCAGTCAGGGGTTGGTAGGCATCGGTGCATGATCTGCCACTGTAGAGATCTGTGGTTAGTTGGCCGGATGTGGGAATAGGACAACCATCTTTTTTTTTCTTTTCTTTTTTTTCTTTTTTCTTTTTTTTTAAGGCCCTTTTACAAAACCTCTATCCTGGTGGTGGTAAGAGAACCACCGGGATTGAGGCTTTGCCTTGCGGGCCGCTCCATCTATTGGTGGGGAGCAACACCTGTTGGAAACCGGGTCCAGTGTCCCTTGAATACATCTTGACAAATTTACATTTTTGACGACCATCTTAACAAGAAGAGATCTGTTTTTTTTTTTCAGTGGGGAGTCCCTATGCCATCTTCGCTGGATGTCCTCCATGATTGATACCGGTGTGCACGATGTTCAATATCCATTTTTGACTGTGTATTGCCATGGATTCATTTTAGATGAACTCCCCCATTGCCATTCCCATTCTGCTGGATCGAAGGGGAGGTGGGAGAGGGGGGTGGTTGGTTCATACAAGAACAAAGTGTCGTCCTTGTCCTCCACCACCCTCACTCTTATTACTATTGATGCTGAGCTTTGGCAGTCCAATTCCTCTTCTCGGTGGATCGTTGACCATCTCGCACCCGGCAGCTCCGGACGGTAGGCGGCCAGCTGCAAGTGGGTAGGGTGTACCTGCTCCACCTTGTAGACAAACATGGGAAGATGAAGAGACTGGAGGTGCACTACCCAGTCATCATGGACAATGGTGGGCCCATCTCGTAATGCCTTGATCCAGGCCAAGGGGACGGCCTCCTATCCTGCAGGTCTTGTGCCAGGTTGGGAGTCGGGCCTAATGTTTCTCTTATTTTATCTTCAGTATGCCAGGCCGCCAGGTTTTCATCCTACAGGTCCCGGCTTGTAAAAAAGCCTCTCTTTACCCATCTGAACCATTTGGACTTGCGCCGAAGGGAGAGAGAGAATCCCACGTGGTCTAGGAGTAACTGCCATTTCGTCAAAATTGACATCTTTTATTTTTTGAACGAAATTGAAAAATTTAATGTTCCTGAGGGTCCGGCATTTGTAAAACGCTGGACCTCCTGGCTGTACATGGACCTAGCTTGAGACCAGGTACCTCCAGGCAGTCCTGCCTGGAGGTGCCGGGTCTCAAGCTAGGTCCATGTACAGCCAAGGGGTCCAGCGTTTGGACCCTTAGGAACAACACATTTTGACGAGTTTTCGGCCAAAAAACTCGGTTTCAATTTCGTTCAAAAAATAAAAAATGTCCATTTTGACGAAATGGTCTTTGAGTTGAGAGTGTCCAAACAGCGGCTGGCGCTGAACGTTGTGCCACCTCAGCGGGACCAACTTTCTCTTCGGACCGTGGTCTCTCCATAATCGTAAAATTGTAGGCCACATCGGGTCGGTGCGCAGGTCCCACCTGGCGGGGCCACCCGGGCTTGCATCCGAGTCCACTCGTGGGCAGGCCGGGATGGTCCAAGCCGAGTTAGTCGACCATTGCAGGGGGTGCACCTGGTGGTCTAGAGAGGAGGGGGGGGGCAGGATGCTATCTGGATGTATGCATACGGGGCCCATGGGATATCATTAGCTAATAGCAGTCTAATGAGTAGTTTAAACATTAGGGCATTAATCTCTCTGGCCGGGCTTATGATTCCCAGACCCCCTTTTGATCTTGGTTGGGTAAGGACATCCCATGACAAGTGTTTCAGGCATCGTGTGTGTGAGTGATCGTTTTTCCATAGGTAGGCAGCGGCCGCCTGATTCAACCTAGCTAGTTGTTTTTTTACAGAGGCCAAAAGGCGACTTTGTACCATATCGAGGCAAATATTGCATTGTTTATTGCCAACGCCCTCCCTACCAGTGAGGTTGGTTTGGCGTCCCAGGTAGACATACGTTGAATCGTCAGGTCCACCAGCACGTCTCCGTGGTCCGGGAGGGGGGCCAGCGCCGTAAGGTTCACTCCCAGTACCCTAATAGCCGCTTCCTTGCATCGCCATGTGACAGGGGGGGCGGTTGGAGGGTCATTCTGTGGATAGTTTAACCACCAACCTTTCGTTTTCGTTCCCCAGTTAACCTTCATGTCAGCAACAATTTCAAATAGGTGTATGGTGTGTGCCAGTGCTTGAAAGCTTCGGGTATTAGCCCGAAATAGGACTGTCAGGTCATTCGCAAACAATGATGTTGTGGGGATCAGGTGTTCGGGGATCTCGGGTACGTCGATCTTTTGTATTAGCGGTTTGGACCTGATCATTGTTGCGAGAGCATCCATCACTACAACGAACAACATTGGTGCTATGGGATCACCCTGTCTTACTAATCTGTGGAGACGAAATGGTGATGCCAGGTGACTATTAAGTGATATGTTGGTCGAGGCTATTTTGTGGAAGATGTTGATCCACTTGCAGAATAGGGGGGCGAAATGCATTTTGTTAGGGCACAGATCTAGGAAGTCCAGTCAACATGGCCATACGCTTTT
This sequence comes from Chara braunii, assembly GCA_003427395.1. Lineage (NCBI taxonomy): Eukaryota > Viridiplantae > Streptophyta > Charophyceae > Charales > Characeae > Chara > Chara braunii. The sequence goes on from BFEA01000127.1 coordinate 755,588, forward strand.
TCAAAGTTAATGAACAATATTGTTGCGTCGGCCTTCCTTTGACGTGCATATTGTTCATTAACTTTTTCAATCTCGTTGACCAGTAGAATATTATCCTGAATATTGCGATGGGGCATGAAGCCCGACTGGTCCGAGTGAATCAGGTGTGGCGAAAGGGGTAGCAGTCTGTTCGCCCAGGCTTTAGCAACAATTTTGTAGCGCATTGGTAGAAGGGTAATCGAGCGATTGTTTCGGATCTCCTCCCTATCCCCCTTCTTATGTAACAAGGTTGTTACCCCTTGACCAATCATTTCCCCAAACATTTCTTCATGAAACACTTCGTTAACGTACGCTACGAAGTCATTCGCAAATATATCCCAGAAGTGAAGCCAAAACTCTTTAGGGAATGCATCAAGGCCCGACGTCTTTTCATCGTTCATGCCTTGTAGCGGAGGAGGTCGGATTGAGATAATGGTTTGTCTAGAAGTTCGTTTTTCTCTGTCGACAGTAAAGCAGGCAGGGCATTAAGCAGTGTGTCCCTTGCCTCCTTTAAGGCTTGTGGATGCCTTAGCCCCATCTCCGATGTGAACAGGTGCTTAAAGTATGTTGAGGCATATTCGACAATCTGGTAGGCATTTCTGGCTACTAGTTGTGAATCGTCAAAAGGGTGTTTGAGGGAAGGTACTGTGTTTTGTCTGCTTTTTGCCTTGGCTTTGTCGAAGAAGGTCTTGGTCATCATTCCTTCCGAGGCATCCTTATTGATTCTTTGATTGGATACTCCATTTTTGGGCTTGCACGTCTAGGTAGTTCTGGAGTTGGGCCCGAGCCCTTTGGAGCGTCTGGAATGTGGGTTGGTCGAAGGGGTTTTCTTGGAGGTGCTTGTCCCATTCTTCAAGTCGTAGCAGCAATCTGTCAATTATTGTCTTTCTGTCTCGTGCAATTTTGATGCAGAGTTTTTTAATCCTCTCTCCGAGTAGAGCAATCCCTTCATTGAACCACTGCACCAGCAAGCCTTCCGGGGGTTTGTTGGCTGACCAAAATTCCCAGAATTCCTTGACTTGTTTGTTCAAAATGGGCAACTGTGAGAGCGATGTGTTGAGTTTGAAGAATCCTGGGCCTCTGGCAACATGAGCATGGAATGAGAGGCCCACAACTATCATTCGATGGTCGAAAGAGCTGCAGGGGGAGAAGGGGAGGATATTTGTCATTGCTAGTAGTCCTCTGAGATCCTGAGAGATGAGTCCCAGGTCTATACGTGAATTTGATATGCCTGCCTCACCTCTCAATCTAACGCATGTGTATGCACGTTTGGTTGGGTGGAGCTCTTGGTATGTGTCAGTGAGGTCCAACCTAGTCATCATATTTGCCAGCGCTTTAATATGATTGGGGTGTCTTCTGGTAGTGTGTTATGCAGATCCTTGTGCAGGTTGTTGAAGAACATTACCCTGCTCGTTGGTTCATTCGGCGCATATATGCTTACCAGGCATATTTCTTCCATTCCTATTGTTGCTCGGAGCCACACCCATCTTCCTTCCTCTCGATCCCATTCTGCTTGTATGGGTACCAGTCTCGAGGAACGGGGTAGCCAAATGGCCACTCCTGTTCCCAAATGGCCACTCCTGTGGAGGCAGAAGATTTTGCCGGGGCGGCAAAGGAGGTGTGGGGCCATATATGCCGTTCTCTCTCCCTGTGAGGGTCCGAGTCGGTAAGGTGGGTTTCCTGAACTGCGATGGCGTCTGGCCACTTACCTCTCATATCCCTAGTGATGAGTTTCCAAAGTGCGTCCTTTGTTTGTTCATTGTATTGCGCCAATCCGTTGGCATTTATTGATCGTAGATCCAAGTCTGTCTCCACCAATTTTTTGGCCCACTGTGGCTGCTGGCGGRGKGGGGGCGRGGRGGGGGGGGGACTGGGGCACCGGGGGGCCTCCTCTGATGGCACCTATCCCTGATTATGATTATGAGCCTGCTCCTCGTCTTGACGCAGTAATGTGTTTTGGATCATTTATTGGACTGTGTTTGTGCATTTTCCCCTCCATCTCATTTGGGGGGTGTTCATTCTGTTTCTGTTCGTGCAACCCCTAGGGAGGGGTCGTCCCACAGTCTGTTTGTGTCCAACATTCCCGCCTCCAGGACTCGTTGCAGGAATAGTGCCTGTTCCTTCGTGGACCAGACGTTGTTAGTTCGCAGCCGTGAGATGGGGGTGTCCAAAAGTTGTAATTGTGACATCCATATCATGTTATTATTGTCTGGTGTTTCGTGCGGCAGGGATGTTCCAAAGAGAGCCAGGATGGGGGTGACTTCTTTGGGAAAGGGGAGGTCTCGTGGAAATACCATCCCCACAACTTCCTGGTCCCCTTGTAGGAGCAAGTGGTTGCGTAGCATGAGCCTGGTCAGCATTTGTGTAGTGGAGCCCCTCCATCCCTGGACTGTGATGCCCGGTGGGGTGTCCTGAGCCGCTCTGAGATAGCGGAAAGCCAGCCTGGGGACCCTCGGAGTTGTAGGTCTGAATCCAATCTGCCATTCCGCTCCCTGCTGTTGACGGCGGAGCGATAAGTTTTTTTTTTTTTTTGGGGGGGGGACAAATGCTCCAGTCTATTCAGTCTATTCGTGGGGAGCAAGACATGCTGGGAACTGGGCCCAACGTCCCATATAGAATTATGCAAATGATTTGAAATACCAGGGCCATTACCTGGCTTCGGCTAAGAACAATCTGAGAACTATGAAAAAGATTCTAGAAAATTTTAGGAAAACATGGATAACTGCTAACCCATTGCTAGGCTACTCAAGCAGCACTTACTAAGTCAAAAAACGGAAAGCCACAGAAGCCCTTTGAATGCTCAGAACCCCTGAAATCCCCAACAAAATATTCTAAAATTCTCTAACACTGTCTTATTCCCTGCCGAGCTTTCCCAGGCCTCTTGCCCCCATTCTGCTAGGTTATAGGGCAACACAACTCACCCCAGCTCCGGCCAGCGTCGTACCGACAGCAACCCTTGGTTTTCCCTTGGAATGCCCGACCTAAGGCATCCCCAGGTCTCTCTACCAGCCTCACGCTCCTGCTATCAACAGGTTACAGGGCAACCCCCCAGCTCCGGCCAGCGTCCTTCTGGCATCGAAAAACCGCAGATCCATGAATATAACAGCATTAAAAAAACTAAACTGAGTTGCAAACGGTACCCAAAATAGACTTTCCTCATGAGATAGGCTAAATTTCAGAAAACATCTGAAAAGGCTTGGAAAAATATGAGAGTGGGGAGGCAAAACTGAAACTGCCTACTATCCAAAAATCCCCCCCTCAACAGACGGAACGTCGGTCCAAGCTTTCAGTCCTCGTACCAGAACTCACTTGATCTCATATCCCCTTCTGCTAGGGTAACAGGGCACCACAACCTTCCCCAGTACTGACCAACCTAGTCCTGACGGACAGGAAGTGCCTTCCTCCCTCGACATTTCCCCGAGCGGCAAGCCCCTGACACAGGTTACGGGGTTAAACCACCAGTACCTCGCCCTGCTTGAGAAAAAAGACACGGCGGTATACGCACCGCGTCGGGCGGGGTACCCACCGGGGTGCGACCGGTAGCCCACAAAAAACGGGCAAAAAAAAAAAAGAAAAAAAAAAGAAAAAGAAAAAAGAAAAAAAGAAAAAAACGAAAACAAAAACAGACCACGAAATCAAACAGACGGGCGCGCAGGGCGGGGGAAGGAGGGGGAAGAGAGAGAGAGAGAGAGAGAGAGAGAGAGAGAGAGAGAGAGAGAGAGAGAGAGAGAGAGAGAGAGAGAGAGAGA
>BFEA01000127.1:759389-774085 GCA_003427395.1 Chara braunii
TCTCTCTCTCTCTCTCTCTCTCTCTCTCTCTCTCTCTCTCTGATGAAATAAGAATGAAGGGGTAACTTCGGCGCAGTCACGAAAACAGTTTGTAATTGCACTTCAGGCAATCCCGTGAATACAACACACCCCCACGCGACCCCACCGGACCCGAAACGTAGGTCACATACATTCAGCATTACCGGCCCTTTTGCCTCAAGTGCAATTACAAACTCAATCCCTGATTGCGCCGTAGTTTTCTCAAGAATGAATCTTTCCGCGATAAGGCGGAGAGATTCATTCTCATTTCATAAGAGAGAGAGAGAGAGAGAGAGAGAGAGAGAGAGAGAGAGACGCCCTCTCTCTCTCTCTCTCTCTCTCTCTCTCTCTCTCTCTCTCTCTCTCTCATGAATCTTCCTCTTTATCGAGTGGTTTAATACCCCGGCACCAGCTACGTCGAACGGTCTGGTTATGCCTTCCACCCTTGGCATAACTCCACAGGCCTCAAGCTCTGTCACCCCATGTTTGAATTCTTCTTGCGGGTCTCCATCTGGGCAATCCCTGAAGAAGGTTCATTTTGCTGTATGTTTTGTCATGTCCTCTATTGTGAGGGTCGATTCCACAGCTAGAGTTTGAATTTTCCCCACCTCCGCCCCCCCATCCTCAAGAGGGGGGGCGAGTGTTGCGGACCTCAAAAGGGGCAGGTCCCACTCGAATGCCAATTCTGATGACTGTAGTTGGTCTGGATCAGAATCTGAACTCAGATCTGGCGAATAATCTGAGGAGAGCAGTGCAGAGAAACCTTCCCTGTCTGGCCGAGTGACGAGTTTTCTTTTCACCAAGCCTGGGGCCGTGTACTGCCAAGAAAAAAGGATGCTGGGCCCGGTTCCCAGCACGTGCTTCTCCCCACAAATAGATCGGGGCATAAGGGAAAAAAAAAAAAAAAAAAAAGAAAGCAGACTTTCGGCCACAAAACATTCTTTCTCTCTTCATAAAACCTTTTTTTGGACCATTTATCTACTTCTGTGTGTCATCCTTGTGCAGGGGCCATGCTCAGCTTGAGTGCTGCTGCGAACTTTGTGAGGTTCCCGGCTTTGTTAATAAAATTTGCTTCTCTTTTTTTTTAATCAAATAAAAAATAGAATGAAAAACGTTTTCTGAATTGCTCCATTTTTCTAACTGATGTACGGGACATCTGCTCAGTTGGAATGATAAAGCGAAGATTAGTGTGTTCCCTGCACACGGATGACACACAAAAATAGACAAATGGTCCTACCTGAAGTTTTTGTTGTTGGCCATCATTGATTACAAATATGCACCACCAGAAAAAAACAATCTGGGACAGTGGGACCTCAGCCCACCACAGCCAGTATCAATGTTGGAGGACGGAGCGCAGGGGTGCGGTCCCACTTGACTGGATAACCCGACTCGTCATTTTCAACCAAGGCTCATCATAGACCTATGGCCAAGAATGGAGAACTCAAGTAATGGCCAGATCCCACTGCCAATTAGGATTGGAATAAGTGGCTGAATCTGGACGTGTTCCACACAGACGTGCAGAAAAGCAGATCAGTCACAATGTTCGGCACATCTCCACGAACATGTCCACATTAACACTCTTGTTCCAATCCTTTTTGCCAGTGGGATCTGGCCCTAGTACTCAAGGGTGATGCCACATAGACCAGTTAAGAAGGGCAGGCAGCGAGCTGAAAGAACATCCCAGTCTTTTTTTTTATTATTTTTTTTTTAACTTCGTATATGGGAAACCTACTTAACGAGGTGTTGTGAATGGTCAACCATTGGTATCTCAAACCAACACGGGACTCCATGCATACATGCGACGTCAATCAGAATGGGTGGGAGAAACACCATAGACAAGAGGTAGTCAAGGTCTTCAGCTTAGATAACTTGAAGTACATCGAAGGTCAAACGAAAATACCGCAGCTATGTCGTGACACACTCAACTCAGCTCATTAGACCTTCCTCTGGCAGCTTCCCGACACGTGTTTCGACAGATGCCAGAAGATTGGTCATCCTCAGGGGAGGAGCAACCTCATTAAACCTACTTAACGAGGTGATAAGAGCATCCCCATTAAGTAGGTCCCAGCGTCGAAGGCTCCATCTATTGGTGGGGAGCTACACCTGCTGGAAATCGGGTCCAGCGTCCCTATGCCGAGATGTGTTGATACCTCCAACTACCTATGAGTGCACATCACGCAATATATGTCAGATGATGGAAGACCATATCCATCTGATCTATCGTACCTCCAAACCAAACTGAGGCTTCGAGCCCAATCTTATCTATCAGAGGGAACCCTAACCATGAGTGATGTGATGTGTGTCAGCTGGAAGAGGGGTCGAGCGCCCCTATACAGTGGTGTGAAGCTATATCCTACCTCCAGAACCGATCTGTATATGTACAGCAATCCATATGAATCAACATCCAACCGGCGTGTCTTCACTCATCAATTAATACATGTCCCCTGAAGGGAAAACCCTATCCCCTAACCTAGCATAGCACTATAGGAAGTGAGGCATCAAGCCCAATTCTATTGATCAATCCAGAAATCGAAGCTTAACACAGATATGAAGCGAAACCCCCGAGCTGATGTACTCTCTATGTGAAGGAGCAGAGGCATTGATTACTTCCCAACGCAGGGGAAGGATTGACCTCCTGCTCATAAAGCATATATGTCCTATACAATGATGTGTATAGCTGTCATTTTGCGCATATATTCACCAACAATAACAATCGTAATCCTCAACAATCCTTTTGTGATTAATAGTTGAGGGTCAGACAGGTAAGAGGCAATCAACCCTAATCATCGCAGGGAGATCATCTATCCTATCCCCACCCGGTGCCAGAAAAGAAGAGACGATTCATCATAAAAAAACACCGAGTAGGGTAGGGGGAACAGTACCAAATCGTACCTTCAACCTCAAGCCCCACTTCACCATCCGCAACAAGCTACAAAATCCCCCCCACTGCCCTGATGACGGCATCTGTTCCTTGATGCTGATAAGGAGCAAGGATGGAGAAGCACCACTCTCTGCCCCGCTACCTCAGTGGTTGTCACCGCCGCCGTCGTCATGGCTGTTGTTATTCTTCTTGTTATTGTTGTTGTTGTTATCACCGTCGTTGTTATTGTCCGTGCCATCCTTCTCACCCACCTCACCGTTTTCCCCCAATCCCTGCTCACCGTCGTTTTTATTGTTGTTGTTGTTGTTGTTGTTGTCGTTGTTGTTGTCGTTGTTGTTGTCGTTGTTGTTGTTGTTGTTGTTGTTGTTGTTGCTGTTGTTGTTGTTGTTGTTGTTGTTGTTGTTGTTGCTGTTGTTGTTGTTGTCAACATCCTCACCCATCTCAACCATCTCGTTGTTTTCGCCGCCTTTGTTGTTGTTGTTGTTGTTGTTGTTGTTGTTGTTGTTGTTGTTGTTGTTCTCTCCCCTTGCCTCCATCGCGTTGGTGTCGCCGTTGTTGTTGTTGTTGTTGTTGTTGTTGTGGTGGTGGTGGTGGTGGTGGTGGTGGTTGTTGTTGTTGTTGTTGTTGTTGTTGTTGTTGTTGTGGTGGTGGTGGTGGTGGTGGTGGTGGTTGNTTGTTGTTGTTGTTGTTGTTGTTGTGGTGGTGGTGGTGGTGGTGGTGGTGGTTGTTGTTGTTGTTGTTGTTGTTGTTGTTGTTGTTGTTGTTGTTCCTCCTTCACGCCTATCCCACCCAGTTCGCCCAATCGCCGCTCGCCGCCGTTGTTGAAGTTACTATTGGTACTGTTGTCGTTAATGTTATTGTCATTGTTGTTGTCGACCATCCCGCTCGTCTTGCCAAACCCGCCCATTCCATGCCTCTCTTCTTCCAACCCCTGCTCCACCTCCATTATTGTTGTTGTCACTGTTGCCGTCGCCGCTGCCGCTGCCGCCATTTCCACCATTACCAGTAGCCCCCACTCCCCTTCCCACTCAGCTCCGTCATCTGTGGCATATTCCCCCTCTCCATTGCCATCTGCACTCTCATCCCCAGCCTCCCACTCACCTGCATCATCAGCGGCATATTCCCTCTCTCCATCACCAACTAGAGAGTGCCATCAGGTTAACCCACCTTTCTTCTCCCCCCCCCTCATACTCATCGCACCCACTCACAGCAACATCACAACTCATCTCTCTTTCAGATTCCCAGATCTCACCTATAGCGCAAATATTTGTATAATAGCGGAGCACATCGCGATCATCATCTTGCTCGCCTTCAAAGTCCTCTGTAAGCGAGACTTCGTCTTCATTATGAAAGAGCTTATCTTGTAGTCGAAGTGCTCCACGTTGTAGCTCCCCTTCCATCTCCATCCCTCGCCCGGGATGTTGCGCCACGTATTACAATTCGTCGTCGATCTTCACTGTTGGCGCTACCCCTGCCCGTGCATCGCATACGTTCATGTCCCTACAGCAGATGCCACGTGGCAATCAAAGGGCCACGTGTTTCTGCCGGGCGCGTGCACAGGCCTAGCAGCCTGGGAGAGTACCTCCCCAGGTGCTAGTCGAGCCGGGGGAACCGGGCCTACCGGTCCGCCAACGTCAGGGCGCTAGCGCTAGCGCAAATGAAGAACATCCCAGTCTCTATCAGGATGTATCTGGATGTCTGTGCTACGAAGGTACAGATCGCGCACCTGGCTATCAGCACCATGAAGTGCAATTTGACAACTGGCATTTTGTCAGTTGTGATGCACCCTAAAAACATTTGTCTAAAATGACTCCGACTCTGATTTTGCAGATCTATCTGTACGTAGATGGGAGCGTTATTGAGAAAATCAACTGTTTGATTTTATTTTTCTTGGACCATTTCTCGATTTAAGTGTATCACCTTTGCGCAGGGGCCATGCTAATCTTCTCTTATCGTTCCAATTTTAACGGATGTCCCAGAGGACACTGCTTGATTTTGCTGAATAGTCAAGACTCATGGGAGAGGAAAGTTGTATATTTTGGCTTGGGCATTAGGCCCACAATAAAGCAAAACGCCGGTTTAGGCAAAAAAAAAAAAAAAAGGGAAACACATTGTATGTTGAATCCGGATCGACCCTCAGCCTGTCATGTGAAAGCTCAGGTTGGTCTTAAGTTGATACCCCACGTATTTGTTCCCCAGCATAGCATAGCGATGGTTCCTGGGATAGCAAGCACGGTAGGTCAGTTGGTTACAACGATGACAAGTCCCAAGAGAGGTAGCAAGCTCAATTATTGGCATGTCAATCCACTACCTCGCTTGGGGATACTGGCTCGGTGTTACGATTGTTTTTGTACCCATCACCTGTCTTCCGGGGGCAAGGGAGTTAGGGGTTGTGACGGACCCGCCGGTATGGCGGTCTGTTAGGATGAAGACGAAGGGTTGAGGATGGAGGAGATGAAGATGGAGCTGGAAGGGACATCGCAACTCCGACGCAGACTCAACATGCACGCATTCCAAAATGTGCAAAATGAAGAATGACCTGAAAACAGACTGCAGTTGGGGTATACCCCGGCAGACTGACTGGACTGGACTGGACTAAAACAGCACACGGCCTGTGGGGTCAGGCCACAACCTAGTCTCACAGGCCGAACAGGCAAAGAGCCTGATAGGCCCTGGCTGTAGGTCAGGGTAAATAAAGGCCCACTACACGATCCTTAGACCTGTAGTGGATCGCAAGAGCCAAAAACACGCTATCCACAAAAACAGCAAAACTCTGCAATAAAGAAAGATGAGAAATTTAGGATGCGGAGCAAGCTCCATGCGGAGTCCATGCGATGTAGCCTAAGCTATATAATGTCAAATTAAAAACAAATGTCAGGTATACACATCCTAACTAACAACAGAAAATGACATATAGCAAGATACATTTTTCTGGAGGCAATTGCCTCAATGCCGAAAGGAAAAAAGAGCAATATGTCACAAGTAATGTCATGTCGCTGAACCACTAAAAGTGGAATGGTCTCAGAGGGGGTGAATACAGCCCAAGAATCGAAACTCCTAAGGGCAGTCACACACGAAGGTGGGATAGGTCATTAGGCTTAGGGTGATGGAGTGGTAGCGAAGCAAAAAGAATGACCTTAACAAATATATCATCAAGGCGGGTAATGCTCAAGGAAAGGGTGACACCATGCAGAATCGAAAATGAAAGAGGAGTCTGGAATAGGGTGGACATATGCCTAACTGAAGGCATGCAATGACCAGCACTAGGGTGATGAGGGACGAAGTGGGTAAAGGAAACATGCACACAACTCAGCGACTAGAGGAGGTAGCTAGATCTAAGAGCAGGGAAGCCACGATAACGCTACGGTCCCAATGTCTATGTGATACCAAGAAAGAGCCTCACTAAGAGAGACCCGACTAAGTGAGAACCATCATGCGACACATGCAAGGGAACGTACAAGGTAAGGTGGTGGCGTGAAGTAGTCACATCCAAAGTAGCTGAAGCCGATAAGGTAGCTGAAGTCGATAAGGTAGCTGGAGTCGTTGAAGTGATCGATGACGTATATGAAGTAGGAATCGAGATCATGTCGAAGCAGAGTTGCAAAACGCTGACATCCTAAAGAAGCCGATGATAGAGTACCCGAAGGGAAGAAAAGAGGAGAGAAGAGTGAGAGAGATTGGGGGATTAGTGGTAGAAATAGAAAAAGATAATTAGGAGAATGAGGGTAGAGAAGAAGAAGGGGTGGAGAGGGTTGATTAGTGAGTAGGGAGTGATACCAAGCTCTTGGGTGTCCAAAAGCAGAAATCCTGGCCTTCAAGCAACCTTTTGGAAGAAGGTCTCTTCAACCACTGCAAAGAACTGTCAGCAAGGCACGAAAGTCTGATCAAACTCATCAGATCTGCCAATTAGATGGATCGTGAGAGATTTTGATCTTCCAAAAGGATACTCTTCATTTGTAGTGCAGCCCCCTATCTAGGGAGATCTTCAAGCTGCTGCCTGTGAAACCCCGCGTTCTTTGAACGCGGGTTTTCCGTTCAGAAACTGAACGGAATGCACGCGCGTTCAATGAGCGGGACCGAACGTGGAGTTAAATTCCGCGCGGGGAAAAAAAAAAAAAAAAAAAAAAAAAACTCAAAATTTTTCCAAAAACAAATATGTTATGAAGAAAAATAAAATAAACAACATTTGCCTGAGCATTACATCTAAATTCGTTACCAAATTGGAAAAAAAAATAGAAAACAAAAAACAGAAAAAAGTAAAAAAAGAATTGAAATTAGCGAGCGAACACGATTTTTTTAATTTTTTTTTTGCCTAAGCAAAATGACTCCAAAATTGAGAAGCATATACCTCACATCATACAGAACTCATAAAAAAAAGCAGAAAAAAAAAAATATTTTTAGGTATCGAAATGATTTAAAATAATAATAATAATAATAAATAAATAAAAATTGAACGTCGTTCAATTTTGAACGCGAATTTAAATCCGCGTTCAAACGCACATTTGAACGCGAACGCGCGTTCACGGCGTTCAAATGGTTACACAGGCTGCTGCAAAAGATTTGCAGTGGATGAATCAGATCTGCTGTAGAGCAGCCCCCTAGCCAGGGGGTCTTCACACACTGCCACGTGGCACTCTTGGACATGGTCACAGGGAAAAGAAGGAGAGGGACAAGGGAAAGGGAAACACTTTTTTGCTAATAAATTTTCACCCGCTGGGTGGAATTTAGCAAAAGAGGGTTCATTGGAATTTTTTTTGAAAGGCGCTTCCAATGAGATATGGCGCGGCATCAGCCGTCGCTTGTAGTAAAAACGCTTGTTGAAAAACGAGCGCGCAGAATTTTGGAGCCTGAAAAATAAAATCGTGATCTTGAAATGAACGTAGCTCCAAAACGAGCACACAAAATTTCGCAATCTATAGCTCGTTGAAAGCGGCTCATCGAGAGCTTTCAAAAACGCTAAAGATTAGAATTTAGAACAAATGAGCACCAGGTGCAAAAGTTAGAAAGCAAATTATGCACTAGTGTTATTAGAGGGGGGGAAGTGGCGAGCGTTTTGCTCAAGCCACGTGATAAGTGGTGACCGGGTTAGGCGGGGAAGGGGAGCAAGGAGAAGCGTCTGCTCTGATACCAGTGTGACGGACCCGCCGGGATGGTGGTCCGTCATGATGAGGACGAAGGGTTGAGGATGAAGGAGATGGAGATGGAGTTGGGAGAGACAACGCAGCTTTGACGCAGACTCAACATGCACGTACTCCAAAATGTGCAGAATGAAGAATGACCTGAAAAAAAAATGCAGCTGGTGTATACCCCCAGCAGACTGACTGGACACTAGATTGGCTTGGTACCGACAGTTGTACAGGACTGGACTGGACTGGACTGAAACAGCACACGACCTGTGGGGTTAGGCCATGACATGGTCAGACAGGCCGAACAAGCAAAGAGCCTGATAGGCCCTAGTTGTAGGCCAGGGCAGATAGAGGCCCGTTGCAGGGGTGAAGTCATAGCAGCCCCTTCTCGGGGGAGATCAAAGGGATCTATTTGGGGACCTTGAGAGAGAATAGACAACCTTTGGGAGGTGGGGAGTCATTTTACTCATCCATCAAGATTTGGGGTAGATGTTTTTCCATCCAGAGAAGTGAGTATATATATATATATATATATATATATATATATATATATATATATATATATATATATATATATATCGTCACAAACAGAACTGCCCGGTAAACCGTNCAATGAACTGGTGATTTAAATGGAAGGCAAGGCAAATCTCGGCGCCACAATCATGGAAGGGCCTGATACAATTAGGAGTGGTGGTAGGTAGGTAGTGTGAGGTGAAATTGAGAGAAGAATATAGCTTTTATATATATATATCGTCACAAACAGAACTGCCCGGTAAACCGTAGGCAGAGAGAGAGAAGAGGACAACAAACGAGGGGCTGTGACAAACTGTTTCATCGGAGTTTCACCGATATATATATATATATATATATTAAAGCCCAGGTTGTTGTAGAGGTGGGATACTAGACGGATGGCAGTCACCTACAGTACTCGGTCACTCGGCTGTCCAGATGAACCCCTTTGAAGACCCCACCCACCCTTCCTCTTATCTTTTGCCCTGACACACCCCCGCCCCCCATCTCCTACCCTAGTGTTTAACCCCAAACACCTTGTATATGAAGAATACAACGCACGTTCTTCATATAACGAGTTTTAGGGTACAACTTTTTATAAGCCTATAGTATTGAGTCTATTGACATTGTTTTTTTTTCCCTCGAATTCAGTTGGGATTTTTCTTTATTATTATTTTTTTTTACAAAGAAGAGGTAGATATATTCATATAGTCGAGAATCAGGCCCAACGTTCCGTACATCATTTGTTGCGGTCAAACGAACTAAGCGAGGCATTTTTGGCCAAACCTATCCCAACCATAGCTCAAATCAAGGATCACAAACAAATCCCCATGTTTCAACTCTATACCCTAATTACCTATAATTGATGCCTCTAACCCTATAACTTTTTTTTTTTTTTTTTTTAACTCAGGCTTCAATCTATTCGTGGGGAGCATCATGTACTGAGAATCGGGTTCAACGTCCCTTATTAACTTCATAGGTGAAAATTGAGACAAAACCATGAGCATGAGACAATCAGAGAAAAACCAGTATGCTGGAAACCGGGTCCAGCGTTGCATGCCTCTGACGAACTGAAACCAGAAATGGAAGTTCTGCCTCTTCACCCATCTCACTGGATGTCAGAACCTATGCAGAAAGTTAGAAGCCCCTCCCTAATCCACGACCTGGCTCAATAACCGGCAGGAGTCACTGGGGGGCACCAGTGAGTCCTTCTAACCCTAAAACTAACGAGCAAACCAGTGTAAACTATCGAAAAAGAAAATGCAACCACAAATGTATACCTCTATCCCTAAACAAACGAACAATCAACGCAAACTATCAAAAGAAACACAAATATGATGTCCAACTTTGAGCTCCAACCCTAATAGCAACTACTAAAGATTGCGATAAGAAAAAGCAGTATCAATAATCTATCAAAGCACCAAAGATCAAGGAACCCAAACATCACGCCGGACTCGAAGTAGGAGTACCGGCAACCGTGGACAATCCCAGTCGCATCTTGAAGCCCGTTGTCGAAGATGGTGGACGATACCGGTAGTGACTAAAAGTCGATTGTCTCTTCGAGAAGTCGACCTTGTATCAATTTGGTTGGGATTTTCGCCAAGACCCTCATGCAAAAGTTGTTTGCATTGCAATTTTATACGACATACCTTTTTTTAAGTTTTTTTTTATTTTTTAATAAATTTGTTGGAAATCGAGATTATTAAAAAAAAAAAACAGTAAACAAAATGTCCCTGCCGTAAAAAGATATTTGTATCGTCGTTGTAATTGTTTTCTCAAATTTGGTTGTGAATTTTGACAGGACCCTCCAGCGAAAGTTGTTGGTATTGCATTGTTGCACAACATTCCTTTTTTTCAGATTTTTCTGATCAATTTTTGAAAAAACAAAATTGCAAAATTTTGAATATAACGGACGTACGTTGTATTCAAATATGTACGTAACGTATGTCCTATTTGGGAAAAAACAAGCAATTTTTGAAAACCCAATTTCGAGAGGTAATCCGAATAGAACATACATACGTTTTTTTCAGTTTGAGAAGGTAGTATGCACATCGTAGATAGAACATGGTATGTGTAGGGATGGACTGAAGGTTTTCCCTGGTTGCAATTGGCCCTGCGGTAAACTGGAGAGGGTTTCACAATCGACATTACCCTGCATCCCCTAATATGATCTTAGCAGGGGACAATTCATGTCAGTGAGATCACACAACCCATAATGAATTGATAAGTTGGAGGTGCAAGGGGGATGGGCAGGAGGTCGCCCCTGCGACAAATTGGTGCGGGTTTTGGGGTTGGCATTACCCTCCCCCCTCAATACGATACTAGGTAGATAATGCCCTGAAGATAAAATACAACCCATTCCATATTGATAAAGAATGGGTGTAGGTGCGATGTGTTCAAGTCTGCCCTAGTGAGAATCGGTCATGCGACAAACTGGTGCGGGCTTCGAGATCGGTATTACCCTGCCTCCTTTATGTGTTTTATTTACTTTTTCCAAAGAAACATCACAGCGAGAGGTTGCTATCCTAGTGGTGATAAGAGCACCACCGGGATTGGGCCGTGAACTGATGGGATCGGGCCATGAACTGATGGCTCTAGTCAATTGGTTGGGAGCGGCACCTGCCGAAAACCAGGTCCGACGTCCCTTTTTGTGAGTCGGTGAAACCCCGAAGAAACAGTTTGTCACAACTTGAACCCCTCGTTTATTGTCCTTTTTTCATCTTTTTTTTTTTTTTTTTGGACAAATGGTCCAGTCTATTCATGGGGAGCAGCATGCGCTGGGAATCAGGCCCAACGTCCCATATAGAGTTATAAAAGTCAATTGAGATACCAGGGCCATTATCCAGCTTCGACTGATAATCAATCTAAGAACTATTGAGAACTATTGAAGAAATTCAAGAAAGTTCAAGAGAATTAAACATTTAGAAAATCCTGAAGATAACTCTCCAGTCTATTCGTGGGGAGCAGCATGTACTGGAAACCAGACTCGACATCCTATTTTAAAAATTGGTGTATGAGAAGAAGTGTAACATTGAATCTGTGGGATGGAGACAAGCGTCATCAATCGGGAGACTTTCAATGGTACCCGGACACTAATTCCACAATTTTTGCCACTCCTCTTAAACCACCACTACTTCCTAGAGTCGTGTCCTGCGCCACAATTTTAGGAAACGTACGGGCTACTACAGGAGCGCCTAAATCCATCCGGCAAGAAACGTTTCTACTCTTTTTTTTTTCGCAGCCGATAGCTGGGTCAAGTACTGGTGGTTTAAATGAAAGAGAATAAGATCCCCAAAATGTGTATCATCCAGAAATGTGCACCACCTATCACCTAACTATGATTTGACATTCTTACTGTTCTCTTGCCATAATCCGTCTTAACTTTTAACCATACTTTCGGCGCATTCAGTTGCACGGCCCCGCGCACAGCGCACGATGCGGCGCACCTGGAAACTTAGGGGTCGGGGGGGGGAGGGGGAAGTTGTAGGCCCGAATGGGATGTCACTTTTTTTTTTTTTTTTAATTCTTATAAAAGACGGAAGTCGGGTCCGGCGTCCCTCACAAAGAGTGACCTTTATGGCATGATCCGGGTACTTCCCCTAGGTTCATGCCTCGGTCTCAGTCACCAGTGAAAACCCAAAAAATCAACAAAACACAAACCACCAAAGCACAGACAGTTTCAATGTTTCGTAGATCATAATGAGACTCGCGTATACAGTCTTTGTGAGGTTTTTTTTTTTTTTTTTTTTTTTTTAAAAACAGGGGACCCACCAGGTGTGGTGCTCCGTCTGGGATAGAGATGGAGATGGAGGAAGAAGGGGGAGCGAGATGGCACAACGCAACTCCCACGCCAGATTCCAACGCACGTACTCCAAGTGTGCGAATGTAGAATGAGCGGGAAAACAAACAACAGTTGGGGTATACAGCAGTGGACTGGCTGGTACCAACAGAGGTACCGGCTTGGACTCGACTACCCCAAATACAACACAGGCCTGTGAGAACAGGCCAAGGGGCTGGTTTCACAGGTCAACCAGAGGTCCGCTACGCAATCCTCGACCTGTGATGGATCGCCTAGATACAAGCACGCTTCCGCCAAGAAGCGGAACTCTACCAAAGAAAAGAAAACCTGAGTAGTCTAGGATGCAGAGCAAGCTCCATGCCGAATCTATGTTATGCAACCTAGAATAGAAAATGTCACAAAAACAGCAATGTCACAACTAACAGCCTAAGTGAAAGCAAAAGTGAACTAGCATACATGTCCTAGGAAAGCGGGAAGTAATGACAACTAGGTCCTAGAATGTTGGAGGTAGTAGCCTCAGTGTGGAGACAGTTGACTAGTGTATAAGTCCTAAGAACGACAAAACCAGAAACAACTAAATCCTAGAAATGTTAGAGGCAGTAGCCTCAGTCTGAGAGCAACAACAACAACAAGACAACCATATGTCACAGGAGGAGTGTGTCGCAAACCAAAGGGTGGGAGGGTCTATGAGGGTGGCGAATGCAGCCTAGGGGTCGATAACTCCTAAGGGCATTCACACATAATGTCAGGGGGACATATGTCATCGGCTCAATGAGGGTAGGGAACTGAGAGTAAACGGAACCAATGACCCTAATAGATAGACCATCAGGGCGGGTAATGCTCGATTAAAGGGGTGACCGCTATGGAGGGTCGACCATGCAAGGGAACAAGGGAGCCTGGTATACGGGGCGCACCTAGATGAAGCATGCGAGGCTGCCTAACTAGGGCGTGAGGGCCGATAAAGGGTAGAAAAGTGATGGGTAAGAGAATCATGCAAATGACTCCTAAGGTGAGGGAAGTCGGAGCTAGATCCGTGAGCTGGGAAGCCAAGGCAACGCTACGGTCCCGATGCCTATGCGTATACCAAGGGAGAGCCCAACTAAGAGGAACCCGACGAAGGGGAGACCATCATGAGACACAACCAGGGTACTATACAGGTAAGGTGGTAAGAGAGTGACGACATCTGAAGTAGGCAGAGTTGATCGTGACGAAGTCCATGAAGCTGCCGATGACGTCAACGATGAGAAGTCCAGAATTTCGTCGAGGAAGAGCCGCAACGTCAACGAGCTGAAGTGGCAAAACTGGAGTGGATGGAGTACTGAGAAGTCAAAGACGAGAGGGTGCAAAAAAGGTACATCAACATGTGTATCTCCTCCAGGTTCTGTTGTGTGGCGTCGACCATAATTGTGAGATCGTCTGCGAATAGTGAGCAGACCGGGACAGCATCCTCAGGAATGTCGACTATCTGAATTTTCTTTAAGTCCTTGCTTTGTCGGAGGTTGGTTGCTAACGCTTCCATTATGATGATGAATAACAAGGGGGCAATGGGGTCCCCCTGTCTAACTGGACATTACAGTCTTATCTCTGGGGCCATAGACCCGTTTATTTGAACGCTTGTGGTTGCATTATAGTGCAGAATACGGACCCACCTCCGAAAATTGTTGCCAAAATTCAGCCGCCCCAGAAACATATCTAAGAATGTCCAGTCTACATGGTCATAGGTTTTTCCGAAGTCAATGAAGATGAGTGCGGCGTTATTTCTAGACTAATGGGCCAAGCTAACCATCTCGTTGACCAGGAGTATATTCTCTTGGATATTCCGATTGCGCATGAAGCCGGTTTGAGCTGGATGGATGATGTCTTCCATTACCCTAATCATTCGGTTGGCCAACGCTTTGGACAACATTTTGTAAACCACCGTCAAGAGAGTGATGGGTCGGTAATTTCAAATGTTCATTTTGTCCTTTTTTTTATGAAGTAACGATAAAACCCATTGTCCTACTAATTCGCCCAGCTCTCCGGAATCCCACACCGCCCTGTAGAAATTCATCAGGTCATCACTTAGGAAAGGCTACATGGCCTCCCACAATTTTTTGGGGAAGTCGTCTAAGCCCGGGGTTTTCTCTTCCTCCATTTGCATGAGGGCTGTCCAGATCTCTTTATTGGTGACTTGGCGATCCAAATGGTCTTTCTGTATTGAGGAGAGGTGGCCCTCCATCGCTATGAATCCCCCGCGGTCATGACCGCGGGTCCAAACTCAGCGTGCGGCCAGGATTCCGACCGCAGGTCATGGCCCCTGTGGTTGGGTGCCGTCGAGAATTTCATATATTTAAAAAAAAAAAAAACACTAATGAAAGAAAAA
>BFEA01000127.1:774416-818520 GCA_003427395.1 Chara braunii
GCGCGCGCGCGTGTGTGTGTGTGTGCGTGTGTGTGTGTGTGTGTGTGTGTGTGTGTGTGTGTGTGTGTGCGTGCGTGGGTGAGTGTGTGCGTGCGTGCGTGTGTGTGTGTGTGTGTGTGTGTGTGTGCATGCGTGCGTGTGTGCGGGAGAGAAAAAAGTATATGTTGCACCAACTAGGGGAGCAGTTGAGCCCCATAGGGATTCCAAGCTTTTGTCGTCAGACGAGGCCTCCCAGTGAGGTATATGCGTTGTTCATTAGCTAGTTGTTCATGTTTTTTAGAAGTGTGGGGGAGAGAATGGTCTGATTATGGGAAGGAGTGTTAGTCCAATTGGTGTATATTTTGACCTCATTTTTCAGTGTTCGGGTTCTGCATACTAGTTTTGCATTCCCGATAGTCTTCGTGGCTTCTTTAAAGGCAATTTTGATGAAGAAGTCAATAGTGGTTGACAGCCCATCTGGTGCGTCATCAGTGGGGATGGTTTCGTAGCAGCGTGTGATATCTGCTGAGAAGAGTGAGTGTATCTGGGTAGGGAGATTGTAGACGTAGTCAGAGACGGAGTCGATTATCCACCAGAACGGAACTTTGCAGCCAGTTTCTTTTTCAAGTTCTTTTGTTAGTTGGCCACAGTGTTTCTTAACCATCTCAGCTAGACACTTAAGTGAGGCAACACAGAAATCTGCGAGGGGAAAGAAAATAACATCAACGGCGTTAGTTAGCCATCAAAAAGAGTTTTTGTGTTTCTTATAAGTGGGCATTAGGTAGGGGAGGGTTCTGTTTTGGATAGGGAAGAAAGGGAAAGTTGTTTTTCTTTGGTGTTCGAGAAGGTTTAGTAGATCAAAGGTTGAGGTTTTGCAGGGTGTGAAGTCGTTTCCAACGAGTCTTTGCAGTGCTCGGAACCTAATGTAGTTGATGCGCGTGATGGTTGGGGTGTTGGGGGCTTTGTCAGTCCCGGAGATATAGAAATGTTATGTTAGGAAGTTTGTTTCATTTTGTAGGCTATGAGAGTTCTCAGTGAATTTTCGGAGGTGGTGTGTGCAGTTATTTCTGATTATCTCGTTAAGTTGCTTGAAGGCCTGGTCTCTTTGTGTTGGGTTAAGAGAGAATCCGTCTTGGTTGAGGTAGTCTAAGGTGAGTGAAGGGGTCTTTGTCATTTGATCTAGGACTTCTGTGATTTTGTATGTTTTGAGGGGGATATGGTTCAGGCCCAGTGCTAGGATTTCTTTTAGCTCACTGTTCTGGATTATGTTAAGATCGAGAGTGACGACATGTGGGGGTAGGTCATCGTTATCATAGTTTTGGGTGTATGAGGAGTATTTGTTCTGTTGGCAAAAACATCGAGGTGGCTGATTTTCATGCCATGACAAGAGTTCAAAGTTTTTGAACACCGCGGCGGGTTTATATAATATATGTGAGATGTGTTTGTTGTAGGTCCATCCATATGTGAATTGCCTTAGGTGGGTGTCAATGTTAGAGATATGTTTGGATAAAATTTCTGAGAAGATTTTCTTGGGTCTTACTCTTTCGAAGAATCTGCTGGCGTGGTGTAGGTGGATAAGCCGTCCTGGCGTGGTCGTCTGCTTTCTTCAGCCGTATCTTCGGTCTTCCATAAGTTGGAGGTTGCAATCCTGTCGTTGAGGGGAACACATCAGTTAGCAGACAACACAAGGTATATGGGGGGAGGGGGTGGGGGGCGAGGGGAGGCAAGGGGTTTTTTAATGTATACAAAAAAAATGCACATACACAGAGGCAAAGTTAATCACAAGGGTTCAGGGACAGACTCAGGGGTGTATATTGCGCAGATCCTGCCGAGGGGTACTGACTCAGGATGACGACTGTGTCGAATTTCCAATATGCCGATACAAAACAGAGTGAACACAGTAGTTCAGTGAAGAATTCAGAACTAGATTCGTATCTGGATCGTGTTATATCATGTGCTGAAAAAAACAAATCCTACCGAGAGTTATAGGCCTAGCATGAAGACGTAGCATATTCTACCGAGAGGTACAGACTAAGCATGGGGACTGCAAGTATCAGAAAGAGAAAACTCAGGGAGGAATTCAGAACTAGACTCGTGTCTGGAGTGTGTCATGTCTTGTGCTGGACTTAGTTTGCTAAAAAAAACACCCTTCAGGCTGTTGGGGTTTGGGGGTTGGGCTGTGGGCGCGGCTCTGGGGGGAACAGTGTGTGTGTGAGGTTGGGAGTTGTGTGCGACAAGGCGGTGGATTGCCGGGGAGGGGGCTCGGGGGATCACAGGGGTGCCAATGTGAGTAGGGATTCTGCTGGAGGAAGGGGTCATGTTGGGGGTATGGACGTGGATAGAGGAGGGAGAGGGTGCGTTAGAGGGCTGGCCAGATGTAGCCGGTGAGAAGGTCAGTGCCATTTGCCTCGATCTGCTGCATTGTACCATGTCTGAAATTGGTGACCTCGTCCGTCGTCTCGAAGTTGAGGTATTGGCAGGGTCGGCTTCTTCGGGGAGGAGGATGGCTGCAAATCTCTTGGCGAAAGGCACCTCCTTCAGGGAGGGGTGCTCCAGAAGTTGTTCGACGGTACTCTTGGGGTCGTCAATGAGTCTTTCTAGGAGATTGGTCATCATCTTTCTCATGTAGAGGAAGGTGACTTGTGCTAGGATCGGTTGCCTCCATTCGGTTTCCAGCCGTTGCTGAAAATCCAGCATCCTTGTGATGTCCGATGGTGCGTCTGGGCCAAAGAAGTCCAGATTGGCAATGTGGTACCAGATGAAGTGGTCGAACCAGGTGATCGGCCTACCGCAGTTGGTCGTGCAGGAGCATTTGAGGTACGGTCTTCCAGTGTTCCACATCTTCTTCACCTCTTCCAATGTCTGAGGGGTCCGTGGGAACCCTTTCTGGATGAGTACATGTTTGGAGAGAGGACACTTTGTCTTGTCCAGTACGGCCAGGATGGGGACGTTCCCATCAAAGGTTGGCCTGTTCGGTGGAAGGTGGAGTGCGAAGTCGTGTGCAGCCTCCTTACATTTCTCTAGCCCTTTGTCTAAGAGATTGGCAAGCGCTTTATAGGCTTCTACTGAGATGGGGGCCGTGTAATTGAAGTTATCTAGGTGCCAGAGCTTGTGAGAGACGTGTTTGCTCTGTCTTTCTATCCACGAGCTAGAGACAAGTGGGAGAAAGTGGTCGTCCTGAGCTAGCTTATGTGTCTTCCCTGAGCTATCTGCTGTTGTGGAGACTGTGGCAAGAACTGCACTAAGTCTTTTCTCCTGTTGTTTCTCTAGATAGTCTATTTCTGCCTGTGACAGTCCAATCTGTCTCCTCCTCTCTTGCCTTTTGACATTGATCTGTTCTGAGACATCTATGTCACCGACGTTAGTCAGATGGGCAGTGTTGTATCCAAACCTCTCTAGAATCGTCTTCTCTCCATTGGCTATGATCTTGTTGATCTCTCTGTTCTCAATTCTGTTTCTAGAGGCTATGGTTGGTGCACTGAGGGTGAAGGCCTGAATCTTCCTTTTCAGAGCCTCCGGGGAGGCTTCGTATATCCCGTTGAGAACATCCCAATCGCTGAATGCAAGTGTCTCTACAAGGCACGGCATCTGCAAGGCTTCATGGATCTTGTGGAGGATGTTCCTGGGCAAGGACATCATTACCAACTGAGAGTGTGCCGTTGGTGGTTGAAGAGTGGCGAAGGGCGCGACGTGAGGAGCTAGCTCTGCATGCCATCCTCTGTTGACGATTTCTTGCTCCTGCACAAGGTAGGGGTGTGGATTAGTACAGAGGTTTTAACAATCGCTTGCATGATTAGTAGCAGAGTATTGATTTAGTGTGAGTGTGGGGGGGGCATGTCTTGTTCACCTACATACTTGGGTGTAGTGGGGAGTCTTATTATGGGGGCGGAGTAGGGAGTCTTATCAGGGGGTCATATGCATGTGGTTCGGAAATCAGTTTGCATAGTGAGGGAGGGTTTGCGTTATTGGTTCAATGTTTTTTGCCTTCCGAGGTTACGATCCTGGGTGGTCTTGTAAAAAAAAGGGGGGGAGGCAGACCATAAGTATTCTTCGTGACCGTTCGTCTTAGTGTTGTGGGATCAGGTAGGTCTGTTCAAGAAAGAAAATAAAATAACATACAAAGAACGGGGGAACAGAGGGAGGGGTTAGGAGAGGAAGAAGGAAACGAAAGGAGGGGGGTTGAGGGCGGATTGTTTCGAAGGGGTGGAGCACTCTGCTGGGCATGTGTTTTTAGGGGGTGCCTTTTGGACTGACCTGGCGAAATGACGTGTCTGGGAACAGGATAGCCATATGTATTTTGAATTGCTCGATGATGCCCTACAGCGCAGACGACGGAGGGTTAGTGTTTAGTCAAAAAGAGGTTCGGGGATATTGTCAAGGTCTTTAGGTGTTGGAAGTGGGTGATCGAGGACGAAAAAAAGAGGGGGAGCAAATGAAGGGGGGGAAAAAAACCGGGGGGAAGAACTTTCTGAGGGGGAGGGGAGGTGGTGGGTTTAAAGGAGGGGCGGGAGGGGGGCCGTTAAGGCTTGGTGTGCCCAGAGTGAGGCGGGGAATTTCTATAAGTAGATGATATAGTGTGTGGGGAGAGTAGTATCTGATAGGACTTTCTAGATTGGATAGTTTTCTGAGTGGGCTGAGCCGATGGGACGGGGTGCGCACTATGCGGGGTTGACAATCAGGTTTCTGTGTTAGTTGAGTGGGAGTAGGATTACTATGAATAGTTTGTAATTGATCATTACGTACACCGAACGTAATTTCTGTCGTTCGATTTTTTGGAAGCATTGCGCAGTGTGACGACCGACTTTAAGCTGTGTTGCATTAGCTGGGGCCCAGGAGTGTTTGGTTGGTTGGACGTAAAAACGGGCGGGAGGCGAGAGTGGAAGGGGAGATGGTTGTGAGTCTTGTAAGTCGGGGGCGTAACTTGGGGCGGGTTGTGATGGCGTATGAGCTGAAGGATTTGCATGACTACTCGGAAGGGCGGGAGTTTGAGTTTATGCCCTCCATAACACGTCATTCCATCCGTCATTATGAGATAGATGCGCGAGGTGAGCTGATGCAACGTTTGGCTATCGGGCTTGGCTATGAGAGTGATGATCTTCGTGATGTCATTGTTTTCGTAAGCAAGGAGCATGAGGATGTTCCAAACCGTCATGAAGGATATGGGGAGGATGTGGTGGAGTTAATGATTCAGTTGGTGACGTCATCGTTGTTGAAAGAACACGAAGGACGGCTGGCTGGTATCGTTGAGTGGGAGGCCAAGTTAGACTTGCCATTGGAGGGGCGACACTATCTTAGGGGGGAGTTGCAGTGAGGATTGATAGGGATATGTGTGAGTGATTGTGGAATTTGTGGTGGTGCGCAGTATTGCGGAGGTGAGAGTGATTGCAGGGGTGAGAGTGTTTACAGGGGTTGAAATATTCTTACAGAGGTAATTACGGGGATGAGTGTGGTTGCATGGGTGCTCATGAGGTAAAATGGGTGTATGCGTAAGGGGGGTTATTTGGTGCGGGGTCCGAAGGCTGTCGGAATTCGGGTTAGTGGGTTGAGTGGTGGGAACATGGTGGATGTGAGGGTTTGGCGCAAGATCAGGAGTTGTGGATTTGGTGCATTCCCGAGAATTCGGGAGGTGAGTTTGGGGTTTCGAGTGCATTGTATGACGAGGAGTTGGTCAGCGCGGTGTGCTTTGCGGGTGATGAGGAAGCCTGGACTAAAAGTGTCGGGATGGTGTGGTAATCGAGGGGAATATTCCTCGGAATTCTTCTTGCGTAAGTGGCTGTTTTTTTAGGGCGGTTGTCGGGACAGAGTGGTATCTACTCTCAAGGTTTGATCGGGGTCAGTCGTTGGCACCGAGGGATGGCAAGGAAAACTGACCGAGAAGCATCTGAGGCAAGCGTATAGGCGAGAACGAATCATGGGGCGAGGGACATGAGTTCTTCGTGTGATGGTGTGGTCTTCGCGAGGGGTTCTTGTAAAGAAGCGCATTGGCTTGGCACCGAACATTTTTGCGCGGGGTTAACTGCAAGTCGCCTGATTACGCAGTTGGGCTGCAGGGTATGGTTGGGCACCTGGCAGGCAGTTGGTCGGTGTAGCGTCCAGTAGGGTGATTTTCTATTGGAAAGGGGGGGGGTAAAAACAAGTCTTTGTATACGTGTTGCGTGGCCACCAGGTAGGGCGTAGCAAATCTACTGGCGATCAGGATCCAGTCTTTTTGTATAGATCTTTTGTTTCATGGGAGGAAGTAGGTAGGTCTGTAGGGGGATGGAGTGCGAAGGAGCGAGTGGATGAGCGAGGGTGGGTGGGTAAGGGCGTGATTGTGTGACAGTTTGAGGCGGTGAGGGTGATCGTAGAGGAAAGTGTGTTTGTGTGGGTGTTTGTTGGAGTGAGAGCGATAGTAAGGGTGCTTGCGGGGATGAGTGTGGTTGCGAGGGTGATCATAAGGGAGAATGGGTTGTATGCGTAAGGGGAGTTATCTGGTGCGGGTTCTGGTGAGTGTCGGAATTCAGGGTTGATCGAAAGGAACATGGTGGGTGTGAGAGTTAAGTAGTGTAGCTATCTTCGGAGCTCGGTCAGTAGTTCTTGCAGATACTGTTTGACGTACAGTGACAACGCGAACTAGTTTTGGGATTATACGTGACTCATGAGGTGTGTTTGCATGAGGTGGGTGTATGAGTGAAGAGGAAGGGTGATCTTACGGGATTGGTGTGGGAATAAGGATGCGTATTTCTCGGGGTGTTATTTGCATAAGTGGGTGTTATATGAGGCAAACATACTTGGCACAGCGTTAACTATCCTTGCTTTTCGTACGAGTAAGCACGAAACAAATATAATGGGACTAGAATCTTCTTATGGATAATAAAAAACAAGGATAAATAAGCAAGATCTTTTATGTATATATATACACACACACATAAAGATTGGTGGTTTTTAGACGAACAAATGGAGATGGCTAATTAGGCGAACCATACTTGATTTGTGGGAAATCTAAGTTTGTCAGATTCGTTGTGGCTTTTCATTTATGACAACAATTCAACACTTGATTGGTATGGGACGAAAAACGCTTTTTGAGAATAAAGCAAAACAAAAGTCCCCTACTCTTAGGAACAATCCTCGGGGAGTCGGTATTAGAGTGTATGTGTGACCCATAAGTTAAAGTTAGGGGGGTAGTATGAGCAGAGCAATATCTATTATTAAAGTTTGATCGTGAGGTTGGCGTAGGTTCTTATGACCGACTACGGAGATGGTGTGAGGTTCCTAAGACAAGAGTTTTTGAAGTGGAATGAGTTAGTCAGGGATCGAATGGTTATCTATGGGTGCGCGTAGTGAACTGGAAATCCCTCGCAGCAAGTCAACAGGGTACAGGTGGACCCTTAGGATGAGGTGCTATTCGGGAGGTGTTTAATGGTGTTTCTCAGAGTTCTTTGTGGGTGAGTAAAAAAGAGGAAGCGCGCGTGGCCATCGTGATCTCTAGAGTTTGTAGCCCATGACAGGGATCTTTGTATGCTTGTTGCGAGAGCATTAGGTAGGGCGTATGAGGTCTGTTTGTGATCACGAACTAATATTTCTGTAGGGAGAATTTCAACGTAGTAGGTGTATTGGGATGGGGAAAGCGATATAATTCGTAGGGAGCTGGGGCATGAAGGGGGGCGCATGAGCTGGGGAGGGAGAGGGAAGAGATAGGAAGAAACAGGAAACAGGAAGAAGAAGAGGAAGAAAAAGAGGTGAGGGAGAGCGAGGGGAAAAGGTCATGAACGGGTGGGAGAGAGGGCAAGTGGCTGATAGCGAGACAGGTATATATATATATATATATGTGTGTGTGTGTGTGTGTGTGTGTGTGTGTGTGTGTGTATTGTCACAAACAGAACTGCCCGGTAAACTGTAGGTAGAGAGAGAAGAGGACAACAAACGAGGGGCTGTGACAAACTGTTTCGTCGGAGTTTCACCGACTCATCAGGAGGCTGAACCCTATCAGTCTGCAGAATCCCCTCACTGATTACACTGTTAGTGATGATCTACCTTAACCACAATCAAGGTAGACTATCACCCACCGACACCAGGTGGAAATCTCTACAGACAGTCGGTTCATTCCCCATCACAAACCAGTAAAGTATCCACGAAAAAGTGTATATATATATATGTGTGTGTGTATATAACGTATATAGAGAGAGAGAGACAGAGAGAGGGGGAGAGAGGGGGAGAGCAGGAGAGAGAAAGAGAGAGAGCGAGAACAGATAGCAGGGACAAAAAAGAGGAAATAAGGTTTGGGCGAATGGGGGAGGAGGACGGGGGAGGGGGTGGAGGTGGGGAGGCGCGGGAGGAGAACGTGGGGGTAAGCGTGGGGGTTAGGAGAGGGAGTGGTATTGTGATAGGCGTTTTGCCCATCTTCCCGACAAGGGTTCTTAGGCGATCACCGAGCCGTGGCTGCGGGGGGACTCATGCAGACCGCAACAAGATGCGTGGGCACTTGTATTGAGGCTGGAGTCATCCAGACGGCGTGTAGATCACGACATTAAGAATCCCTAGAGTTTTGTCAAGGTTTAAGGACATCCGGGCTAAGGAGGTTATACGTGTGACGTAATACTCTATAGGTAGTGCTGGAAGCATATGTAGATGCTGTCTAGAGGGGAATCCACCCCAACTATTGTATCAGGGCATGTTGCCGGTAAGTGTGTGACAAAAAACAAATGCAATGAATCGACAACCCAAAGAGATGGGAACAGCATCATGTTTCCAGATGTCACTACAGTACGAGTACATAGCATCCACGGCAAAAAACCATCACAAGTTAGCCATTGATGTTCCATTTACCAGACGATGTCCCGGGCATTCATTGGAAAAAAAAAAAAAAAAAAAAAGGGGGGAACAGGGGGAAAGGGACATTCCATCATTCGGGTTAAGGTTTAGACGTCACCGGAGAGGAGAGGAGAAGAGATCTCCATCACCCGGAGGACCAATTACCACTCGGGGAGGAGGGGGGTAGGCGCATCCCCTTAAGCGCTTTTCGCTATCCGCGCCTTGGGATAGCTCATCAGAGGGTAAGAGTACTGTACGTCTCTTCTCTGGAGAGAGAGAGAGAGAGAGAGAGAGAGAGAGAGAGAGAGAGAGAGAGCATATATGGTGCGAAGAGGAAGAGAGAAGAGAGAGAAGAGGGGGAAAGGATGGAGATAGATGGGCGGGTGGTGAGAGGAGAAGAGGAGATTGGGCGAGGCAGTGGTTGGTGGGACTAGAGAGATCTGAGGAACACAGGGGGGGACGAGGGTTTTTTTTGGCATGGGCATAATTACTAGTGTATCAGAGGAAGGGTGGGCGGGGAAAAGGGGAAGCATGGGGAGTGGGTGAAGAGTGGGTATTTGGGTGGGGTCAAGTGGGCGGGTATGAGGAGGCTTACCAGGTGAGCGTTAATGTCGGCGTTGGTGAAGAGCTCGTCTGCAGCCGCAGCCATTGCTGGTGAGTGAGGCAGAGCTAATGTCGCTGAGGGGCGAAGGGAGGAGGTCTCCTTCCTTGTGGCCGAGGGAGCGTCTTGTTCAGAACGACGTTTCCTCTGAAGGTGTGTAGGAAGGTGGATGAGGATGATGGCAGAGAGTGAGTCGCGGGAGCGTCAACATACACGCTATGGAGGTTGTATGTTCCAAGGCAGGCAGTGTGCGCTAGGTATGTTGAGGCACGGTCGGGGCCGCGCTCTGAGCAACCGTAAGATGCGACTGAGAGTTCCATGAGGGAGTGATATAGTGAAGAGGTGTGTGTGTGATAGATGGCATGTGGCGGGGAATGTTCGGTGAGGGGTCTCAAGTGGGGGGGAGGAGTATGAGAGTACTTCGGCCATACTTGTTGGTGGGCGTAGCTTGGGAAGGTTGTTTTGTGTTGGGGGGCGTAGTTTTTTTTGGGGGGAAGGGGGGAGTCGAACTTTGTCTCAGTATGGTGGCAGCGTGTGTTCTTGTCTTCGTCTTCGCAGGAGTGAGGCTTGTTGGTTTTTGCGAGGTGCCGACTGTGCGGGGAAGCTGTACTGGGTGTCAGTGGATGCGTCGTTAGGAGAACGTGGGAAAGGGGATGTCTTTTTCGTGGGCGTCTTGTAGAGCGGCTATGGCGGAAGTCTGTTTTGTTTGTAATGCGTGTGGTGCACGACTCGTGTGTTTGGATCTCGTCGTCCGTCTGGTGTGTTGTCGTCAAGTGCCAGGGTATGTATCGTATGTGTCCTGTCCGGTAGTGTTTCGAAATTTTTTTTTGGAAAAACACGCGGGGGGTATTTTGGTTGGGGTTGGTGTGAACCGTCAGATGTGGGGGGGGTATTTGCTGTCATACTAATGCGCAGATGTATGGTGTAGGCTTATTTTCAATTTTTTTACCTGCGGGGTTGTTTTTGGTCGGGGAGCTGGGGATTCGTGGATGTGGACGTATAATGTGGGCAGAGGTAGTGTTCCGTGTAGACTGGTCATGCCTTGTTCCTTGGCGTGTTGGTGGTGTACGAATGGGGCCATTTTGTCTATTGGTAACAACATTTACTAGGCTGATTTCCTGGGGCGCAGTAGTCTGGTTGAGTAAGTATTTATGGATGTATGGGTATAGAGAGGTGTGTATGTAGGTGTGCAAGGGTATAGTTATGTAGAGATCTATATATGTATTTATATTTATATATCGTATATCTATATATTTCTTTGGTATGGCTATTTCTGTTTATATATTGTTGTGTATGTATGTAAAACATATTTATATATATATATATATAGGTATATATATTTATACAAATATATATATATATGTATATGTTATATATTAATATATGCATATATGTATGTGTATGTGTATGAGGTCCATCCCCTCTCTTTTTTTAGGAAGAGAAAAAAAAAATTTGCCCAGTTTTTTTTTTTTGGGGGGGGGTGTATATGTGTGTGTGTGTGAGTGTGTGTATGTGTGTGTGTGTGTGTGTGTCACACAACACAAAAGGTAGGGAAGGGGCGGAAGGAGGAGGAGGGAAGGAGGACAAACAATCACTCTCGTTTTCGGTGGAAACGTCAACGCTAAGCCACAAGACAGTACAGGTAGAGACGTGGGGAAGGAGGAAGAGGGAGGGCATCACGGGTAATGTCGAAGTGTATTACGGTCGGTATGCGGGGTAGGGGAGGGGATGTGGAGGAGCGGTGTAGGGTCATGGTGGGGGAGGAAGAGGAAGCGAAGAGGGGGGCTGGCGTGTGGAGGAGCGGTGTAGGGTTGTGGTGGGGGAGGAAGAGGAAGCGAAAAGAAGAGAGGAGAGGCAGACGGGGCGGAGGGGAAGGGGAGAAGAGGTGGGGTGATGAGGACAGAGAGAGGACAGAGAGAGGACAGAGAGAGGGGGGAAGGATTGAGTCGGAAGAGGGAGGCATAGGTACGGACATGAGTTGCATATCATGCGTGACTTGCGTCTACTTCAGGTTATGGTGTGGTTCGAGGAGAGCGGAAAAGAGGTCAGCAGGTGGGTTCTACCCCTGCATTGCGATCAGGACCAAGGTCCGTGTGTGTGTGTAGTAGTGTAGCATAATAAAGCAACCCAAGATATGAGAACCTCCTCCGTTCTAAACTCACCTTCCATATTCATTTGTAGATCATTGCACGTCCTCTTAAATGGCAGCCACCAGTCAGCAATACCTGCATGCCAGTCCATGGAGGGGGGAAGAAGAAGTGGGTGGGAGGAGAGGAGATAGGGAGCAGTGATGGCATGACCATCATAGTTGGTGTAGTAACCAATAGAGGAGGGGTGGCGCGTACCCTTAAGCGCTTTTCGCCGCTTGCGCTCAACACGGCTCATCAGAGGGTGATATTCTCTGGCTCCCATTGTGGGGGGGAGTGAGAGAGAGGGGGGGTTGAATGAGCAAGAGGTTGGGCCGATTACAGGACTCAGCACATGCTCGTTGATGTCAACATCCACGAAATGATCGCTTGTAGCTGCCATCGTTGTCTCAGATGGACAATGTACACCCCGCTGTCGATCGCAGCACCAAAGTGTTATGGAACTTAACTTAGTGCTTGTCGATCGTGCTCTCACGAGCTGCACACTCACTTTACTATTAGAGGGAGTAAAGTGAAGCAGTTTGAGGAGGATAAGATTTGAAGAGATACTTCAAGCTGCCGAAAGCTATGGCGGAGATCGCTCCCTACCAATAGCGCAGCGAAGGTACAGCAAGACGGGGGAATAGGAGACGGAGAAGAGGAGTTGAAGGCCAACAGTGGGTTCTGCCACATACCAGGCGTGGTTTGTGAGGAACCCATTGGCTAGGAGGATAGATATATAGTGGGTGGGGGGGTTGGGATGTCGAGGTTGAGGTAGTGTATGTGTGTGGGGGGATCGACGTTGACGGTGGGGTTGGAAGGTTGGGGGAGTGAAGTAGTGTGATATGGTCATGGGGAGTCGGGGTGTGGGAGGAATGGTGTGATGAGGGGGAGTACAAGTGCCATGATGACAGGGAGTGTTGGCATGTGCATAGGGGTGGTGGGTGGTGCGGTTGAGGCAGGGGGGTTGGGGTATGGTGTGGGTGATGAGGAAGGAAGAAGGAGGGTGGTTTCTTGGGGTGGGGGGGGGGGGWKGCAAAGGGGGGTCAGGGGGGTCAGGAGTTTTGGCGCGAGTGTGTTTGTGGGCTGTTTGCAGGGTTGGTAGGCGGGCACCAAGTGGGAGGGGAAGCTGTTGGCGATGTGAACTGGGATGGAGGAGCACGGGTTGTCTGTATGTTGATGGAGGTTGGCTTCTTCTTGGGTAAGTGGGAGGGTAGCTGTTACATGCACGTGGCTATGGCAGGTTGTGTTTGTGTCTGTATGCCCTTTTTTTGGCGGGCGTGGTGGTTCAGACCTTTTGGCAGGTGGTGGCGATAGGTTGTGGCGGGGTAAGGTCCTTTGTTTGCTTTTTTTGTTCTTTTGTTGATCTGTGACCGATTTTGGTGTCGTTTCGTGGGAGGTGTGGTGGGCAAGTTGGGTTGTGGTTTTGTTTTAGGTGGCAGGTGGGTATTGTGGGGTTCTCTTTTTTGGGGGGGGGTTGGGTTTTGAGTAATTTAAGGAGGGTTTTTTTTGGGGGGTGTGGGTTTACGGCTGGGTGTACTGTGTGCAGGGACGGTCTAGGGCTGTTTGGTTTGTGGTTATGATTTCCTTAAATTCAGTGCTTAGATCTGTCGATTCACTGGGGGGGTTGAGGTAAGGGTCAGTGGGGGGGCATAGTTGGTCACTGGCGGTTTTTTTTTTTTTATGGTGGACTCAAGGTTTTTGTTTTATTTGTGGGTTTTTTGTGGTGGTCTGCATGTGTTTTTTTGAAGGTTCATTTGTTTTGGGGTCCCTTGGCCAGGGTCAGTGGGGTGTTGTGAGAAGGTAAGTCGGCAGTGTGGGTGAGTTTGCTTTCATGTGGTGTTGGGGTTCGTCAGAGGGGGGAGAAGGTGGGGGGTCTAGGAGCGCGAGTTGGAGATCGGTGGGGGGGCCTAGGGTGTGTGGTGGTTTGGGGGTGTGAGTTTGGGGCTGGTGGGTGGGGCACCGGGTATTTTGTGTTGGTTTTGTGTGGCCACCTTATGTTTACGGGGTGGGCTATTATATTGATTTGAGTGTTTATTTGTGAAATTTCGGTTGTGCCTTCACGTTTTCAATTATGCAGTGGGTGTGTAAGTGTTTGTGTGGTTGTTTGCATGGATGTTTGTATGGGTGTTTGTTGGTTGGTGCATGTGTGTGTGGGTGTGTTTCATTGTTTGGTTGAGAGGTTGGAATCTAATTATTAGTTTGCGTGAGTGTGAAGGGTATGGTAGAGGTGTCTTTACTACCTTGTGGGTGTGTGGGGCATTGGTGGTGGGACGGTGAGGTCACAGCTGTTGGGTGGGGTATTGGCAGTGAGGGGTTGAGACCGGCAGGTGGGTATATATTAGGGGCGTGGGTCCAATGGTAGGTAAGTGGGGTATGCATGTGTACGCGTGTGTATGATATCCGTGCAAATTGGGGGGTGTGCGTTCGCAACCCTTAGGCTGCGGTATAGTGGGTTTCCGCGTCTGTGTCAAGGTGTCGCATTTTTGGCGGCGGGCGACCAGGACGCAAAGTGGGTTCTTAGGGGGCAAAAAAATTTGGGGGACCGGTCCTTGCCAAAATTGCGGACTACCTACAACTAGCTCTGGTAGAACCGGGACTTTTGGAAAAACAAAGGACCGGTCCTCGGGTGGAAGTGGACCCCAAAAAGAAGTGGGGGGCATTGGACCGGTCCTCGGGTAGAAGCGGATCCCAAAAAGAAGTGAGGGCATGTGAACTGCAAAAGGGCCCTCGGGCCCAGGCGATGAGCCCCATCTTCTCAAAACAGGGAGGTCAGGCACAACGAAACAGGTGTTTTGCAAGTGGCAACTTTGGCGATTTTCTGTGCTCAGACGAACATGCACAAAAATCTGAAATTTTGAGAATCCATAGATGAGGTCGTGTTCTTTCCAGAAATAATAATAGAACATTTACAAAAAATCATTTAGACTGCGAAATAATCGTCGCGCCGATTCAACACATTTTCTATTTTTGCCACTTAGCCATGCCTGGGCCAATTAAAAAAGTACTCCAAATTCAGTGAGTTTTCGTGCTCAAAAGAATGCGTGAAAAAACCTGAAAATTGAAGTACTCGTAGATTTTGTTGTGATCTTTCCAGGAAAAATGCTAAATAAATTAAACAAAATCATTCCAACTGCGAAATGGATTGCGGCCGCAATTTGACCCATATTTCAATTTTGCCATTCAGTCTCTCTCTCTCTCTCTCTCTCTCTCTCTCTCTCTCTCTCTCTCTCTCTCTCTCTCTCGCGCGCGCGCGCGCGCGCGCGCTCTCTTTTGTGTTAGCTCTTAGTCTCATTGATTTGGCTACCTTAGACAATCCAAGGTAGGTGAGTGGGGTATTTTGTGTGTAATACTATGCGTGTGTACGACATTCATGTTGGTATATTTGTAGGTGGGCAGGTGTGTATAGGAGTGTATATATGTGTGTGTGTGTGTGTGTGTGTGTGTGTGTGTATGTGTGTGTGTGTGTGTGTGTGTGTGTGTGTGTGGGTGGGTGGGTGTGTGGGTGTGTGTGTATGTGTGGGTGTGTGCCGAGGGGGGGAGGGGGGGGGGACCCCTCCCCCACCAATCAATCAATTAATCAATCAATCAATCAATCAATCAATCAACCAACCAATCAATCAATCAACCAGTCAATCAATCAATCAATCAAAAAAAAAGAAAAAATTGTACCCGACCCCAATTGGCAGGACCCCTCTCCCCTTGGCTGCAGCGGGCCGATTTCGGTCGCGGCCCCGCGGCCCCGCGGCTCCGACCGCGGGTCGAGGTCGTGCCCGCGGCGACCCCGGCCACTGGGGATACATAGCTCCATCGGGCATAGGAAGTCTCCCAGTTCTCTAAGGCGGTTTGCATCCTGCTGTTGGGGGATGTGGGAGGAAAAGAGGTCTTTGTAAAAGGATTTGACGATCCTCACGCAGTGGGCTGTGGTGGTGGTTAATTCGTCGGTTACCGAGTCCAAAAAGGCTTCAATAGTCGTGCGGTGTGCTCTCATAGAAAGCCAGACTAAAAAATTGGGAATCCATATTGCCTTCGGTGGTCCATTTCGCTAATTTTCCTCGGACCCTAATTCATTGCCATTTGTGTTGCGTTAGGTGAAGAAGCTGGTCCTGCAAATTTTGAATGTCAGGGATGTGATCGTTAGAGTTGTCCTGGTTAACCAGGTTATGAAGTCTGTCGTGAACATCCATTTCATGTGCATGTTGTCGGCCTGCTAACAACTTCGAATATTCTTTACATTTTCTGGCTAGGAAGAAGAGTCTGTTAGTGAACCATCGAACTTCCGAGTCAAAGGAGTGTTTCTGATCTCTCCAGAAATTCCAAACATCTCGAATGTATGTGTGAAACGATTGGGCTTTGAGCAAGGATGTATTAAGCTTGTAATATCCAGGTCCTTGATCCGGTCGTTTGCGGAAGGAAAAGATGGTTCCGCATAAGCGGTGGTCCAGGCCTGGGTGGGGGCTTTGTGGGAAGATGGTGGTTAGTTGCAGGCATTCAGAATCTCCTGCGAGAGTAAGATTAAGTTTATGCGTGACTTGGAGTATCGGGAGTGGTTGTTGGTGCGAAAGCACGTATAGGTCTTCTCAGTCAGGTGCAAGTGTTTGTACTCGTTCACTAGATTCAGGGTTTCACAAAAGTCTGGCAGTATCCTTTCGTCCTCTTCTACGTAGCTCGGGCAGTGGTCGCGAGAGCCCTATCTATTCATCCATATATCAGGCGCAGCATTGAAGTCACCGACAATAATCAGCGGGACTCCTTGTAGCCCGAGAGCCTGCAGGTGGGTGAAAAACAGTGCCCTATTTGTTGCTGTGTTGGGGGCATATACACAAAAGATGTTAATTAGTTCGATCTCAAGCATCCCCAGAACTGATACCCACCTCCCTTGTTCCTCGTCCGCTACCCAATTTACCACCTCTAACCGGGACTCTGGCGGGATCCATATGGCCACCCCAACTGAACCTGGTGATTCGCGTGCGCACTGTAGGCTTGAAAAGGCCATACTGTTTTGTGGGCCCGATGATGTTATGCTTTGTCCATTAGATGGGTTTCCTGGATGCAAATTACATCGGGCCACGTCTTGCCACCCACACCCTTCAATTGGTCCCAAATCGCCTGCCTTTTTTAGGGGTTGAAGGAGGCCAAACCGTTCACATTGAGGGTCCTTATGTCAAGATCTGCGTAACGGAGGCAATGTTTCCAGTGCGGGTTCCTGCAGTATAATGTGTCAATTTCGTCCATTAGTATTGTCATGTCAGCTCCCGCTCCAGAACTAGACCTTAACCCATGGCCTGACGGACCAGTCTATTGTACATAGGAGCCCGTTCCTGAGGACTCTCGATAGACACGTGCGTAGGTCCTCCTCCATCCAAAATGGATTGGCTTTCACTTGTTGGAGGAACACCTCCATCAAGGCTCCATGATTGAACCATTTCAAATTTGAGTCATTATCCTCCTCGAAGAGAACGTACAGATCAGTGGGCACGGTAGCTACCCTCATCAAACCATCGAACTGGGGAAAGGTTCCCAGGACTCCGACCAGGTAATGTTGGCGCAAAAAAGGCTCTGGTTTTTTCTGGAAATCGCTGTCTCTCGGACCGGGGAGACACTATATATTGTAGAAACCCCACCCTGGCAGTGTGAATCCCCCTTGCAGTGAAGAGAGTCCTATCTCCATCCTGTCGTCCGCGTATCTCAGGGATAACTGTCACGCCTTCTTTCTGTTGTAGATTTTTCTCATATTGGCCTGCTTCCACCAAGTGCCTAAGCTTTCTATGGCGCGGTTGGTCAGAGCGATGGTCGGCCGGGACCAATGAACGGTTCCCCCCGGGATCTTCCGGGGGTGGTTGATGTTGCTCCGGGGGGTGAAACTGCTGGGCTGTGAGGTGGCGGATCCGCCGGAAGATCTCGGTCCAAATGATATGCAGGGGGCTCTTATACACATCTAGATGTGTATAAGAGACAGCTTCTAGGGCATTACGCAGGGTTGGGCTCTTGTCTAATATGGCAAACAGTTGGGCGTATGAACAGTTCCAGAAGTCCTGTGTCCCGCCCGGGTGTTGAGCGCGAAAGCCCTCAATCAGCCAGTCAGCAATAATTCTCAGTTTCTGTTTCGTGTCCATGTCTGCCTGTGGTGCGCTCGTGTCCTCCTGCTGGTCAATGTCCATTGCAGCCACGTCCGGGGGGGGAGGGAGGGGGACGGGAGGTTCCTCGATCTTCATGGGTTGCTGACCAAAAGCCCCTTCGAGGTAGTCCTCTGTGGAGGACTCAGTCTCTGCTACACTCGTGGCCTCCTCCTCCCGCCTCCCTTGCATGTCCGTGGCCTGCGAGTTGCCTTTCTCCTGTTGTGCACGGGGGAGCTTGGCTGGTAGGTGGTCCTGAGCAGCTTGCAATTCCTTTATCGGGGCCTGGAAGTGTGCCGTTGATATCTTAAAAAGCCTTTGGAGTACCTCCTCCCATTGTATGTGGCTCGGAAGGCCCTGTTCCAAAATGTGCCTCACCCTTGTACTGTCCTCGAGGGCCTTCCTAAGTTGTGCGTGAGCCTGGGGCCAGAAGTCCTTCCGGGCCACTGCGTTGAGAAACCGAGGACCTGTCATGATCCAATCTGTGATTTGCAGGGGCGAGGGGTTGCGGTTTTGGGTGAGTGCAAGGTCTGCCGACCCGTGTCAGGTTGTCCCTCTCTTCAACACTCCGCTCCAACACGTCGCCATAAGGGTCCTTCGTACTTGTGTCTTAGTGTAGGTTGTTGGAGGGTTGCATGCGGGTTTCTTTTCCATTGTGGGCGGTTTGTTGAGCCTGATGCCAATCCTGGATCACTACATCTCCTTCAACAGGACCACCTGAAACTATGGCTATCTTCTTATGCTGAAAAAAACGTACGTACCTTGTATACGAATACAACGTACGGGGTACGTTGTATTCGAATACAACGTATGTACGTTATAGAACGAGTTTTAGGGTACAACTTTTCAGAAGCCGGTAGTATCGCCATTGTTTTTATTTTTATCTCAAATTTGGTTGGTAATTTTCCCAAGACCCTCAGGCAAAAGTTGTTTGCATTGCAATGTTGTACAACATACGTTTTTTTCGGATTTTTTTACTGAAGTTGTTTTTTAATCGAAATTTTAAAAAAATCAGTAAAAAATATTTTCATCCTCGTTTTTATTTTTTTTCTCGAATTTTCTCGTGAATTTCGATAAGAACCTCAGGCAAACGTTGTTTGTATTGCATTGTTGTATAATTATTTTTTTTTTGTTTTTTTTTTTGTTTTTTTTTTTTAAATCAAAGTTCCATAAATTCGAATACAACATACGTACGTTGTATTCGAATACAACGTACGTACGTTATATTCGAACGTACGTTCTATTCAGGGAAAAACAAGCGATTTCTGAAAACCTGATTTCCAGAGGTAATTCGAATATAATGTACGTACATTTTTTTCGGGTTAAGAAGGTAGCACTGCGAATCTGTTGCTTCCAACTCCCTCCTCCTTACCCTTTTCTTTATTCCGCGATGTTGGCCCACCTCGTTGCCTCTTTTGCGGGTTTTTTTACAGAAATTGGCTACACTGCTCTGTCAGGTAATCCTCCGGGGCTGGACCAACTTTCCTCCTTCCCTCCTGATTCGCCTTCCGGACGGTCCCCTCTACGGGGGTGGGCCCTTGTGGCTATAAGTGGGATTCTACCGTCTTCTGGGGTGTCCAGGTGGAAGGGGGTATGGAATCAAGATTGGGTTCGCCCGACCTTTCACACACCCACCCTATGATTTTTCTCCCTCGTTGGCCTTATTGGCGTAGACCCATCCTTCATGTCTCGGGTCTACGGTGCGCCAATGTGTGCTCCTAAAAGGGTCTTGAGTTAGGCGCCCTGTGGCCCTAACTTGGTTGATTGGGTGGTGGGAGCACACCGGGTCGGTGTATAAGTGTCCATAGGCTTGGCACTTGAAACATCAAGGGCACAACTTGAGAGCCATATGTATCTTATAGTCCTTGTCTCCGATTTGGAAGGGGATTATGTCGTCAACTAAAAATGGATGCCCCTCTGGGAGATCGATTGCCAACATAAGGTAGTCGTCCCGTTGTCGTACCAAACACCCTTACAAGAGTATTTGGCATGTTTTCTGCAAGTCTCACGAGTGCGGCCTCATCCGTTTATCGACGCGCGAGCTAAAGGAAGTTTGGGTCCCCGCCCAGGCAAGTGGCGCGCGTGGGGTATTGACGGCGAAGCGCATCCATGCGCAGCCTGGGCGGACGCGACATCGCGGACCAGTGGGACGCGAGGCGCTTATCCCCATTTTTATTATTTATTTATTTATTTGCTTTTAGTGTTTTCTAAGGTCTTTAGCTCGGCGATCGGTTCCAAGGCCGACGCCGGGACCAACGGGCCTGGCTCCGTTGTTTTGCCGTACGGCGCGGGTGGCCGTCGCGGCAGTCAAGGACCTTGACCATGCGCCTTTTTCAGCGGGGCCGTTCGAGTTCCTGCGTACTGGGGATGTTGGCGAAATTTTTCCATCCTACCTGCATTGGAGCACGGACCGAAGAGGCCAACATGCTTCAAAGTGGAAGGGTCCGTGGTCGTGACTTCCCTCGCTTCCCACTTCGAGAGCGTCGATAGC
The DNA here is from genome assembly GCA_003427395.1 of Chara braunii. Classification (NCBI taxonomy): domain Eukaryota; kingdom Viridiplantae; phylum Streptophyta; class Charophyceae; order Charales; family Characeae; genus Chara; species Chara braunii. The sequence goes on from BFEA01000127.1 coordinate 794,520, forward strand.
CTAAAGTCGAGGGGAAATGGAGAGCATTCCAAGCGGGTCGTGGGACTGCAACCCGAGGAAGGCGAGGGTTGTTGTGGGCGCACCGCTCGCCAACGATGATCTGTTGCAGGATGGTTTGAGTGTGAGCGTGCCCGTTGAGATACGAAAGATGGGGAATTATGCCTGAGCTAGGCGAGGCTAGGGGGCACCAGTGGGAGGCTGCCGCAGTTTTGACTATGCGGCAGGGTGGCCCATCAGCAGGGTCAGAGAGGACCCGCCTCCACTACGGCCTTTAAAGTTCTCATTTGAATATTTGCTACTACCACCAAGATCCGCACCAGGACCCGCTTCACTTAATCCACACTGCAGGTTTTGCAACGGGCCCTCGCCCCCTTACTCACCGAAGTGTTGGAATCGCCATGACGATTGTGCGTAGGTCGTGCGCTTCGGTGTTGTTCAATCTAAGGCTGATCGGCCCAGCAGGCGTGTTACTGCACACTCCTTAGCGGACGTCGGTTTCCAAAGATCGCCGACCTACTGGTGTATCAGGTTGTGCCGGTGCGGTGTGCGGGGTGGCACGCAGTATACCGCCGAGGGGTGGGCCAGAGCTGGCACAGACGGGGATGAGGAGAGGGGAGTGTGAGTAGGCTGTTGGGGGTCCGGAAGGCTGGCCAGGCCAGGGGACACTCGGGGGAGGGCCGCAATGCTGCTGTTATGTACGGATCGACCATCGGACTTGGGCAATGGGGCGAAAGGAGGATCGAGACAGCCAGAAGCTCCTCCGAAGTTCCCCTCAAGAAGGTTGGAGCGGACGGGCAGGCCGAGTTGAGCCAGGTGTTTCTCGGGTCGGAAAGTGGAAGAGAGTCGTCAACAGCGGTCATTGCCATTGAGACATGAGTTAGCGCGCAACCAGAGAAAAGCCGAGGAAGATGGGGAGGGAATGAACCCGGACGCGAAGCGGTGCCGAGTGCATATAAACGAGGACGAAGATGGCATAGGAAGAGAGGAGGCATGGCACAGTTAAGAATGAGCAGCGTGCTCGATTCCTAATAGAATCGAACAAGGTAAGAGTTAAAGTTGGGGTTTTAGAGTATAGCGAATTCGAATTTGTTGTTAGTTTGAGTGATAAGTTAGTGGATATGGAGGTAGTGAGAAAAGGGCGTGCGTCGAGATGTGGCGGAGGGGGGATATGGCGGAAGAGAAGAACGTGTAATTCCTTCATTTCTCGATGATCTTGAGCAGGGGAGAACACGATTTCGGGGCTTTGACATAATAGGAGTCGAATCGGGTTAGTTTTGCTAGAGAGTTAGTAGGAAGGGAGGTTAGAGGAAGGACGAGAGCGCGGATATGTCCGGGAGAGACGAAGGAGAAGAGAGGCCAGAAACGTGAATCTCGTCCGTTTCTTAGTGAAAAAGGGCGATTGAAGGCACATTTGGGGGGTTCCTTGCTGCTGCGAGTCAAGTCGTATTGTTAGATTCACGTCGGGGTGATTGGTTCGGGCGGTTTAACTGGTTGGAGCTGCACCGGGGTAAGAGAGCTGAAAAACGACAATGAACCTACCCGGATTTCGGTAGGAGATTCATTCGATTTTGCTCATCCTTGCGATGAAGGAGGTGTGAAGTTAACCACGGGGGTTTGAAACTCGCCTGTTGAGCGGTGCGTTGCTCATCCTGGGAGAAGCATCGGGCTGCACTCCATCAAAGGATTTGTCCCCACGTTGCAGGCGGAGGAGCAAGATTTGAAACCTTGTAATCACCTGCCTTGGAGAGCTTCCCGCTCGATTGATCTCGCAGGGGATATCTGGCAGATTGTCGTGCGATGAACATGTGAGTGAGTGAAGGAAGAGCAAAACGGTTAGGGGGAGGGGTAAGTACCGGAAGGTTACCTCTGACAGATTATTTCCATTTGCAGACCAACCGGGTAGTCTGTGGTCCGCGCTCGCTGCATAAAGCTCTACTTCCTATACCATGTTGAGTGAGTATGTCCACTTGGCCAAGGGAGCGGGCAAGTTCTTTATGAGGAAGCATGAATTAGGGAGTGTGGGTGGTGAGCACGCTGTACAGGGGGGAAGAAGGGAAAACTCACCTTTAGGCGAAAGAGACAGCAAAAACCGGGATAGTTGGTAGTGAACCTTCCCAACCTTGAGCGGGGCGGACGTATATCCGGCCTTAGTGATAGTCTGCATGGCCAAAACCCGCACGTGTTTCGGCTGCTGCTGCTGCGGTCAACGGGCTGCATGCCTAGATATTGGGTGACCAGCTGCAGGCAAACAGCAAGGTGAATCTGTGAAGGTCAAAGTTACCTTTGAGGAAGACTACCACTGCTCCTTGCTTTTGGAGAACTCACTGTCATGCGGTAATGATGCAACATGTCTGAGAAGAACTACAAGTTGGCCTGCGGATTGGAGTGCTGGTCAGCCCTACGGGTGAAAGAGGGAAGCATAAGCTGCAGGCCGGTATACTTGCCATACTAATGGGCCACTGCCCGTCTGATTGAGTGGAGTGACGGGAGACGGGCTACAAAGGTTGCAGATTCACCTTTGAACTAGCAACACCGTCTATTGCTGGGTAAAGCAACAGCAGGCCAACTGAGAGGGACGGACTTGACCATTGACCGGTGCGTCATCCGCTTCGCCATGCATAGCAGTTGAAGGAGAATCACGAGCCTGTAGGCCAATTTATAGTTAGAACATTTCAGACCGTGAGGCTCCACGAAGGAGGCTGAGTTCTTTGAAAAGGAAGGGGGGTATTTTGTTGCAAGTGGGAGGTCGTTTGGGAGTCGACAGCAGGCAGTTTGACTGCAGTTAACCAAGTTGTGGCATATTCTGGCCGCCATTGTGGAACCCTCAGGCGCATGACGATATCAAGGCCCTCTCCTGGGAGTTGAGTCTGTCTCCCTCTTGTATCTCGAGAGTATGAAACCCCTTTTCTCCTGCCTTTCTTACTCTAAGTTTGGTCCAGTTATGAGAGGAAGGCGGCAGGCGGGATTGCAACCCGTAGGACCGCAGCAAGACTTTGTGGGCAGTCAGCCCACCGATTGCGGGAGCTCTGCCGGAACTCGGGAGGAGTTCTGGAGGCAAGGAACTGAGAGGTAATCGTTGCTTCCCTTCTATAAACCCAGTATAACCCCTACCTGTATTCATTACTATGTTTGACTGAGTATGTTGTCTGTCTTCCTACTTAGACTTTCAGGACACAATTCAGACTAAGTAAATGAATGATTGTGCAAATTCAGTTTCAGTTTTGTTGTTTGACTGAAAGTAGATTGTGGGATTGTATATGCGGGAAGGATGGGAGGAAGGCAGTATTGCATGAGTTTTGACTGGGTCATTAAAGCTGGGAAGTCCCTATACGTTTGAGGAGACCCAGTGTTGTGGAATTGCATGGAGAATCAGGCCATTCTATAAGTTTAGGTGGTCTGGTTGCTCTAACTTGTGAGTGCCGATTGTGGTTGACCTTTTAGGAACCAGGCAAGTTTGGGTGGCTTGGTTGCCTTGTTTATTTTGCGTTTCTTCTGTTTCCTTTGGTTCTGAACGAGGAGGTATGAGCATGTCCCATAAGTTTGGGTGGCTCAGCCTCTTCCTGCTTTGGCTTTAAGAAAAAGGAACCAGGCGGGGGACCAGACATGTTCCATAAGTTTGGGTGGCCTTGGTCCAATGCCTCGCACATGCTGGAACCCAAAGTTTATAATTTGGTTATACTTTATTATTATTTTATCTATGATCAGGCTTGTCAGACAGAGTCCCATAAGTTTGGGTGGTCTGACTATATAGCATATCATCAACTTGAAGAGGGTACTAATTAAGAATAAACTTGTGGTACAAAGGCGCAGACTGAATCTTGAGCTGAAGATGATCGGTTCAGTTATATGCTACCTCAAAAGACTAAGTGAAGACAATTATATAAAGTTGGGATATTTAAACAAGTTCAGGGCGACTAGGGTGGCCTAGTCGTATGCCCAAAGAAGAAAAAAGTTGTTGTGCCCTATGTTTGTGTATATCCAATGACTAAGTTAGGCATATCCCATAAGTTTGGGTGACCTGACTTTAGGCCTTATGTAAGCTGGGTATAAAGGGCTAAATCATTGAGAGAGTATGAACTATTGTTTATCCAGATTGACTTGGGATGGTGAGAGTACTTACCTTTGTGGTTTGGCCTGCATGAAACTGAATGAGACTACTACTTAGTCTGAGTTTCAGTTTGATAGGTAGTTGTTTTAGTTGCTCAGCACGTGCTAGAGCCATAAAAGTTAGTTTCAATTCCTGCATTTTCTAAGCTAAGTTTATTTTACTTAGATCAATTTTCGCATTTTCTGAGATTTTTTGTTATACTTTGTCTTGTATAAATCTTGATAAGCCACTTTCTTTACGGGAAGTGCTGCCGAAATTTCTACAAAACCAAGGAGTTGGTCAAATTTTGTTTTTTCAAAGTTCAATTTGTCCAACTTTTATATATGACTTAGTAAAAATCTGGAGAGTCTCATTTTCTAAAGGGAGTGCTGCCCAAATTTTTGCTAATTCAGGGAGTTAGATAAAATTGGACCTTGGGAAGTCAAAGTCATCTTTAAATTCTGAACTTGGCTTCGTATAAATTTTGGTAAGCTACTTTCTCTACGGGAAGCGCTGCCAAAATTTCTGCAAATCCAAAGAGTTAGTCAAATTTTGACTTTTCAAAAGTTCAACTTGTCTGATTTTGATATATGGCTCAGTAAAAATCTGGGAAGTCACATTTTCTAAAGGGAGTGTTACCCAAATTTTTGCTAATCTAGGGAGTGAGACAAAATTTGACTTTGAAAGGTTGAAGATTATTGTTGTTTTCATATTTAGGCTGATATAAATTCTAGAAAGGCACTTTTCCTATGGGAAGCGCTGCCGAAATTTTCTTGATTTAGAGGAGATAGATTATATTTTGACAGGTGACGACTTTGGCGATCCACTCTATATGGGGGAGATTGTGCCATAGGTCTACCTTTCTTTGGGCACTGGCTTAGAGACAGACCTAGGCTTTGTTATCAGGAGATTCTTGAGTGAAAACGTCTCATGGGGATTTGATCTCCACACATTGATGATTTAGCTTGGATATTGAACTGTCTTATGATACAGGCCTTCTTTGGATATTCGATCTGGGATTTGGACTAGTTTCAGCTTGATCTCACGAGGATCATCTTCTGTTATCACTGATAACAGGTCGGTTGGTTGATCGCCGACTCGTCGGCTCACGACACAACTTTGCTTACACTTGTACCTCAACTCGATTGCCTTAGCCCTGAGATTTGGTATGTCTCTTTGAGGATTTTAACCAAACTTCTTTTAAATGGTCATTATAAAGAACTTATGAGATTTATGAAAATTTTGATTATGACTGAGGCTTCAGTATGCGAGGTGTGATGTGAGTTACAACGAACAGTAAAGATGACCACATCGGTGTATGGCAATGTGGTTATTGTATGTGTCTGTGTTTTATGCAGGTTAGTATTTTGGAGTTTGGTATGTGGGTCATACTTTGGAGGCAGTGAGAATGACAACTATGTGTCGCACGATCTGCATACCTGATGGGTTTATGTTTCTCCCTTCTTTTGTTTTATCTCGATATCTAATTTGATATATGAGTGCTGAAATGTTTATTTATTTATTGACTGATTTTGCTTGTTAGTTTTTATAGTTGGACGTTAGAGTCCGTAGCAGCCGTCAAAGTCAAACCCCTTGAGTTCTCTCCAGGCCCTGGATGAGAGAGCTGGTCTCCAGGGCAATAAGAGACGATTGTCACCACATGTATGAACCTGTGTACCACCCACTCTCCGCAGGGTGCAGAAGAGGGTGTGGTTTTCAACCTCACTTAGCGGTTGTCCAGCGTCGAGAGACCAATCCCTCAAGGCGCGTGTCAGGCGACACTTGAGTGTCGAACGTGACCCTCGAGATTAACGAGGATCACATGAGTATGGGTACTACATAGTACGCCATCACTGCGACCGCTTGCATACACTTGCATTGCGAGCCGATATGAGTTAGCCCTGCGTCCGCGCGGTTTTATATTCAGTCTCACGTGCGACGCCTATCCGATTTTCGCATCAGAAAGTTATGGGACGCGGCTACCAAGGGACTAGGAGTGTTGTCGCGTTATTTGATGTATGTATGTGTGTTTTATTTTTTTGTTCGTAGTGTGGTGTATGCGTGGTGAGTGAGGTACGTCCTAGTCGACCGACGATGAATCACACCTGGGATCCCAGCCTCCCCAGTGCGTCGGTTCACGTGCGTGTCCTATAGAGGCGTACAACAGAAAAATTCCCACGAGAAATGAAAGTAGAAAAAACACTCTATATAAAAAAAATCCTTCATATTTATAAATTATCATTTCAATGTTCGTCCAACTCTAAAATTTTCAGTTTTATTTGACAAATTTCCGTCTAAATATGAACTTTCCCTTCCAACTATATCTACTTGTTCAATATGGAATAAAAGTCTGGACGAGTTTATGAAATGTTTTAATTAAATTTTCATTCTACTACAACAAATATCTTCTAATTTAGATTGAATTAACCTATTTATGACTGGAAATCCCTACTTAGAATGACGGTCCAATTAAAATATTTTATGAACTCATCCAGACTTTCATTCCATCTCTAGCATGCAGTCCAAATAAGAAGGGATACCCTATTCTTGTAATGAAAGTTTGCAAGTAAGATGAAAAATTTTAAAATTGGAATGACATTTTTTAAGATGGAATGAAAATTTGAAACTTAGATTGTAATTTTACTATAGAGTGATTATTTAATTATAGGAAATTTTTCCGTTGTAATACCGCGTGTACCCCGTATGCTACAGCGAACGAGAAACACCCTCGGTTGGTTCACCTCTGCGATTGCAACTGATTAACTTTCGTATTGTGGACTGGTAGCTCGGGGGGGATACGCCCACTGAAGGGAGGTGACAACTCTCGTAAGGTGGAGGTAAGTCGTGCCTCGCGTAGGCCCTATCCTGTCGTAGGGGCTCGCGGGAGGTATGGCTGGCACACTCGGCCGGAGCGGCTTGCGGAAGCTCCATGTATATTCGCGACGAGGATTTAAAACAACTCCTGCGTGACTCGGTCGGGAGGATTTCGTGCTGCCTTGAGCGGTGTCGGACCGATGCGCTCGACAGCTGGCGTCGTTGCCGGGGATAATGGTTGTCTGCTGTTGTCCCTAGTGGAACGGCATCCGGGTATGGGAAAGACAGAACTAGGTAAAAGGAGAAGCTTTCTTTGGACGTATATGGTCAATTGTTTGATATCTTGACTATCGTGGGAGATATCTTAAGACTTTGGCCTAAGTAAGAAGTGTTGATTATTAGCGTATGCGCGGTTTACTTAAGGAAGGGAGTGTTTGGCTATACACTTAAGTACTCTGACGCATATAATAGTGGCCTCAGCGAGCATCTTGCTATCCTAAGTATCTTTTGGTAATTGGGCGATACATGGCGTATCTGATGCGTCTTTGGTTGAGTTGAGGCAGCGTCCACATTGTGGGGTATGTCCACTATCGAAGCAAGCTGAATTGATAACGGGCAAAGCTACGAGGCTAGTGACTTATTATGTGAGTAAGATGCTAAGCCTGTTTTGGGGTGTAAGGACGCTAAGCTAAGGCGTCTCCCCCTGGTCAGTAGAGTGTCGTTTTAGAGGGGGCTTTGGAAACGTGAGCGATATGGATGAGGGGATAACTGATAAGTGCGAAATGAGGTGTTTAATGACAAAGGTCTTTCCTTGAGCCCAGACCGGATTGTGGTGAGATGGGTAGTGCAATTAATATGGTGCCTTGACCCTCCGGTGGTATCAGTTGGCGATAAAATTGAGTCATCTAGAGGATTTGTATAGGTGTAACTGTCGATAAAAGTTGAGAAGCAGTGGTTACTTAGCTAGGGGTTTGGCTAACCCGAAGAGAGGCTTATGTCTTAAGTTGTGTGAATATATATATTGGTTTTTATGACAATTTTTATATGGTTGTTATCATATATGCCTTTGTTTTGTATTTGTTTGATGTTTGATTGACGGTGTATGTATGGATTGCCTTTCAAAGAGGACGTAAACTTTGCATGAAACCCACATCTGCCATGAGACCAGAGATGAATGGGGTGACTCACTCCTGGGGAAGGTGGTTCTTCCTCAAGGGAGTTAGTCAGCATGTATAAATTGTCCTCAGTGGAGTGCATTCTTGAATTGTTATCCCTCGTCGAGACTTAAGGAAGCAATTATCAGCCTTGAGAATGATAGTGAGACCCACACCGGAACTATGTTCCTGGTCCATTGTGGGATGTTGTTATCTTTCCTTTGAATAAGAAGGTAACTACATTATTAGGTAAAAGAGGAGGAAAGAGTTGTTTCCTTACTTGAACCTTGATGGCAAAATATGACAACTACTGCTTATCAAGGGTGGGTCTAAAGTGACGACCTAGGCCAGGTTCTCGCTACGTAGGGCCACCATATTTAGAGAGGTGTGGGATCGTCACCTGGTATCTTAATAGGTATAATTGGGGTTGTCTTGCTAACCTTAATAGGTTCAGTGAGGTGCAAACGCTGGAATCAAAGAGGGTTGCGGTGAGGCTTGATTTTTAGAGCGGGGCTCAGGAGTCAAGATGTTATCTTACGAGGATTACACCGCCCCTCTGTAATATATGCTTCGCTTAAGATTTGAAGAGGTAATAATTGTATCATGTTATTTACTCATTGCTAGCCTCATTTTTGCCTTATAGAGTATGAAATATGTTGTTAAGGTTTGTCTTGTTATATGACTGGCAGTTGAGTTGGCTTCATGTTGTTGTTTATAAAGTTTAACGGGCTCCTCAGTTATAACCCTTGCCGATAAGTTGTGCTTATTATGTTGTGATTGTTGCTGTGAGCATATGTTATTTATCATGGGTTGTACCACATTTTGGATTCATGTTTGGAGTATCCACCTATGGGGCATATGTATATTGTGTCATTCCTTGATAATAAAAATCATGAGTGGTTAATGCCTGAGCTATAATTTCAGGGACTTATTTGTGAATATTTATGTCTTATTTCATATGGATATTTATTTAAAGACTCTCTTCAGTAACGCTGTTGTTCTGAATAAAATTTTCATATGCGTTTTCATGATGAGAATGACATAATTTAGTAGGGATATATTCTGCATTAGATTTCGTTACGTGACTTCCTTCGAACCTCGACCCTAACGCCGCTCGTTGTTGTTCAACAGGTAATGGGGTCGAGGGAGCTCGAGATGGAAGGATCTCAAGGGAAGATTGGGGTCAAGGAACTTGCCTACCTGTTGGGTCTGCGAGATTGGGAACGAGACAACCTACCCAAGGTTGAGATCGACTTCTTCAAGGGCTATAATGTTTCTGACTTCCTTGATAAGTTTGGGCAGATAGTGTCTCACTGCAAATGGAGTGAGGAGCAGATGCTGAAGCAGATCATAAAGTATATCCATATAGGCTTGAAGGATGAAGTCGGTGAGTTGGTTAGAAGAGCGGGGTCATCATGGAGGAGGTTTTATGGTGACATGTGGAATAAATACCGGCTAGGTGAGGAACAGCTGACGAAAGACGATCTTGAGAAGATAGATCGATATAGTTATGTGTCAGTAGGGCATTTTCTGGCGGAGTATGAGCGCGCATCGCGCAAGGTCAGGGCGTTGTCTGAACATGACAAGTGTTTTGTCTTCCTCATGAACTTCACAGATGTGGAGCAGCGAGACTTGATTCGTGGGACTGAGGGGAGACTAATATGGGATAAGATTCGAGAAAACTTTGAGCAGGGGGATTTCAACCAATACCTCTGCCATACTCTGGAGGAAGCAAGGAAAAGAAAGGAGCTGCAAAACTATGATTAAAGCAGGTTTGATGAAGGCACAAAGGCAGTTGTAGCAGGTGTTAGAGGGAATACAGAAGGTGAGGCCTAGAAGAAGGTTAAGAAGTCTAAGCGGAATCATAAGTGGGGTGAAGCGAACAGGGCGAGGGTCTGCATTGGTAAAGTAAGGGGAGTTGAAGTCATGAACACTATGCCTCGTACCTGTGAGAGGACAATTGACGTTCCGAATAAAGAGAGAAAAGAGGGGCGAAGAGGACAGAAGCAAGTAAATATGGCCCCACCTATGGCTTCGTTCGACCCTCAGGAAGGATGTGCCCAAAAAGAGGCTTTGTCGTCTGAAAGTACGACGGATCGTAAAATGAAGAGAATGTGAGACCGATAGACAAAGATAGTATGTGCTTGTTGTGGAAAGGTTGGTCACACCCCTCGCAGTTGTAAGATGGCAAAAAAAGGAGTTGAAGGGTAAGCCTTAGATGAGGGTTTGATTTCTCTCAATGACTATCATTACATTACTTGTCTCGTTTATAGTAAGAGAGAGATAGAATGGTGTCAACAGTCTTGAATTATTTATAAACAAACACTCGGAAGGCTATAACGATGTGACAGACTCAATTACTGGACTAATAGGTGATTATCTGCCTATTTTGCGTTTAAGCTGAGCCTTCAAAGTTTTATGAGACGTAGGTTTTATCTCATATATACTTTTGAGTTCGAGTGACTTTACTTTTGGGGATTGTACGTACATCCTGGATTTGATTATCCGCTCGCTAATCTGGCTTCAACTTTGTTAGATGTAAGTGGAGGTCTTGTAACTTAAGGCTCGATTGTCCGTACGCTGACGTCCTTTCGTCTCTGCGGGAATGCTTGGGATTGTTTTGTGTATATCAACCTTTTATGATTTATAAAGTATGGCATACAAGGTCTTTTGTTTCTGATTGGGACCTTGAATTGTGATGATTTGAGGCTTGTGAAGATTTGAGACTCGAATACCTTTCTCGGCCTTTTGGCTAAGATCAAATGTAGTATCTATTCTGATCAATTTAATATCGGATCCGTGGTCCATCGGACCACATAAAAAAAAAAAAAAAAAAAAAAAGGAAAAAAAAAAAGATTTGAAACTCGAGATAATTTGATTTTCTTCTAAAAACCATCTTGATATAGGTTCTGATTCCCTGGGTTGCAGAATCGTGCATATCTGGTTGTCATTGGCATTCTCACCATGGTGGATTTGTGGGTTTTTCTATGTTTATTATATTTTGCATATGGGAAGGGAAGACTTAACTGTGTATAATGAAAGAGTGTCAAAAAAAAAGTCAGTGAAGAGTGCTTGAACCGGGAAGGGTTCAATGAAGTGAGAAGGCGTGATTATCAGTGGAGGATTTCTGGGAGATTTAAATAATCCAGAAAATCATATTGAGAGAGGGGTTATGCCCGAGGGCGGCCTAAACGGTTGATGGTCTTATTGGGACCCATCTCCGAGTGAAAGATATTTTAAAAGATTATACGGAATGGTTACCCTTTAGTGGGAAGGATAGCTGAAAGATTTTTTTGTTGAGAGATTTGCCTTCCTGACGTGTATACAACGACCACTCTGCCCTGGGCTCATAACTGTCAGCGAGGGACCCGTGGCATGGAAACCTGTCATGTATACGGGCCCCTCACTCGACCCTTGGTTATGGACTGCGAGTGGTTTAGTCTGCGTCAGAGGGTAGGGGTTATACTGTCATGTATACAACAATGTCACTCTACCCAAGGTTCATGGTTGCCAGTAGAGGAGACTCACGGCAGGGAAACATGTCATGTATATGAGACCCTTACTTGGCCCTTGGTTGTGAACTATAAGTGGCTAGCCTACGATAGTATTTTCAGTGGTTGAGAAAAACAAAGGAAAAATGGTTGATTATGGTGAGATTTATGAGAATTATAAACTGTGAGTTTTATTCGAAAAACTATTATGAGAATTTTCTCACTGAGCAAAGTTTATGGTTGAGATTGACAAAGTGTATGATGAAAGCGAATGACCATACTCATAAAAGTATGACTTATGGGAAAAGGGGTTGGTTTTCTTTTATTTTGAAGATTTAATGAGTACCTCTACCAATCCATTTGATGAATGATTAAGACGAGTGGTTTCTGCGTGATAATAAAGTACTCGTGGGATTGGGCTTAATGGGGTCCTACCCATAAGGTACATTTGTCGGATGGGTGATGGGTCAAACACCCTAATCTTCTAGTTAGTTGAAGGATTGAGGTGTCTGATTATTCCACACAATGGGATCTTTCTTTGAGAACAGCTTGAAAAAGATGTATGACTCAGTTGAGTCTGAATGATCGTTGTAATCCACCACTGGATTGAGTTTTAGTTAGTGGCAGGATGTTCAGGGTGTCCGGCGAGATAAAATATCGCTCAAAGAGACCGGAAAGTGGTGTGGTCTTAAGTTTGGCTTTGGGTGACCTTTTGTCCATAGTTAAAGTGGGTGGAAAGTGGTCTTATCCACTTGTCGAATTAGAGATTGAAGTATGTCAATGGTTGGCCGATTATTCGGCTACTTTAGATTCCTACTCTAGTTAGGAATTAACTAAGATTTTTTACCACGGATACGAGCTTAGTGGTTTTGAGGAATTAAGGCCTAGAGTTGTTATAACTTATTAACCGTTTTTATCGGGTTAATAACTCAAGGAAGTTATCATGTATTTCTTCCAAGGATTAAATTTAGAAGGTATTCGCCATGATTGTCTGTTGCGACGGGGACGTCGCTTAATAATGTCCGGGCAGTCTGTCGTACCAAATACCTTTACGAGGGTATTTGGCGTGTTTTCTGCAAGTCGCGAGAGTGCAGCCTCATCCGTTTATCGACGCGCGAGCTCAAGGAAGTTTGGGTCCCCGCCCGGGCAAGCGGCGCGCGCGGGGTATTGACGGTGAGGCGCATCCATGTGCAGCCTGGGCGGACGCGACGTCGCGGACCAGCGGGACATGCGGCGCTTATCCCCATTTTTTTATTTGCTTTTAGTGTTTCATAAGGTGTTTAGCTCGGCGATCAGTTCCAAGGCCGACGCCGGAACCACCAGACCTGGCTCAGTTGTTTTGCCGTAGGGCGCGGGTGGCCGTCGTGGCAGTCAAGGACCTTGACCATGCGCCTCTTTCGGCGGGGCCGTTCGAGTTCCTGCGTATTGGGGATGTTGGCGAAAATTTTCCATCCTACCTGCGTTGGAGCACGGATCGAAGAGGCCAACATGCTTCAAAGTGGAAGGGTCCGTGGTCGTGACTTCCCTCGCTTCCCACTTCGAGAGCGTCGATAGCCTAAAGTCGAGGGGAAATGGAGAGCATTCTGAGCGGGTCGGGGGACTGCAACCCTAGGAAGGCGAGGGTTGTTGTGGGCGCACCGTCCGCCAACGATGATCTGCTGCAGGATGGTTTGAGTGTGAGCGTGCCCGTTGAGATACGAAAGATGGCGAATTATGCCTGAGCTAGGCGAGGCTAGGGGGCACCAGTGGGAGGCTGCTGCAGTTTTGACTATGCGGCAGGGTGGCCCATCGGCATGGTCAGAGAGGACCCGCCTCCACTACGGCCTTTAAAGTTCTCATTTGAATATTTGCTACTACCACCAAGATCCGCACCAGGACCCGCTTCACTTAATCCACACTGCAGGTTTCGCAGCGGGCCCTCGCCCCCTTACTCACCGAAGTGCTGGAATCGCCATGACGATTGTGCGTAGGTCGTGCGCTTCGGTGTTGTTCAATCTAAGGTTGATCGGCCCAGCAGGCGTGTTACTGCGTGCTCCTTAGTGGACGTCAGCTTCCGAAGATCGCCGACCTGCTGATGTATCAGGTTGTGCCGGTGCGGTGTGCGGGGTGGCACACAGTATACCGCCGAGGGGTCCTCGACTACTGGGCGCTGTGGGCCAGAGCTGGCATAGACGGAGATGAGGAGAGTGGAGTGTGAGTAGGTCGTTGGGGGTCCGGAAGGCTGGCCAGGCCAGGGGACACTCGGGGGAGGGCCGCAATGCTGCTGTTACGTACGGATCGACCATCGGACTTGGGCAATGGGGCGAAAGGACGATCGAGACTGCCAGAAGCTCATTCGAAGTTCCACTCAAGAAGGTTGGAGCGGACGGGCAGGCCGAGTTGAGCCAGGCGTTTGTCGGGTCGGAAAGTGGAAGAGAGCCGTCAGCAGCGTTCATTGCCATTGAGACCGCGCGCAGCCTAGAGAAGATTCGAGGAAGCTGGGGAGGGAATGAACCCGGACGCAAAGCGGTGCCAAGTGCATATAGACGAGGACGAAGATGGCGTAGGAAGAGAGGAGGCATGACGCAGTTAAGAATGAGCAGCGTGCTCGATTCCTAATAGAATCGAGCAAGGTAAGAGTTAAAGTTGGGGTTTTAGAGTATAGCGAATTCGAATCTGTTGTTAGTTTGAGTGATAAGTTAGTGGATATGGAGGTAGTGAGAAAAGGGTGTGCATCGAGGTGTGGCGGAGGGGGGATATGGCGGAAGGGAAGAACGTGCAATTCCTTCATTTCCCGATGATCTTGAGCAGGGGAAAACACGATTTCGTGGCTTTGACATAGTAGGAGTGAATCGCGGGGTTAGTTTTGCTAGAGTGTTAGTAGGAAGGGAGGTTAGAGGAAGGACGAGAGCGCGGATATGTATGGGAGAGACGAAGGATAAGAGAGGCCAGAAACGCGGATCTCGCCCGTCTCTTAGTGAAAAAGGGCGATTGAAGGCACATTTGGGGGGTTCCTTGCTGCTGCAAGTCAAGTCGTAGTGTTAGATTCGCGTCAGGGTGATTGGTTCTGGCGGTTTAACTGGTTGGAGCTGCACCGGGGTAAGAGAGTTGAAAAACGACAATGAACCTACCGGGATTTCGGTAGGAGATTTATTCGATTTTGCTCATCCTTGCGATGAAGGAGGTGTGAAGTTAACCACGGGGGTTTGAGACTCACCTGTTGGGCGGTCCGTCGCTTATCCTGGGAGAAGCATCGGGCTGCACTCCAGCAAAGGATTTGTCCCCACATTGCAGGCGGAGGAGCAAGATTCGAAGCCTTGTAATCGCCTGCCTTGGAGAGCTTCCCGATCGATTGATCTCGCAGGGGATATCCGGCGGATTGTTGTGCGATGAACATGTGAGTGAGTGAAGGAAGAGCAAAACGGTTAGGGGGAGGGGTAAGTACCGGAAGGTTACCTCTGACTGATTACTTCCATTTGCAGTCTGTGGTCCGCACTCGCTGCATAAAGCTCTACTTCCTATACCATGTTGGGTGAGTATGTCCACCTGGCCAAGGGAGCGGGTAAGTTCTTTATGAGGAAACATGAATCAGGGAGTGTGGGTGGTGAGCACGTTGTACAGGGGGGAAGAAGGAAAAGCTCACCTTTAGGCGGAGGAGACAGCAAAAACCGCGATAGTTTGTAATGAACCTTCCTAACCTTGGGGGGGGCGGACGCATATCCGGCCTTAGTGATAGTCTGCATGGCCGAAACCCGCACATGTTTCGGTTGTTGCTGCTGCGGTCAACGGGCTGCAGACCTAGTTATTGGCCTGGGAGCTGTTTAACACACCGGGTGACCAGATGCAGGCAAACATCAAGGCGAATCTGTGAAGGCCAAAGTTACCTCTGAGGAAGACTACCACTGCTCCTTGCTTTCGGGGAACTCACTGTCATGCGGTAATGATGCAGCATGTCTGGGAAGAACTGCAAGCTGGCCTGCGGATTAGAGTGCTGGGCAGCCCTACGGGTGAAAGAGGGATGCATAAGTTGCAGGGCGGTATACCGTAATGAGATAGCCAAAACAGCGGCTCCGGAATCAATGATAGCATTGTACGGGATTCCCTATACCTTGATATCGCATTCTGTGGATTTCCATGGGATTGGTTTAATCCTCAGGAATGATCATCTTTCTGGATTAATCCTAGTCGTATTGGGTCTGAAGTACCGACAACGTTTTCGTCTTGTGTTGGACTTTTTGTTTTTGTATTCGCTGTCCGGGCAAGGACGAAGCGTTTCCGATTCGCCTTGCAATGTTGCAACATCCGTTCGTTGGCTTGTTCCGATATCGAAAGTAGATGACCAATCGGAAGAGGAATCCAATGATCTAAGGCTCGAATGATGTTCAAAACATCGATCTCCCCAGTGACGAAGGAGGGTCCTCCCAACTCCATTTCTTCGGGAGAGGGTCGCCATTCCGCCACTTCCCTTTGTTCCGGCGCGAGTCTAATCGTTCCAATCATCCCAAGCCCAGGATATCCGAGCATTACGTACTGATCTAACGGGATTAGTTCAGCAACTTTCTCCATCGTGGCTAATGCGCTTCCGCCTCCTTCCATTTTTTTCATCAACGCCCTTAGTCGTCCCGGCCCGCTAGCAATCGGAGTTGTTGCTACCGGCGCAACCCCGACTCATGGTGGTGGGGGTCGATGAGGGCAATCCTGGGCTATGTGTCCTGGTTGATGACACGTGTAACAGACATTCAAGTTGCCAGGGATCCCTGCGGGAGGAGGTGTCGGAGCCAGCCCGTGCTGGATCGGGCTGGCACGCACTGCTATTGGTCGCATCGATCTCATCATTACTTCAATTGAGCATTGTGTTCCCGTTGTTCCTTCTTGCTTTCCTGAATCAGATTGACCAATGTTTTGGTTAGTTCCAATAAGGCGGAGGACTCATTCGGTCGTGCGGGGGTTTCGATCGGTGGTGGGGTTGCTGTCATTACTGGAACGGGTATGCTTGTAACCACACTCGCGGTCGGTCGTTTGCGGGTGATCTGTTCTAGATAGGTGACGGGGCCGGATACGAACCTCATGTTGTCAAATTTATTATGTACTGCGGCCAACTCAGCTTTAGCTCTCGCCAGTTTGGACGAGTCTCCTTCCCTAGGGTAATCTTCCCCTTCTAGGAAATTTGCGGCGAACTTCCGTTCCATTTCCTCTGCGGCTGCCATGATCTGTTGCACCGTGCGATTGATAGGGGATAACTGTTTTCGCAGCTTCGCCCTCATCGTTCTGTTGCGGAGCCCATCGATAAACTCATCTCTGCCTACCTGTTCACCTCGTTCCGTTTTGATAAACATCCTGTAGAATCGGTTTCGATACTCGGTGACAAATTCAAGGGGTTTTTGCACTCGATCTTGAATCATAAAAAGGGTTTGTTCTGAGTGAATATAATCAAATCGGTTTAAAGAGTCTCGCTCGAATGTCGGGAGATCCACCCATACATAGGTGTTGAACCAGTGATGAGCGTCTCCCCCTAATCGAGCGGGAATGTTCACCTGTGCCTCGTTATCATCGTACTGCTGAGCTCGGAGCGTGGCTAGCCATGCTCCAGCGAGATGATGTGTAGGGTCAAACAGATAGAGATCGGGTGGCGTCATGGGAGCCCGTGCTCCTGGTGCGGGTTGATTAGGGTTTATCGGTTGGTTGGGGTTCTGTTGGGGATTCGGGTTCTGTTGATTAGCGTTCATGTTGACTGCCCGTCAAGCCGCACACCGAGACTTTTGGTAACAACGGGGTTGCGTCGATCCGCGTTCCGGGGTCGATGTCGTCCCTTGTTAGCCAGATCGCCCAGCTATAAGTCCTAGAACCCTGCCACGTGTCGGGCTCCGATACCAACCTCACGCCCAGCGCGACTTCCTGTTCGGAGTGGGATGTGGGCCTGGAAGTGCGAAAAGGGGTGTGCCAAGGATTTTTGGGAAAGTGGGGGTGGAGTCCTAGGTCAGAAGTGAGATCTCCTGTGGCAAGGGTCCAGGGGCATAGATGCAATAGGCCCGGGCCGAGGGGCGGGTTACTTCCGATCTGATGGCGATCGATGTCGTGCAGCATAAGGCAGATGGCATGCGTGGTTGCATCCAGGGCCGTCCGATCCGTCTGTTTTGGTGGCGACGGTTCGGGAGAGGTCCGTCCGTGATGGTTGGGATTCCTATGAGTCGGACCTTCGGGTGCAGACACGTGGCGTCTGTCGCGGCCCGTTATGGTTGGGTTTCGAAGTTCCAGGGGTTTGGCGGTGGCAGCGTCGTCTGCAATTTCTGCACGGCGTGCGGGGCCAATACGGGGCGATGGAATTCCACGGTACCACCGTGAGTTGGTGATACGGGAGGAGGAAATGGAAGGGAGGGAAATTGGTAGCGATAACGACGAAGCCGGGGGACATGAAGTATTGAGTGTTATACGTAGTTGGGTAATCGGGGCACCTTGGATCACTGGTTACGGCACAGTGGAACTCTCTGGGGCAAAGTCGGTTCTCGGTTAGGCAGGGAAATTCAGGGTATCTCCGCCTACGATGTTCTTCTTCTTCCAAGGGCTCAAAGTACTCTGAGTCCCAGGTGTACGTCATCTTGTCATTGTGGCATAGTGGAAAATTCCTCGTCTATCCCGATACCGGAGGTGCCAGGTTCGCCAACGATCGCGACTCACCACGCGTGGACACGTGTAGGCCGCGCGATTCAGCGCGTGCTTACGCGTATCCACACGAGGTGTTCACTTGCACCCAGGCCTATTGACTGCCAAAGTGAGAGTTTAATCCCTCATGCAAAAATCGTCATGTGTCAGGGACAACTACCCAATCATCTAATAGCTTCAGTGGTCCCCCAAGCAATCATTTTCGAGCATGCAAGGTGTCATTACACATCGGACAATGGAACAACATTAGAGCTCCTACCATACTAATCAGTGGATCAAAGTGACAAGCAATGATGATGACTTAGGCAAAAACGACAAACGTATTATTCCATCCGACCCATTTCATTTCATACACGCAAAAGAGGGAGAATCGAAACAGAATGAGATATCATACAAGGACTAATATTAAGACAAAGATGTCGAAGGAAAAATAAGAGCGAATCGCTCAAGCCGAAATCAAAACTTATATACAAAGTCGAAGGAAAGGACAAAGAAAATTGCAAACCAGCGTCCATCAACCTCAGCTCTCCCTCCCTCTATCCGATGCGGACAGTCTGTCATCACGCACCAACCCACGAAGTTGTCACCCCGCTTAGTCCTCCTGCAACCGTCGGGTTCGTCCGCGCGCTACAGTTCGTCGTAGCCCCACGCGTCAACCCCGCGCATTTGGCACCAGCTCGTCCGGTCGCCCGACTCCCACTTCAACTCACCTCTTACTTCGCCCGTGAGCCGACCCTCACTGATCGCGCTACCCCGAGTTTCCAGGAACTGGTTAAGAGAGTTTCCTAATCGTGCAACCAAAATTTATAGCATGCATGCAAGCGCGAAGAACACGGAATTGCAAGGACTTAGAAAGGAGATTAGGAGAGGGAGCGCCTACGTTCTGCATGGCCAGACCGCGGCGTGGGGGACGTAGCCACTCTCCACGCATCGATCCGATCATGCAGGCCGCAACCTAACTAGGCACAGCAAGAGGGAAAGAGAGAGCGGGAAAAACGAAGCTCAAGAAGAAAGATAAAGTTACAATGGTGCCCGCCCAAAACTACAGGTACTTGCAAGATTGAGGGCGCCGATTAATCAGAGCTCCGTTGCAACCGCAAAAAGAAGCGCGCAAGCAGAAGGCGTTGCGCGGCAAAAGGAAATCCTAAATTCCTAAATTCCTATCTAATGCGAAAATGCAAAAAGCACAAATTATGGAAGGAAAGTTCGAAGTTCCGAGAGCCGTCAAGGCTCGACAAGATTCAAAAGGAATTTAACGGAAAATTCAAAAAGAACGAAGCAAAATTCCCGCGCGATCTCCACGCCTAAAATCCGATAGACAGAACAAAAAGAGACGACGTCAACCATTATTACTCGCGCGCACATCGGCGCGCCACTCAACCGATCATCCTAGGACTTGCCCAATCCTGAACCCCGCCATCCGAAAGAAGCGACGCAAAAAGACGAAGAAGCGAGGACACCGATGCAATTTCTCCCCAATCCTGATCTCCCGTAACTGGCCCAACCTTCCCATCTTAGGACCCCTCATTGTCGTCGCGCAGAAAATCGCGCGGAACAGAAATTGGTTCGTCACAAACAGGCGATCCTTGATCCAAGTATCTTCATACGCCCGGATTACCTCCTCCTTGCTACGCTTCGACAAATTTTTGGACCTGTCTCGCAAAATCACGGTAACCGCTCGCTCCTTGAGCCATCGTACCTTGATTTCAGCAATGGAGGGATTCAGAAAGAAGGTCGCCTTGCGCCCTTCCTCCCTCATCTCTCCTATATCAATTTCAGGCGGCATGACACCCATGTCAAAGCACATCTCCATCATTTGGCGGATCCTAGGTTCATCGCCTGAATAATCTGTGAAAGCCGGCGGGGGGGATCTTCCCCCGGATCGGTCTTGCTCCGTGGTGTTTCCGGCCTGTCCTGCCGTAGCATCCTCCATGACTTCTTCTCTGGCTCCGTCTTTTGGTGGTGGGGGCTTAGCCCCGTCCTCTCGTGCCTCATGACTGGCTGCCTGGTGCTCCATCCTCCAGGTGGCAAGCAGGTATGTGCTTGCAACAACACAAAGCTCTAAGTGCGAGCTAACTTGGTGTCAAAGGTGACCAAGTAGTTATCTTGACTGAGTTATGATTATGGCCCCGTATGGCTACAAGGATATCCCATCCTTACTTTCCCCACGGCCATAGCCGTGTTGCTTCTCAAAGGGGAAGCAGAAAAGTTAGGTCAACGAAGCCGTCACTGTGATAGCTGGGCCTCGCGGGATAGGCCGGCTGAAAGACAACACCGGCGGTAGCGGAACCGAGCGCTAAACCAGCGCCGCGAACCGGCATCCCCCCCTATTCCCATCTTTAAGTGCGGTACATATGCAATTTCACCAAAAGAAAAAGGGAAAAAAAGGGACTGATACTTGAAGTGCGCAAGAGATCTGGGACTCCTCCCTTCGGAACATCCTTCAGAATCTGACCGATACGAACCGAAAAATGGTTCAAATTTGAAAGAGATTTGGGACTTGGGATCCCAAGTGGATTTATATTATGTGAGACAAACGCAACTGACTGACAGAGAAAGAACAACCCTGTCGTGAACGGCCCCTGACTGGGAACGGAGCCCCGAAAGGCGTTTTGGGCAGGCACACAGGATTCCAACTCTCCGCGTGGCTATCGCCACCGCTACCGCTCGGCGGATCTGCAGGTCGCAACTTCTTGTCTTCCTTCTGCGTCCTCTTCGGAGGCGCCTGGGAACGCTCTTCCCCACCGTCTTCCCCCGAACACAACGCACCCTCATTATGGCTGTACCGGACCGGGAAGATCGCTTCCAAACATTCATTATCAGGGTGCGTTATGCTCGGGGGAAGACGGCAGGGAATGATGCAAGGTAGGGGAAAAAGGGAAGCGGGCCATCAAGAAGCTCGCCCGGCAAATCGGCCGGGGGCGGACCGGCGCGGTCACGGAAAAAAAAAAAAGTGAACTACCGCTGGTAGGCGGCGCGAAAACGGGACGGAAATCATTTCGGCCAGTCGAACACACGCGGAAGGCGGAAGCTTAGCGCGAAATCGCATTTGGTACGGTACTACGGACCGTTGATCATCCAGTCTGCCGTTATTCATTCTACTACGGACCGTCGATCGTCCAGTCTGCCGTTATTCGTTCTATATAAGAAGGGCGTGACAGCTGGGATCTCCAGTGTGCTGTTGTCCTCATCTATTTATTAATATGAACTCGGCCCTGTTGAGAGATGTGTGACCACAGCTCTTCTCGTTGAGGGCCTGCTTCCATCAGGTGGCAAATATCGGAACCAGCGAGTGGAATGTGTCCAGATACGTACGTCCGCTATTTTGGCGGTCGACGGAACGAGGTCCTCAATCACTGTCGGTATCCCATTCTTGCGTGCTCTGACAGTCTCAACCCACGGTGCACATTTATCATGCGCAGTGTTAAGGAGTCGCCACACTCTCGAAATGTGCAAAATGAGTATGAACTTCCTGCTAGAACATGGCCAGATGCACCCGCCACATTTTTGTCTTTTCCACATTTCGAGGGTGGTGTGGCGAGGCCCTTACGGTAGACGCTGACAGGGAGGACCAGAGGGTGGGCAGTTTGGACCTCTGAGACCATACGCACATTAGCACCTTAGTAAATGTATCTGAGTGCATTTAGGGCCACACGTGGATGTATTTGGCCGCAGTCACGTCAAAATTTAAGTAACAAAGTCCTAGTGTGAGTTTTTTGCCCTGAGGGCATCTTCACACCACTTCCGGTCACTCCTAGACGTATCAGCCAGATTCAGCCCGAGAAGTCGCGGTGTGAGCATGCCTGACAGCGCCCTTGCCCTCGTGGCCAAAAATGCGGGGCCGCTGCACTCTGTCGGATACAGCACTGCCCGCCTCCTCGTGCGTCAGGTTATCTTTCTTTTTTCTTTCTTTTGTTTTCTTTTATTTCCTTTTTTTCCTATATTCTTCTCTTCTTTTTTCTTTCCTTTCCTCAGGGCATCGCTACACCACTCTTGAAATGTGTAAAATGAGAATGAACTTCCCGCTAGAACACCGCCAGATGCACCCGCCACATTTTTGTCTTTTTCACATTTCAAGAGTTGTGTGGCGAGGCGCTTAGTTTTTGTTTTTTCCCTCCCTTTCCCGCCACACCACCCTAGAGGAGGGGGTCCCCTGTATAAGCCTTAGTAGTCGTAGGTAGGTAGTGAAGGTGACTTGAAAGAATTTGAAAGATGATGAAAGATTTGAGAGAAGAATATTGCGTAGTGAATAAAGAACAAAACCAAAAATAAAACAAAAAGAGATCGAGCTCCAAAAAGAGGTCCTGAGGGATGTCCCGTCTCTGAGAGCGCTTATTGCTCTCCGCCACCGCCACTGTGCAGTGATGTCCCGTCCCCGTAGCAGCTGTGGCCATAGCTTTTTAGGTGTGTGTGAAAATTGGCGGGTCGCCGTAGGAGCCGTGGCCATAGCTTTTTAGGTGTGTGTGAAAATTGGCGGGCTGCGGAATGTGTGAATTTTGTCGGGCTGCGGAGTAGCAAGCAAGAGGGAAGGAAGAAGCGGAAACGGAAGCGGAGGGTGGGAAGCGCAGGAAGCGGGGGGGAGGCACGGAAAATCGGCGGGCTGCGAAAGTGGCGGGGTGAGGAAGAGGAAGAGGAGCGTCGGAATCGAAGGGAAAAATAGTATCTGTATGTTGGACCTGTAGTTTTCTACGTCCATGAGAACTGTAACCACACTGACCGAATGCGGTCGTGATTGTGGTCGTATACGTGCAGAAGAGGCCGAGTCAGAACACCATTATAGAGAGATGAAGTGAAGAGGAGGTGGTCGGAGATAGTAAAAAGGGAGTAGGAGCGTAGCAGATCGGGAAGACCGTAAACGGACGTACAAGGATCAATTGCCACATACGTCAGCTACTTCAGGCTTTGAAGTGGAGATTACGTGCAGTAGCTGTCGCTATACCTGGGCGACGGCGGGTTATTGTCGTTCAGCTGGGCGGCGGGGTGAAGTTGTTCACTTGTCTCTATACCTGGGCGACGGTAGGTCGTTGTCGCTCAGCTGGGCGACGGGGTGAAGTCGTCAACTTGTCTCTATACCTGGGCGACGGCGTGTAGATGTCAACTTGTCACTACAGACGGGCGACGGCCTGTAGTTTAGTTGTCGCTACAGATGGGCGACGGCCTGTGGTTGTCGCTACAGACGGGCGACGGCGACCGGGAGGACCCTGCTCCTGTGTCTGCAGAGACGTAACGTACGTTGCTACTACCTAGCGAGTGAACCGGCCGACCGTTCCCGTACTACCGTCTCGCTCTCTTGTTTTGCTCTCAAACCGGCGTCTCTCGAGTACCTTCATCCTGGTTCGCGGCTACCTTGGGGGGCGTTTCGGTCACTCGCCCGTTGTGCATGCAATGCATGCATGCATGCATGCGTGCATGCAAGCGGAGCCGTGCCGTGCATGGTTGCCTGCTGTTCTCCGGGTTTTGTCCATCGGGCCCACCAGTCATGTGTCGCTTTTCACGCCGTGGTGGACTCGAGAGGATGATCGCTGCTGTGATGGTATCGTAGATCGTAGTCGTGCAGGAAAACTGCGCTGAGAGGCTTGGCGTCAGTCCGTGTCTGTCCGTTGTCTGCCGTGCCGTCTTGGACGTGGAAGGAAGAACGGAGTTCCGCACTGGCTTTTTGCGGTTCTGCCGATTTCTGGTCCGGCGGTATCGCTTTGTCATCTCGTTTTTGTGCACTCTCGCTCATGTCTAGACGCCACCATCTGTCTTCCACCTGCTCCCCTCCACACCCCGCCTCCCGTTTGTTGGTCAGTTGGTCGGTTGGTTTGTGTGTGCGT